>CAXKVI010000005.1:53459345-53554255 GCA_964058755.1 Campiglossa producta | reverse complement strand
CTCCAAAAACGAAAACGTTTTTGACTGACCACCATTTAATGCTAATTTAGTACGGGTTCATTTAATTTATTACCGTTGTTTTTTTAAAATTATCCATGTGTGTGCCAGCTTAAGGTTAAGCTAGCACACTCACTATAGCACACTCCAAAAACGAAAACGTTTTTGACTAACCACTATTTAATGCTAATTTAATACGGGTTCATTTAATTTATTACAGTTGTTTTTAAAAAATTATCGGTGTGTGTGTGCCAGCTTAGGGTTAAGCCAGCACACTTACTGTATATAGCACACCAAAAACGAAAACGTTTTTGACTGACCACTATTTAAAGCTAATTTAGTACGGGTTCATTTAATTTATTATAGTTGTTTTTTAAAAATTATCCATGTGTGTGCCAGCTTAAGGTTAAGCTAGCACACTCATTATAGCACACTCCAAAAACGAAAACGTTTTTGACTGACCTTAAGGTTAAGCTAGCACACTCACTATAGCACACTTCAAAACGAAAACGTTTTTGGCTGACCACTATTTAATGCTAATTTAGTACGGGTTCATTTAATTTATTACAGTTGTTTTTTTAATATTAAACAAAACATCGTTTTTCATGATTTCACTACAATATTGCATGGGGTACACTTAGTAAGTACCACGCAATGTACAGTTCACTTTTTTCTGCCACCAGTGTGAGTGGAGCAACGAAATCTTGAGCGAAATATGTAGTTTTGTTTCATCTACTCAATTTTAGCTTGGGCTCGTTTTCAGATTGATAACCCGAGACGTAGATGTCGCTATATTATCACCTGGTTAATAGCTCTATTATGTGAAACGCTAATTTTAGCAAAGAGCCATATACATTAGGGTGTCCCGTCCATGTATGAGACAAATTTTTTTTTGAGATACGATATCGCAAGAGGAGTCAAAATTTGCGTAATTGAATGCAGATGACGAGAAAAAAAGGAAATATAATTCCGTACCATCTTGAGGGCTCTACAGAAGTTTGAAGTTTTTTTAATTTAGCATTTTTACAACTAGCAACAAGCTGAAATAACACAATTTCCATCTTTAAAAGGTATTTTATTATTCCGATTGTTCATACAAGTACAAGAAAACAAATAAAGTAAAAAATTACATTAACTTAGTTTTAAAAACTTACCCCCATATTCATAAAAAATAAAATTGGTTTATAAAGCTTTTTAAAATGACATTTCCATACAAATTTTGAATTTTAAGAGCTCAATAAACTTTTTATATTTTTTATGAATAAGGGGTTTAAAATTTAAACATATTTTTCTGTGAAAATTTCGGCATTTCTGCTCGAGATTGGAGTCTGGTCCTAATAAATCCATCTCTGGAAGTAGCATCAGTCACTCTTTGAGAGGCATCTGTTACCAATTTGACACATCTTTCTACGCTTTGCGTGTGACAAGGGAAGTCAGCTAATTCTAAGCTCTTATTTTTAACCATGATTGTTAGGTTCTTATTTGAAATATTTTGAAGAACAGGTGGAGCTGTAACCGGACACTCGTCCCAAAAAATAATTTCTGTGTACTCACTAGCTCCGAAGTTGATTTTTGGTATATTAAATACTCGTATTTTAGAATAATTTTCTCCTCTAGCATTTATTATTCTTTGCATTGCCAGCTCCCGAATGTGGTCTCTATCATCGAACAACATACTGACAAGTATGTTTTCTGGATGTGCAAAAAAGGCATTTCTTTCGATAGCAGAATCCACAATAAGTCTTACATTTTCCGGTAAAAATCTGGAGAACACAATTTGTTGGAAAATGTGTTTGGCTCCATGTTTAAAAGAATCCCTTTGCCGGATAAGAAACCACATCGGGGCGTATACTTTAACGATATAGCTGACAATTAACTTCAAGTTTTCTGATGGATTATTAGTACTTATGTAAAGTCGAAGTATACGATTTGCGGAAGTAAGAGTGTGCGATTTTTCCAGGTTGACGGTTTGCCAGCTCAGAAGTACAGGAACCAGTTGATACCGCTCGACACATCTCATAAAGATATTTTTGATCTGTACTTAGATCGTCTACTACATTTTTCGGCAAGTCAGGCAAGTTACTGGCCACTGCACAAAAAGATGTAATGGTTTTACTTTCACAATCGGATAGCTGTTGCCCTATAACACCGGAATATGCTTTGGGACCCGAAGTGCTACCATCAAGTGTCAAGAATAAATGACGAAACGGTAACTCGTTAGCATGAAGCATACAGATACACCATTGCAGGGACCTTCCCAAATACTCCTCTAAATATTGAATCACTCCACCCTTCCAGCCGGTGTTCGTTGCCGTTCCGTCACATCCAATGCAAATAACATCATCTAAATTCCAACCTTGACCCTCTAATAATGTTGTGATCGATTTAAAAATTTCTTTTGCAGTGCCGCGACTTGGTGTTGCATGTCCTAAATATATAGATCCCGGTTCTGTTAAAAGGGAGATGTGCTCCTCTACGACTTCTTTCCGATGGTAACGATCCCCAACTCTTTCATTTATAAGAGTTTTGTCTTTGCGTCCATCAAAGTAAATGCTTTTTATGCGAATGTGTTCAACATTTTTCAAAGCTTCTTTCCGGGCCTTAGATACTGCTCTGTGAATTTTGTTTTTATCTATAACTAGAGCAGAATCATCTTCTGTAATCAAGCCGACGTCAGCTAGTACCGCGGACGCAACTGCAGCAGCTGATCGCGTCGATAAGCCATATCTATCACAGACCTTTGCAACTATTGGCAATGGTAATATATTATAGGTAGCCGACGATCCCGATTGCTTATCTACAGACGGATTCAAGTACATTTCTGGGGACGATTCACGCATAGAGTCCTCGTGCAATGGCAATATATTGCGGATAGCCGGTGAGACCGATGCTGTATCTACAGACGGATTCGAGTACATTTCTGGAGACGATTCACGCATTGAGTCTTTGTGTACATTTTTTGAGATAAACCCCGCGTCTTCGGTACAAAGTTTTTTTCCTCGCATTGATTCTTCAACTTTTCTCTGTTTTCGCTTCATTAATCTAGCTGTTTCTTTCTTATCAATCCCGCCAATAACCATTTTCCTGTCTCCTCTTTGATCCAGTAGAAAACGTCGCTCATTGATAGGAACTTTCCTATGTTTTAGGCATTGGCAGTATTCAAATGAAGAGCATTTGCAAGCCGCAACGTCGAAGATCTTTTTAGACGCCTTTAAAAAACTTTTCAATTTTTTTTCAAACTTGTAGGGATGTGAATGTGGGTATGAGTGTGCGGAAATTGACAGATTTCACATTTTTTACTAGAAGGCAATCCCGTACCCTTTGGTGTTGCTCTCGCACTGAGAGCGGATTTTTTAATTTTGACAGTTTTACTAGTTTTGATCTGAAAAGTAAGGGATCACAGCTTTTAATTACATTGGATTCCGAAAATAAGTGTGAATTGTACATATTTATGTATGTTAAGTAAACTTCAAATTAAATGTAAGATAATTTTAATTTCTAAAACCCAGATTATTTGGTAGTAGTGCAAAAAAAGGACCGTCTTGCAACAAAAGCAATATTTGTAATCTTTGAAGATCGGTAGAGCCCTCAAGTTATAGTTGTTTTTAATTTTTGAAAGCCATTTCGTAATCTGCTATCAAATACGCAAGTTTCAAGGGGTATTGCGTTAAGAAAATCCCCAAAAAAATATTTCGGGACACCCTAATATACATACCTTTTTTTATTGATATAAAACATACTACTTCGTACGGATTCATTTAATTTATTATTTAGTTAAAATTGTTATTGCGGCCTTTAAAATGTAATTATTTTCTTTTATATTTATATTTATTCGTCGATATTTCGATTTCAGTTTGAAATCATCATCAGGAACTTTCGACCATGAGCTTAACTTCGACCCGGCATTGTCAAAAGTTCCTGATGATGATTTCTATCTGAAATCGAAATATCGACGAATAAATATAAATATAAAAGAAAAACTTGAAACTTCTTTTATTATATTTGGCCTTGAGCTCGAAATAAGAAAATAATTTAATTTATTTTGTTAATTTTATACAAAAGCTATTATTTAAGAAAACAAATATTAAACAGGTTTTTCCAACATATGCATTTATTTAATATATATTTATTATTAACTTAGCCTGTTTTATTGCAAAAGTGTTATTAATAATGTATAAATTATACAAATCATTCATTCAATTGATCCAGACTTACTAAATTATTCTTACACATTCACAAGGTTACGAACTATTACAAAAAAACCTTAATTCGGCTTTGTTATAATACTTCTATATAGATAATACCGAACAGTGAAGCGTGTCAAACATTACAGTACAGATATACCATGAGAGAAGGAGACAAAATCTCAAGGATGTCGTTAAACTTTTGTAAACAAAGGGGCATAAATAAATGCATACTTGAACAAAATGTAAATAAATTCACTTCGTTTTTCTTATCACTCCTTTCACTAATTAACATTAAACCATGCCAAAAATACCCAAGGTAGCGGATATAGCACACTCCAAAAACGAAAACGTTTTTGACTAACCACTATTTAATGCTAATTTAATACGGGTTCATTTAATTTATTACAGTTGTTTTTAAAAAATTATCGGTGTGTGTGTGCCAGCTTAGGGTTAAGCCAGCACACTTACTGTATATAGCACACTCCAAAAACGAAAACGTTTTTGACTGACCACCATTTAATGCTAATTTAGTACGGGTTCATTTAATTTATTACCGTTGTTTTTTAAAAATTATCCATGTGTGTGCCAGCTTAAGGTTAAGCTAGCACACTCACTATAGCACACTCCAAAAACGAAAACGTTTTTGACTAACCACTATTTAATGCTAATTTAATACGGGTTCATTTAATTTATTACAGTTGTTTTTAAAAAATTATCGGTGTGTGTGTGCCAGCTTAGGGTTAAGCCAGCACACTTACTGTATATAGCACACCAAAAACGAAAACGTTTTTGACTGACCACTATTTAAAGCTAATTTAGTACGGGTTCATTTAATTTATTATAGTTGTTTTTTAAAAATTATCCATGTGTGTGCCAGCTTAAGGTTAAGCTAGCACACTCATTATAGCACACTCCAAAAACGAAAACGTTTTTGACTGACCTTAAGGTTAAGCTAGCACACTCACTATAGCACACTTCAAAACGAAAACGTTTTTGGCTGACCACTATTTAATGCTAATTTAGTACGGGTTCATTTAATTTATTACAGTTGTTTTTTTAATATTAAACAAAACATCGTTTTTCATGATTTCACTACAATATTGCATGGGGTACACTTAGTAAGTACCACGCAATGTACAGTTCACTTTTTTCTGCCACCAGTGTGAGTGGAGCAACGAAATCTTGAGCGAAATATGTAGTTTTGTTTCATCTACTCAATTTTAGCTTGGGCTCGTTTTCAGATTGATAACCCGAGACGTAGATGTCGCTATAGGTATTATCACCTGGTTAATAGCTCTATTATGTGAAACGCTAATTTTAGCAAAGAGCCATATACATTAGGGTGTCCCGTCCATGTATGAGACAAATTTTTTTTTGAGATACGATATCGCAAGAGGAGTCAAAATTTGCGTAATTGAATGCAGATGACGAGAAAAAAAGGAAATATAATTCCGTACCATCTTGAGGGCTCTACAGAAGTTTGAAGTTTTTTTAATTTAGCATTTTTACAACTAGCAACAAGCTGAAATAACACAATTTCCATCTTTAAAAGGTATTTTATTATTCCGATTGTTCATACAAGTACAAGAAAACAAATAAAGTAAAAAATTACATTAACTTAGTTTTAAAAACTTACCCCCATATTCATAAAAAATAAAATTGGTTTATAAAGCTTTTTAAAATGACATTTCCATACAAATTTTGAATTTTAAGAGCTCAATAAACTTTTTATATTTTTTATGAATAAGGGGTTTAAAATTTAAACATATTTTTCTGTGAAAATTTCGGCATTTCTGCTCGAGATTGGAGTCTGGTCCTAATAAATCCATCTCTGGAAGTAGCATCAGTCACTCTTTGAGAGGCATCTGTTACCAATTTGACACATCTTTCTACGCTTTGCGTGTGACAAGGGAAGTCAGCTAATTCTAAGCTCTTATTTTTAACCATGATTGTTAGGTTCTTATTTGAAATATTTTGAAGAACAGGTGGAGCTGTAACCGGACACTCGTCCCAAAAAATAATTTCTGTGTACTCACTAGCTCCGAAGTTGATTTTTGGTATATTAAATACTCGTATTTTAGAATAATTTTCTCCTCTAGCATTTATTATTCTTTGCATTGCCAGCTCCCGAATGTGGTCTCTATCATCGAACAACATACTGACAAGTATGTTTTCTGGATGTGCAAAAAAGGCATTTCTTTCGATAGCAGAATCCACAATAAGTCTTACATTTTCCGGTAAAAATCTGGAGAACACAATTTGTTGGAAAATGTGTTTGGCTCCATGTTTAAAAGAATCCCTTTGCCGGATAAGAAACCACATCGGGGCGTATACTTTAACGATATAGCTGACAATTAACTTCAAGTTTTCTGATGGATTATTAGTACTTATGTAAAGTCGAAGTATACGATTTGCGGAAGTAAGAGTGTGCGATTTTTCCAGGTTGACGGTTTGCCAGCTCAGAAGTACAGGAACCAGTTGATACCGCTCGACACATCTCATAAAGATATTTTTGATCTGTACTTAGATCGTCTACTACATTTTTCGGCAAGTCAGGCAAGTTACTGGCCACTGCACAAAAAGATGTAATGGTTTTACTTTCACAATCGGATAGCTGTTGCCCTATAACACCGGAATATGCTTTGGGACCCGAAGTGCTACCATCAAGTGTCAAGAATAAATGACGAAACGGTAACTCGTTAGCATGAAGCATACAGATACACCATTGCAGGGACCTTCCCAAATACTCCTCTAAATATTGAATCACTCCACCCTTCCAGCCGGTGTTCGTTGCCGTTCCGTCACATCCAATGCAAATAACATCATCTAAATTCCAACCTTGACCCTCTAATAATGTTGTGATCGATTTAAAAATTTCTTTTGCAGTGCCGCGACTTGGTGTTGCATGTCCTAAATATATAGATCCCGGTTCTGTTAAAAGGGAGATGTGCTCCTCTACGACTTCTTTCCGATGGTAACGATCCCCAACTCTTTCATTTATAAGAGTTTTGTCTTTGCGTCCATCAAAGTAAATGCTTTTTATGCGAATGTGTTCAACATTTTTCAAAGCTTCTTTCCGGGCCTTAGATACTGCTCTGTGAATTTTGTTTTTATCTATAACTAGAGCAGAATCATCTTCTGTAATCAAGCCGACGTCAGCTAGTACCGCGGACGCAACTGCAGCAGCTGATCGCGTCGATAAGCCATATCTATCACAGACCTTTGCAACTATTGGCAATGGTAATATATTATAGGTAGCCGACGATCCCGATTGCTTATCTACAGACGGATTCAAGTACATTTCTGGGGACGATTCACGCATAGAGTCCTCGTGCAATGGCAATATATTGCGGATAGCCGGTGAGACCGATGCTGTATCTACAGACGGATTCGAGTACATTTCTGGAGACGATTCACGCATTGAGTCTTTGTGTACATTTTTTGAGATAAACCCCGCGTCTTCGGTACAAAGTTTTTTTCCTCGCATTGATTCTTCAACTTTTCTCTGTTTTCGCTTCATTAATCTAGCTGTTTCTTTCTTATCAATCCCGCCAATAACCATTTTCCTGTCTCCTCTTTGATCCAGTAGAAAACGTCGCTCATTGATAGGAACTTTCCTATGTTTTAGGCATTGGCAGTATTCAAATGAAGAGCATTTGCAAGCCGCAACGTCGAAGATCTTTTTAGACGCCTTTAAAAAACTTTTCAATTTTTTTTCAAACTTTTAGGGATGTGAATGTGGGTATGAGTGTGTGCGGAAATTGACAGATTTCACATTTTTTACTAGAAGGCAATCCCGTACCCTTTGGTGTTGCTCTCGCACTGAGAGCGGATTTTTTAATTTTGACAGTTTTACTAGTTTTGATCTGAAAAGTAAGGGATCACAGCTTTTAATTACATTGGATTCCGAAAATAAGTGTGAATTGTACATATTTATGTATGTTAAGTAAACTTCAAATTAAATGTAAGATAATTTTAATTTCTAAAACCCAGATTATTTGGTAGTAGTGCAAAAAAAGGACCGTCTTGCAACAAAAGCAATATTTGTAATCTTTGAAGATCGGTAGAGCCCTCAAGTTATAGTTGTTTTTAATTTTTGAAAGCCATTTCGTAATCTGCTATCAAATACGCAAGTTTCAAGGGGTATTGCGTTAAGAAAATCCCCAAAAAAATATTTCGGGACACCCTAATATACATACCTTTTTTTATTGATATAAAACATACTACTTCGTACGGATTCATTTAATTTATTATTTAGTTAAAATTGTTATTGCGGCCTTTAAAATGTAATTATTTTCTTTTATATTTATATTTATTCGTCGATATTTCGATTTCAGTTTGAAATCATCATCAGGAACTTTCGACCATGAGCTTAACTTCGACCCGGCATTGTCAAAAGTTCCTGATGATGATTTCTATCTGAAATCGAAATATCGACGAATAAATATAAATATAAAAGAAAAACTTGAAACTTCTTTTATTATATTTGGCCTTGAGCTCGAAATAAGAAAATAATTTAATTTATTTTGTTAATTTTATACAAAAGCTATTATTTAAGAAAACAAATATTAAACAGGTTTTTCCAACATATGCATTTATTTAATATATATTTATTATTAACTTAGCCTGTTTTATTGCAAAAGTGTTATTAATAATGTATAAATTATACAAATCATTCATTCAATTGATCCAGACTTACTAAATTATTCTTACACATTCACAAGGTTACGAACTATTACAAAAAAACCTTAATTCGGCTTTGTTATAATACTTCTATATAGATAATACCGAACAGTGAAGCGTGTCAAACATTACAGTACAGATATACCATGAGAGAAGGAGACAAAATCTCAAGGATGTCGTTAAACTTTTGTAAACAAAGGGGCATAAATAAATGCATACTTGAACAAAATGTAAATAAATTCACTTCGTTTTTCTTATCACTCCTTTCACTAATTAACATTAAACCATGCCAAAAATACCCAAGGTAGCGGATATGACATTATTTTACCAAATGAAAAAATTCTCTGTAGCTTATTATTATTTTTTAAACAACAAATACGAACATTTTTATTTATTTATTTTGTGATTTACTATTTTGGTATTTTCATTATTTAATCGACTAATCAAAGATTTTATAACTAAAACTATGCACAATTTGTGTAATGGGGATAGTGACCCTTTTTGAGCCCTTTGATATTTTTTTTAAACGCGCTACTACAATTCACTAACACAAACAAAACTTGCGCATGCGCAGAACTCACATTTGCACTGATTCATATAATAATGTTTGACACGCTTCTTACACACGGCCAGTATACGAAAGGCGCAGGCTTTGTTTTTTAATAAATTAAATGAACCCGTACTAAATTAGCTTTAAATAGTGGTCAGTCAAAAACGTTTTCGTTTTTGGAGTGTGCTATATACAGTAAGTGTGCTGGCTTAACCCTAAGCTGGCACACACACACCGATAATTTTTTAAAAACAACTGTAATAAATTAAATGAACCCGTATTAAATTAGCATTAAATAGTGGTCAGTGTGCTATATACAGTAAGCTTAACCCTAAGCTGGCACACACACACCGATAATTTTAAAAAAACAACTGTAATAAATTAAATGAACCCGTATTAAATTGGCATTAAATAGTGGTCAGTCAAAAACGTTTTCGTTTTTGGAGTGTGCTATATACAGTAAGTGTGCTGGCTTAACCCTAAGCTGGCACACACACACCGATAATTTTTTAAAAACAACTGTAATAAATTAAATGAACCCGTATTAAATTAGCATTAAATAGTGGTCAGTCAAAAACGTTTTCGTTTTTGGAGTGTGCTATAATGAGTGTGCTAGCTTAACCTTAAGCTGGCACACACATCGATAATTTTTAAAAAAAAACTGTAATAAATTAAATGAACCCGTACTAAATTAGCATTAAATAGTGGTCAGTCAAAAACGTTTTCGTTTTTGGAGTGTGCTATATACAGTAATGTGCTGACTTAACCCTAAGCTGGCGTACACACACCGATAATTTAAAAAAAAACAGCTGTAATAAATTAAATGAACCCGTACTAAATTAGCATTAAATAGTGGTCAGTCAAAAACGTTTTCGTTTTTGGAGTGTGCTATATATAGTAAGTGTGCTGGCTTAACCCTAAGCTGGCACACACACACCGACAATTTAAAAAAAACAACTGTAATAAAATAAATGAACCCGTATTAAATTAGCATTAAATAGTGGTCAGTGTGCTATATACAGTAAGTGTGCTGGCTTAACCCTAAGCTGGCATACACTCACCGATAATTTAAAAAAAAACAAATGTAATAAATTAAATGAACCCGTATTAAATTAGCATTAAATAGTGGTCAGTCAAAAACCTTTTCGTTTTTGGAGTGTGCTATATACAGTAAGTGTGCTGGCTTAACCCTAAGCTGGCACACACACACCGATAATTTTTTAAAAACAACTGTAATAAATTAAATGAACCCGTATTAAATTAGCATTAAATAGTGGTCAGTCAAAAACGTTTTCGTTTTTGGAGTGTGCTATAATGAGTGTGCTAGCTTAACCTTAAGCTGGCACACACATCGATAATTTAAAAAAAACAACTGTAATAAATTAAATGAACCCGAATTAAATTAGCATTAAATAGTGGTCAGTCAAAAACGTTTTCATTTTTGGAGTGTGCTATATACAGTAAGTGTGCTGGCTTAACCCTAAGCTGGCACACACACACCGATAATTTTTTAAAAACAACTGTAATAAATTAAATGAACCCGTATTAAATTAGCATTAAATAGTGGTCAGTCAAAAACGTTTTCGTTTTTGGAGTGTGCTATATACAGTAAGTGTGCTGGCTTAACCCTAAGCTGGCACACACACACCGATAATTTTTTAAAAACAACTGTAATTAATTAAATGAACCCGTATTAAATTAGCATTAAATAGTGGTCAGTCAAAAACGTTTTCGTTTTTGGAGTGTGCTATAATGAGTGTGCTAGCTTAACCTTAAGCTGGCACACACATCGATAATTTAAAAAAAACAACTGTAATAAATTAAATGAACCCGAATTAAATTAGCATTAAATAGTGGTCAGTCAAAAACGTTTTCGTTTTTGGAGTGTGCTATATACAGTAAGTGTGCTGGCTTAACCCTAAGCTGGCACACACACACCGATAATTTTTTAAAAACAACTGTAATAAATTAAATGAACCCGTATTAAATTAGCATTAAATAGTGGTCAGTCAAAAACGTTTTCGTTTTTGGAGTGTGCTATAATGAGTGTGCTAGCTTAACCTTAAGCTGGCACACATATCGATCATTTTAAAAAAACAACTGCAATAAATTAAATGAACCCGTATTAAATTAGCATTAAATAGTGTGCAATTTAGTACGAGTTCCTTTTTGGAGTGTGCTATAATGTGTGTGCTAGGTTAAGGGACCTGATTTGTGGGGCAAAAGACATGTAAAAGTACATTAAATCACACCTAATTTTCCAAAGAACTCAAAAATTACAAACCTTACATAGAGCGTTTTGATGTATTACCAAAAATATACGAGAACATTAGAGTGCCAAAAAAAAGTTCCACACTTTCTATCGGAATGATTAAGCTTGAGAATTTATTTTTTTTGTAGCAAAATTGCTTCTGCCGGCAAATGAAAGATATCCAATGGAAATAAAAACAAATTTGACGTGTGAGAAATTATAAGCACCTGCAACTCTAGTGTCTTGGTTTCTGTTTGAAAACTTTAGATTTGTAACAAACTTTTCAAATTATTATTTGTTTCATGCGCTGCTAAGCGCTCTCCAATGCTTCTGTTATGTAAAATACAGGAGATGATTGAAACACGAGCTTTTAATCCAATTTAAGATTGTATAATTTCCCCTTTAAAAGCTGATGTGGTTTTTTAATATAAAAGTCACTGGGAATTATTTGGAACGCATAATAATAAAAAAACATGCTCGTAAAATTTCTGGAATTAGCGCTTTTCGAAATTGGTGATTCAATAAATATTTTATAAATTTTAAGGAAACATTTAAGCACACGCTAATAAGTTGTTTTTAATATTTGACAAGTATCAGGAGCACAGAATTTCAATGTAAGCAATTATACAAAAAAAAAAAATCAAATAAACTGGTATGTACAGATGGGGGTTGGTGGGGCAACTACTCCCGCTGTTAAATTCTAATCTAATCTTGGCTTGCGTCATAATGACGCCTAACCGCCTAGGCGATTTTGGCCGTTTCGTATCAAAGCACGCCAGTCATTCCTTTTTAGCGATAACTGACGCCAATTGGTAACCCCAAGGGAGTTCAAGTCATCCTCCACCTGTTGTTTCCATCTCAGTCGAGGTCTCCCCCTTCCTCTGCTGCCGAATTCGGGTGTCGATAGGAAAACTTTCTGTGCTGGTGCTTCTTTGTCCATTCGCATAACATGACCCAGCCAGCGGAGCCTTTGGGCTTTAATCCGCTGAACTATGGTCAGGTCTGCGTAAAGCTCGTACAGCTCATCGTTAAATTTCCTTCGATACTCGCCGTTGGCATCACGGGAAGGACCATAAATCTTCCGGAGAACTTTTCTCTCAAATACTCCAAGGGCCATCTCATATTCTCTTGACACTGTCCATGATTCCGAGCCATACATCAGGACAGGTATGATGAGAGACTTATAGAGCGTGATCTTTGTTTGTCGAGAGAGGACTTTACTTCTCAATTGCCTACTTAGTCCAAAATAACACTTGTTGGCAAGAGTGATTCTCCGTTGGATTTCTAGACTGATATTATTTTCGGTGTTAATGCTGGTTCCCAAATAGACGAAATCTCTCACCGTTTCAAACTTGTAGCCATCAACGGTGACTTGGCTGCCAAGGCGCAGGTTAGCCGATTCTTTCTTTGATGACAGCAGGTATTTCGTCTTGTCCTCGTTCACCGCAAGACCCACTTTTTTTGCTTCTTTATCCAGCCCAGAGAAGGCAGCGCTTACGGCGAGGTTGTTAAGGCCAATGATATCAATATCATCGGCATACGCCAGCAATTGCACGCTCTTGTAGAAGATTGTGCCATTGCGGTTTAGCTCAGCTGCTCGAATTATCTTCTCCAGCATCAGGTTGAAGAAATCGCACGAAAGGGAGTCGCCCTGTCTGAAACCTCGTTTGGTTTCAAATGGCTCAGAGAGGCCCTTCCCGATTCTGATGAAGCTGTTGGTATTGCTCAGCGTCATTTGGCAAAGCCGTATAAGCTTTGCAGGGAAGTCAAATTCAGACATGGCGGTATACAGGCAACTCCTTTTTGCGCTGTCAAAAGCGGCTTTAAAATCGACAAAGAGGTGGTGTGTATCGATTCTTTTATCATGGGTCTTCTCCAGGATTTGGCGTATCGTGAAAATCTGGTCGATGGTAGACTTACCAGGTCTAAAGCCACACTGATAAGGTCCAATCAGTTTATCCACGATGGGCTTCAGTCTTTCACACAATACGCTAGAAAGAACCTTATATGCGATATTAAGAAGACTGATTCCGGTAGTTGGTGGGGTTAGCGGGATCGCCTTTCTTGTGGATTGGGCAGAGCACACTTAAATTCCAATCTGGAGGCATGCACTCGTCTGACCATATTCTGCATAAGAGCTGATGCATGCTTTTTGCGAGCTCTTCGCCTCCGTGTTTGAACAGCTCGGCGGGTAGTCCGTCTTTTCCAGGCGCTTTGTTGTTTTTGAGCCGGGATATAGCTATCCTCACTTCTTCATAGTCAGGTGGTGGGACGACCTTTCCATCGTCAGGGATTGGGGTATCGGGTTCAACGTCTCCCTCGCAATTTAGCAGTGAGGAGAAGTGCTCCCTCCATAATTTAAGTACACTCTGTACATCGGTTACCAGGTCGCCATTATTGTCCTTACAGGAACTTGCCCCGGTCTTTAAACCTTCCGTCATCCGCCGGATATTTTCATAGAATTTTCGGGCATCGTTCCTGTCAGCCAGCATCTCAAGCTCCTCACACTCACGCCTTTCGGCCTCACGTTTCTTTTTTCTGAAAAGGCGTCTCTCTTCCTTCTTCGCTCACGATAGCGTTGCCATACACTGCGGGTTGCGCCCGTTCGCAACGTCTACCTGTATGCAGCGTCCTTTTTGTCCGAGGCTGTGGTGCATTCCTCATCGTACCAGTTGTTCTTGCGGGCTCGCCGAAACCCTATAGTGGCTTCAGCGGCGGTACGTAATGAGCGAGAGATATGCTTCCATTGCTCGGTTACATCGTTCGGTCGAGGATTGCTCTCCGATAGCAGGTGTGAGAGTCGAGTGGAGAAATTATCAGCTGTCTGTGTCACGCGCAGCTTCTCGACGTCAAACTTTCCTTCCGTTACTGTGCGTACTTTCTTCGCTGCACAGAGGCGTGTGCGTATCTTGGCTGCAACAAGATAATGCTCCGAGTCGATATTGGGAGCGCGTAGGGTACGCACGTCTAGAACGGTGGAGCTGTGTCTGCCGTCGATCATGACATGATCAATCTGGTTTCTTGCTCTTTGATCAGGGGACAGCCAGGTGGCTTGGTGTATTCGCTTATGCTGGAACCTGGTACTGCTGATGACCATATTGCGGGAAGCGGCGAAGTCAATCAACCTAGTGCTGTTGGGGGATGTTATATCGTGGAGACTGAATATTCCAACTGTTGGACCAAAGACTCCTTCTTTGCCCACCTTGGCATTAAAGTCGCCGAGCAGGATTTTGATATCATGCAGGGGGCAGCGATCATAGGCTTGTTCAAGTTTATCGTAGAAGGAGTCCTTCTCTGCGTCGTCCATCTCCTCAGTCGGCGCATAGGCGCAGATAAATGTTATGTTGAAAAACCTCGCCTTGATGCGGATCGCAGCGAGACGCTCGTCCACAGGAGTGAACGCTAGTACTTGGCGGCGAAGTCTCTTTCCCACCACAAATCCTACACCACGCGCTTTGCCGCGTGTCTGGCCACTGTAGTATACGTTACAAGGACCGATGGCGTCTTTCCTTGCCCCGTCCATCGCATTTCCTGCAGGGCGGTGATGTCAGCCTTTGCGTTCGTGAGGACATCAACCAGTCGGGCAGCGGTACGCTCCCTAGAAAGGGTCCGGACATTCCACGTACATGCCCTAATATCCTTCTCATTGTCCTTACTTCGTTTTGCCGGGTCGTCAACATTAAAGGGGGTTCTCATCCGAGGCTTTTTCGATTTTTTCATTAGACTAGATTTTTTACGTGGCGGGTCCCAAACCCAGCGCACAACCCGTTTCGGGATTTTTTTGTTTTGAAAATATTTTTACACATTTATATAGCGAGCCGCTTGCTTCAAGACAGACGCCCGCTTGCAGCCGCACCTCATGGTGAACAGACGCTGCGCAAAAGACCTCGGTGAGCCCTTAAACCAAGTATGTCAGAGTGGCCCCACCGGGGCTCCCTCTCTTTCTGCCGCGAGCCTAGAATAGCTCACGTTGCCCAGAGTGTACGAACGAGGACGCAAGAGTCGGGATTGGGCAAGGTCACACAGCAACCACACCCCAATACACCCCACTGTTAAATTGCATTTCAAAAATATCGTTGTGTATAAGAAGAGAACTGAAAGCTAGTAGAATGCGTGTTTTTGAAGTTATTAACATTAATATTAGTTATTATCAATATTACTGCAGTATTGCAGTCAAGTTACTTTATTGATGCTCTGATGCTGATACTTAAGTGATAATGGGGTCTATCAGCTATTCCGGCGGAGCTCCCGACAGGAATGAAAGTAATAGAGTCGATAAAGATAACATCGAATTTATCGAAACATACCGCCAAATTCCCTTAAAATCGTTTGAATTCTCTCAAGATCTATTACATTTTCTCCCGCCGCGAACTCCGTAATAGCAACAATAATTGCATACTTTATTTTCATGTAGCGAATGATGAGCAACAGATTGTCAACAATTTATTCAACACACCCCATATTTTTATATACGGAACGGTACTGAAATAATTTTTTCAAATTTTTGACAAGCGGCCATGTTTTTTTCAATCGTACAATATTTGTGACAGAATTACATACTTACATAAAGAAATTCTGTCTCCAAACCCTGTGGGGAATTCATATAACTCCAAGTCAACTATTAGTTCACCATTTTCATCCTAGCTGTTCATAGTACCATTGGTATAAATTAATAAAAAAAGAGCAATTGCTTTTTCGAAACCTTTTCTCAAATACCAAATATCTACAGATTTCTATACCTACAAGTACTTGTTTTAGTTAACTAATCAAATTTAGTCATGAGATATTAATAATAATTTATTTACGTTTTATCAAGCATTCATACGTAGCTGTACAGGCCTCAAATAAGGTCAAAACCGATGTTCCAAGCCAGATCAATGCTTACATAATAATGAAATGCTGAAATCAAAAGCTGACTTAAAAAAGATACTTTTTATACCTTTCATGAACATGAAATGGTATTATAACTTTGGTCCGATGTTTGTAAATATGAGAAGAAGAAGAGATAGACCCATCAATAAGTATACCGAAATGATCAGGATGACGAGATGAGTTGATTTAGCCATGTCCGTCTGTCCGTCTGTCTGTCTGTTTGAACGCAAACTAGTCCCTCAGTTTTTGAGATATTTGGCTGAAATTTGGTATGCGGCCACCATTTTCCAATATAGGAATCATTTGTCGGAACCAGCAAGATCGGACCAATATAACATATAGCTCCCATACAACCGATTATTCCGATAAACGGATTTTGGGCTATAACTCCTGTAATTAAACACGTAGGAACGTAAAATTTTGTAAGTATTGCTATTTTGATATGTGAAATATCGATGTTGAAAATCATCGAGATTGGATAAATATTTCACATAGCCCCCATACAATCGATTGTTCCGATAAACGGATTTTGGTAGATAACTCCTGTAATTATATAGGTAGGAACGTGAAATTTTGGAAGTATCGCTATTTTTATATGCGAAATATCGATGTTGAAAATCATTGAGATGGCATAAATATTTCACATAGCTCCCATACAATCGATTATTCCGATAAGCGGATTTTTGGCTATAAGTCCTGTAATTAAACACATAGGAACGTGAAATTTTGTAAGTATTGCTATTTTTATATGTAAAATATCGATGTTGAAAATCATTGAAATGGGATAAATATTTCACATAGCCCCCATACAATCGATTGTTCCGATAAACGGATTTTGGTAGATAACTCCTGTAATTATATCGGTAGGAACGTGAAATTTCGTAAATGTTGCTATTTTAGAATGTGGAATGTCGATGTTAAAAATCAATGAGATTGGACCAATATAACACATCGTCCCCATATAATCGATAGCTCCGATAATTTCGGTATGAGCTAAAGTTAAATTCACACAGGCTGTACTGGGGATCAAACAGTGAAAATCGTGACGCTTATTCATGAAATGTATTTAGACTTCGGCACAGCCGAAGACAGCTTTCCTTACTTGTTTAATCTGAAATTCAACTGCTTAAAAAATTGTCGATTCAGTTTTTCAATTTAACAATGAATTTGTTTGAAACTTCAAACTTTTTTCCTCCTGCCACATGTACATAACACAGCGATAAACTCAATGTTAAAAAACTCGAAAATCTGGCTGCTTCTCTCATATATTTTAAATTTTTAACAGCCCCTTTCTCGGTGAGAAGTGTAGCTATTATCCAGTGGGAAAAGGTAATGTATAAAGTAATGTATATCCCCTATACAATTTTTTATGTATAATGGAATTCATGCATTACTTTTTCTACAGCAATGTCATAGGAAAAGTAATGTTTTTGAAAAATAAAACCTTACGAAATACATTACATGGGAAGATTTTTCAAATATTTTTTCATGCGTTCATGGATGAAAAAGGTAATGCATTACCTTCTTTCCCACTGGGTAGTTAATCGAGTATACAGATCGGTGGGTATTGAATAAGTAACATATTCTCAATACACAATAAGTAATATGTCTTTTATTTTATTTTCCATATTTTTACACGAAAATCTTGAGAAGAGTTTCTTATTAATAACACATCCAAAAAGAAATCGTAACAAAATAAGAAGAAATTGCAATAAAATTTATCAACAAGAATTTCCTCATTAAACCAAAGTGATTTGCTCATAAAAACAAACTTCTAAATTTTATTAGGCATTTTTGGCTCTGTGCATGCTTATCGGCTTGGGTGTGGCAGGTTTTTGAAAGGGAAATGGGAAGGGATAGGAAAAGAGAATAAAAAAAGCAAATTTTGCAATAACAATCGTTTTGAGTTTATTTTGTCCACTTGCGAATATGGCACCCTTCCTTTTTAATGTGTTAGTTATCCTAGACGATTTTATAAAAATGTACTACATTGTTATTAAGAGGCCATTATAGTTCACAACTGAAATGCATCGGAGTTGCCTTGGTAAGTTTTTGTCCACATGGGCATGTTTGTATTTTATTTTGTCCGACGGTGTAGTTCACCATTTTCATCCCAGCCGCTTATATAAAAGTACTATGAACAATGAAAAATAAAGAACTCATAGTTAACTTGGAGTTATATGAATTCCCTACAGGCATTCAGACAGAATTTATTTATGTAAGTATGTAATTCGGTCACAAATATTGTACGATTGAAAAAAACATGGCCGCTTGTCAAAAATTTGAAAAAATTATTTCAGTAGCGTTCCGTATAAAAAAATATGGGTTGTGTTGAATAAAATGTTGACAATCTGTTGCTCATCACAAGCTCATCATTCGCTACATGAAAATAAAGTATGCAATTATTGTTGCATAGCGGGGTCTATCTGCTATTCCGACGGAGTTCGCGGCGGGAGAAATTACATTTTCTTGATCTTGAGAGAATTCAAACGATTTTAAGGGAATTTGGCGGTATGTTTCGATAAATTCGATGTTATCTTTATCGACTCTATTACCTTCATTCCTGTCGGGAGCTCCGCCGGAATAGCTGATAGACCCCATTATCACTTAAGTATCAGCATCAGAGCATCAATAAAGTAACTTGACTGCAATACTGCAGTAATATTGATAATAATATTAATGTTAATAACTTCAAAAACACGCATTCTACTTGCTTTCAGTTCTTTTCTTATACACAACGATATTTTTGAAATGCAATTTAACAGTGGGAGTAGTTGCCCCACCAACCCCCATCTGTACATACCAGTTTATTTGATTTTTTTTTGTATAATTGCTTACATTGAAATTCTGTGCTCCTGATACTTGTCAAATATTAAAAACAACTTATTAGCGTGTGCTTAAATGTTTCCTTAAAATTTATAAAATATTTATTGAATCACCAATTTAGAAAAGCGCTAATTCCAGAAATTTTACGAGCATGTTTTTTTATTATTATACGTTCCAAATAATTCCCAGTGACTTTTATATTAAATTGGATTAAAAGCTCGTGTTTCAATCATCTCCTGTATTTTAATTCGGCCTGACATAACAGAAGCATTGGAGAGCGCTTAGCAGCGCATGAAACAAATACCTAATAATTTGAAAAGTTTGTTACAAATCTAAAGTTTTCAAACAGAAACCAAGACACTAGAGTTGCAGGTGCTTATAATTTCTCACATGTCAAATTTGTTTTTATTTCCATTGGATATCTTTCATTTGCCGGCAGAAGCAATTTTGCTACAAAAAAAAAAAAAATAAATTCTCAAGCTTAATCATTCCGATAGAAAGTGTGGAACTTTTTTTTGGCACTCTAATGTTCTCGTATATTTTTGGTAATACATCAAAACGCTCTATGTAAGGTTTGTAATTTTTGAGTTCTTTGGAAAATTAGGTGTGATTTAATGTACTTTTACATGACTTTTGCCCCACAAATCAATCTTTCAACTAACTTATTTGAAACGGCGACGTAGAATAAGAGAAAGATGTATTCATTGTGCACTTAAACCTGAAAGAATAATATTGACATAGAACGTTTTGCAGTATGAAAAAAATTTTCAAACTTTTTTTATCTACATACATACAAATATTGCTACAAACATACATACATTTTTCAAAATTTCATTTTTGTATATCTACCTACACAAATATTCTGTGCTCCTGTTACATTTTTTTAAAATTTCAAAGAAATGAAGCAAATAAATTGGCGAAAATGGCAGATACCACTTAAACCTGCATGCGAATTACGGTAGAAATTTGCCGCCTTAATACCCGTGTAAAACCCGTGTAAAAACTGGGAACCCGATTTAATCGTTAGTATTCGATTAGTGACAGCTAGTCGACTAGCTGAAATCGAATATCTGCTATTCGATTTTCAAACAGCACAAAAGCTGGTAATCGACTACTCGATTAATCGACTAGTCGAGTAATCGATTAGAATCAAGAGCCCTAGTTCATAGAGAACAATATGTTTTTTTAGTTTTGTTTTTCATTTTGGATGTAAATTTAAAAAAAATTATTTTACAGTTTTCAAAGTGAACTCAGCTTTTGGATTTTGTTTTGTATTGAACTATGAAAGTAATAAACAAAACGAAATAGTACTGTACAATAAAGTTTATTTTCGTACACTGATTTTTATATATAAATTACCTATTTCCTCTACAAAATTGTGAAATTTAGACGTCTCAGCTTTTTTCATTTTTCGGCAACAGAACAAAAGGCTTTTAATCGGATTTTTTCTTATAAACCTGCTACAGAGAAGGTCCAAGAAAGTATATTTTACAGAATAGCAATCGGTTCAGCCATTTAGCCAGAAACCGCGGTCATACGGAGTACTTTTCATTTTTATATATGTGAGCCCCCTAATGCACAAGTGGTATAAGTCCACATATTCTTGCTGCAAGATATTAAAGGGTTTGCTAAAAGTTGGATATAAAATCAGGGTTGAACTTATAGCAGGAATTTTACGATAAGTGTTTTTGTTCGTCGAGAGAGGACTTTACTTCTCAGCCCAAAGTAGCATTTGTTTGCAAGAGTTTTCCTTCGATGGATTTCCAGGCTTACATTGTTGTTGATATTATTGCTGCTTCCCAAGTATACAAAGTCCCTTACTATCTCGAAATTATGGTTGCCAACAGTGGCATGGTTGACTCTTTGATTGATGCCAGCAGGTACTTCATTTTACCTTCTTTCACCACCAAACCCATTTTTCTGCTTCTTTTTCTAATTTGGAGTACGCAGAAGTTACGGCGCGGTTGTTTAGGCCAATTATGTCAATGTCGTCGGCATATGCCAATAGATATACGCTCTTGTAATATATTGTTCCAGCGCGATTAGGTTCTGCAGCTTGTATTATTTTCTCCAACATCATCTGAAACCTCGTTTATTTTCGAACTGGTGGTGTAGCTCAGCGTCATTTTGCATAGCCGTATAAGTTTGGCTAGGAAACCAAAATCAGACATAGCGGCATATGGGCAACTTCCTTTCGTGCTGTCGAAGGCAGCTTTAAAATCAACAAAGAGATGGTGTGTGTTGATCCTTTTCTCACGGGTTTTTCCAAGATTTGGCGTATTGTAAAAATCTGGTCGATGGTAGATTTACCAGGTCTGAAGCCACTGATAAGGTCCAATCAGTCGGTTTACGTCAGGCTTCAGTCTTTCACACAATACGCTTGATAGGACCTTATATGCGATGCTCAAAAGGCTGATTCCACGATAGTTGGTGCAGTTTGCGGAGCACCCTTCTTGTGGATTTGACAGAGAACACTTACTTCTTCGGCAGCGGTACGAAGTGCTCCGGAGATATGTATGTACCCACTGCTCGTGCACTCCGCTGGGTTGAATTGTGCTCTCAGAGAGTAGGTGTGCGAGTCGGTCGGAAATCATTGCCTGCCTGTTGTGACTGCAGTTTTTCGACGTCCAGCTTTCCTTGCGTTTTTTGTGGCGCCTCTTTTGTTGTACTTAGGCGGGTACGAATCTTGGCTGCTACCAAGAAGTGATCGTAGTCTATGTTCGGTCCCCGCATCGTACGTACGTCTTCCATCGTGGAGGCTGAACTTTCCGACAGTGGCGCCAAATACACCCTGTTTGCCCACCCTGCCGTTAAAATCGACTTTGATATCATGACGGGGGCGGGGCTTGTCCTTGGTCGATGCGTGCACGCAGATAAACGATATGGTGAATACAATCCACAGTTCATCCAAATAGCAACCAAGCGGTGTTTCACATTTAGAATTAATGGTTAAATGACGTGAATCCTTATTGACTCTTCTATCTATTATATTAATAGGCTAACAAATTTTACATATAAATCATTGCCAAGCTTAAACCCATACTAAATATGCATAAATATTTATGAAATGCATATGGATTTGTTGGCATACCTCTAAGGCAGTGCACAATTATCTAATATATAACCAATACTGCTTCATTTATCTGTAATAAGCGAATGAAAATTTTTCATGCAACTTAAATTGGTTATCTGACAATCAATTTGTAAATAAAGCGATAGCCCAGTGGGAAGCGTTAGGGGGTAGTGGTCGAGCGGTTGATGGTTCGAGTACAGTTAGTTACACAGCTATAGGCCAACATTTTTTTCTTTTTTGTCATTGAAAATTGTTTATATTTTTTATATATTTTTATATTTCTAATCTTGACTTTTTAATATTTTTATAAACAATATTTTTATGTTTGTGATCTCTATTTTCGAGAAGAAAAAAATTTGGTGCGAATATTTTTAGTTTACGGAAAGCCATGTGAAATAATAATTTTATATCATAAATATACATACATACCACCCATTATAGAAATGCTATAACCGCTTATACAATTTCTTTTTGTTTTTTTTTTTTTTTTGGTAAATATTTCAAAAAATTACCATTAATATAAGTCTGACTGCTCTAATTTTTGAAGATGAAAGCTGCAATTTGCGAATTTTTTTTCAAATTCTATCGATTGAGATAGAGTTGCTGATAAATTCCTTAATTAATGTATAAAAATCGACAAAATATTTTATGGATACTACGTTATTTTGAACTAAACCAAGTGATAAGCGGAAATCTTAAATTTTACTGAAGACAACAAATAATTTCTTTTCAAATGTATATATGTATTAACTTTTAAAAGGGCAGATTTGCAACCCGAGCCCCAAACAAGTCTAGACCAAATTGAATAGAATTTTTTTAAAAATCAATAGGTATACATTTTTTTTTCTTTAAATCAAAAGAAAAATCCATATAAAGTGTCTTTTAAATATTGCTAAGTTATGGTTAAAGAAAAAAGCTAGAAAACCCTCACACTTTTTTTGACCTAACCAGAATTTTTAATTTACCCCCACTAAAAAGTTTTAAAACCACGCCATGTATAATACATTTTTTTAAAATACAACCCATACTTCTCTAAATTGAATGTGTAACTATTTTCGTTCTCTCGCTCATTAATACTCTTTAATATTACACGAACTCATATTTCCAAATTTCCACCCCTTCAAAATAAACGTCAAGCCAATTTCATACTCATATCTATTTATATACACATATACATATATGCGTAAACACTCCAATTCTCTCGCTCATTGAGTTCAAACAGTAGATTCGGTGTTGAACTCATATGTAAATTGAAATGTTACACTCCAAATAGATGGCGTCGGCGCGAATAGCCAATTTGTTTCCGCATGAGAGTTGCCCCAATATGTGTTCTTATGTACCAAAGTATTAAAAAAAAGTGACAATTTGTTTTTCTCATATCTCGCACGCTTTATTATAAACGAAAATAGTTTAAAAATAAAATTTTTAGAAAAGAAGCAATCAATGTTTTAACTTTCTGTATTGAAATTCATCAAGAAAAAAAAAATGAGATTGAAATAGATACACCCATTGCCGTCAATTCTATATAATATGAAAATTTGCCTTTTTAAAAAAATAAAAATCAAACATCTTTTTCGTAGAATTCTATAATAAAAATGAGATAACTATCATCGCCTTATATTCCAAAGTTTTAATAAACAAATGAAAAACTAAAAATTTTATATTGTTGTGCCATAAAATCATGAAAAAATTAAATTTTCAATTACATATACTTATAATAAAGTGTAATTTAACTATACAATTTTTTGGGAAAACGTTATCAAAATTATATTTTTCCATAAAGCTCTAATATGTATGTATATCTATTATATTAATAGCCTAACAAATTTTACATATAAATAATTGCCAAGCTTAAACCCATACTAAATATGCATAAATATTTATGAAATGCAAATGGATTTGTTGGCATACCTCTAAAGCAGTGCACAATTATCTAATATATAACCAATACTGCTTCATTTCTCTGTAATAAGCGAATGAAAATTTCTCATGCAACTTGAATTGGTTATCTGACAATCAATTTGTAAATAAAGCGATAGCCCAGTGGGAAGCGTCAGGGGGTAGTGGTCGAGCGGTTGATGGTTCAAGTACAGTTACAGCTATCGGCCAAAATTTTTTCTTTTTTGTCATTGAAAATTTTTTATATTTTTTATATATTTTTATATTTCTAATCTTGACTTCTTAAAATTTTTATAAACAATATTTTTATGTTGTGATTTCTATTTTCGAGAAAAAAAAATTTGGTGCGAATATTTTTAGTTTACGGAAAGCCATGTGAAATAATAATTTTAGATCATAAATATACATACATACCACCCATTATAGAAATGCTATACAATTTCTTTTTTTTTTTTTTTGGTAAATATTTCAAAAAATTACCATTAATATAAGTCTGACTGCTCTAATTTTTGAAGATGTAAGCTGCAATTTGCGAATTTTTTTCAAACATAGTGGTCTGTTTATTCAATTTCTGTAGATTATTTCGATAAATTTCACGATTTCTATCGATTGAGATAGAGTTGCTGATAAATTCCTTATTTAAAGTATAAATATCGAAAACATATTTTATGGATACTTAAATTTTTAACTAAACCAAGTGATAAGCGGAAATCTTAAATTTTACTGAAGACAACAAATAATTTCTTTTCATATGTACCTATATATATATTAACTTTTAAAAGGGCAGATTTGCAACCCGAGCCCCAAACAAGTCTAGACCAAATAGAATAGAATTTTTTTAAAAATCAATATACATTTTTTTTCTTTAAATCAAAGGAAAAATCCATATAAAGTGTCTTTTAAATATTGCTAAGTTATGGTTAAAGAAAAAAGCTAGAAAACCCTCAAACTTTTTTTGACCTAACCAGAATTTGTAATTTACCCCCACTAAAAAGTTTTAAAACCACGCCATGTATAATACATTTTTTTTAAATACAACCCATACTTCTCTAAAATGAATGTGTAACTATTTTCGTTCTCTCGCTCATTAATATTCTTTAATATTACACGAACTCATATTTCCAAATTTCCACCCCTTCAAAATAAACGTCAAACCAATTTCATACTCATATCTATTTGCATACACATATCCATACTTGCGTAAACACTCCAATTCTCTCATTGAGTTCAAACAGTAGATTCGGCGTTGAACTCATATATACATATTGAAATGTTACACTCCAAATAGATGGCGTCGGCGCGAATAGCCAATTTGTTTCCGCATGAGAGTTGCCCCAATATGTGTTGTTATGTACCAAAGTATTAAAAAAAGTGACAATTTGTTTTTCTCATATCTCGCACGCTTTAGTAAGTTTAGTTTAAAAATAAAATTTTTAGGAAAGAAGCAATCAATGCTTTAACTTTCTGTATTGAAATTCATCAAGGAAAAAAAAAAAAAAATTAGATTGAAATAGATACACCCATTGCCGTCAATTTTATATAATATGAAATTTTGCTTTTTTAAAAAAATAAAAATCAAACATCTTTTTCGTAGAATTCTATAATAAAATGAGATAACTATGGTCGCCATATATTCCAAAGTATTAATAAACAAATGAAACACTAAAAATGTTATATTGTTGTGCCATAAAATCCTGAAAATCTTAAATTACATATATTTATAATAAAATGTAATTTAACTATACAATTTTTTGGGAAAACGTAATCAAAATTATATTTTTCCATAAAACTCTCATATGTATGTATATATCTAAATAGAGATTCAAAAGCCCAATAAAGCTTCACTTAATTGTAGAATTCCATATTAAAAAGATTTATTCAAGGAAAAATTCCGATGTAATAGATTTGTTTAAAATGAAATTCTACAAAGTTTTATGTTTTCATGACACCATTATTAAAATGTGAAATAGGGCAACCATGGTCAAACTTTTAATTTGAAAAAAATATGTCGCAATCAAAGTTGGCTTGTGTACCACCATACAAAAAAAATGTTTCAAACAAATAAAATAATAATTCAATATGGCTCCTGTTGTTGGAGTACCAAGCTTATTTTGAGAAATTTGTATATGTGTGTAAAATACCAGCAATGGAAATATTTTGATTCTCTCGCTCTTTGAGAGTTAGAGTAATAGCGTCAAACTCATATTTCGAAGTTGGCTGAACTTCAAAGGAAACCACTCTTTATCTTCATTCTCTCCCTCATTAAACACGTCCTATTATGAGAGAGAAATTATTTTCATTCCCTCGCTCATTGAGTACTTTGGTCCATTATTTATATTAATAGTCTAACTTTGTTGTTGGTATATTGTTAATTCTTAAACTGCTTTGTGCATAAGGTAATGGCGCGGCGGTGAGCGTATAGAATACGGTGTGCACAGTTGCAAGACCCGGTTGCGGAATATTCCTTTTTTTTCTTAAATTATGTTTTTTTTTTTATATTAAAAAACCTTTAATCTTAACTATTACAATTTACTTAATTTTCAACCTAATATTTTTTTGTTCTTCTCCTGCTCAAAACGATCGCATAAATTAGTGGCTATTTGTTAAGCACAATGTCATCATCCGATTATTCAAGTGCAACATAAAATCTCGAAAACCGAATATTTGCATGGCATTTGCCATAAATAATTTTGGAAAGGGCTGCTGTAATTTAATATTTTTATTATATAATAACAGCCGCTATTTTTTAAATTCTTTGATGGCCTCATTTTGCCTATAGATGAGTTTTTAATGTATACATTTAAGTTGGTCGAGGTTCGGCCACGGGTCCTAAAGGCAGCTATTGACAAAAAGTTGATCAGATGTTTGAATAAGTTCAACTATTTTAAATTGGTCGAATTTCGACCACGGGATATACTAGTTATTATTATTCCACAGGTGTTAAAAATATCACGGTGGTGCATTTTCTTTTGGTGGCTTTTTGTCCAGGTAGAAGATTCTTGCAGGAAAGGTGAAGCCAAATGCAAATTTGCCAATGTAAACGGTGTCGAAATGGCTCATTTGAATTCGCCAAATATGGTGCAGTGTAAATGTAATGTACGAGTAAAAAATAGGAACAAGGAAATTTTTTGGTTTTTAACAAAAAAGCGATAAAAATGCATTTCCTTACAGCTTGAAAGCGAAAAAGGGGTCAAAAGGGTCAAATATGGTAAAAAAAGGGTCAAATATGGTACTTTGTTGAAAAATACGGTTTGGGGTCCTGGCTCTAAAAAAGGGTAAAATTGACCCTTTAGGGTCTCCAGCGGCAACTCTGTATTCGATGGCATCGTGGTGGTAGACAACTGAGTTGAGTTCACCGATTCGCGGTGAAGGCAATATGACAAGTGTGGTGTAATCCCTTAAAAAGAACAAAGGTGAAATTAGACACTGGCAAGCATAAGTATACGATCACTGAGAGAAATGCCTCGAATGTTGTGACAATATCACTATTGATAGCGACGAGTTTGATGCAATATTCATTCAGAATGAGCGAGTTATGAAATATTATTTGCTCCCAATAAAAAGTAAAATGACATGTCAACCATTTCGATATAATGTACTGTTTTTTATATTTATGGATGGAATACTAATATATTTGAACGGCATTTCAATATCTATGGTCGTGATATGAATTTCTTTTGTCGCAGTTCAACATTTTACTATGGATTACCTAACAATATTAAAAATTGTTGGGGCGTTTTTTTGGATTAAAAATTTTCTAAATTTCTTATGATTTAACATTTTTCTAAAAATTGTATAATATGCCGTAGCCGAATGGTAGAACACTGGGCTAATGTGCCAGAAGAGCAGGGTTCGAATCTTACTAAAACCAGATGTCAAATTGTATGAAATTTTGTTTTTTAAACTATTTAGAATTTATTAATAGTTTATATGGATACCACTTTGATGGGACAGGATTATCAATTTTTATTTAGTGTGGTATCAATAACTATGGATGTTCGATCCATAGATTTCCCTCCGTGATAGCGTAATGTTTGACATCTGAGTTTAGCGTTCCAAATATTGTGAGTTCGATTCTCGGTAGAGGCAATATTTTTATTTTTTTGTTAATTTGACTCTTTTTTTTTGTGTTAAAATAACACTTTTTTAGTTTATATATACAGCAGGACCTTAAAGTGGTGTTTTGACACCAACATTTTTTTTTGTGGAGGATAAAACCATTGCTTTCAACAAATTTGTGATGGGCACATATCGCCGCCGTGGGGTAGCGGTAGTATCTTCGGCCTGCTACACCAATATTCCGGGTTCTCATTCCGCTAAGAGCAGCTACAATATTCCCTAGAACAAGTTTTTCTAATCGGAGTCGCCCTTCGAAAGTGGTTTGGCCAACTATCCGAGTGTATTTTTGCCATGGAAGGCTTCTTAGCATTGCAGGTGCGGTTCGGAGTCGGCAAAATTTTAGATAAAAACATAAAAAAGCGCATACCGCAAACTTGAAGAGAAGCTCCAAGATTCGTTTTCCAATTAATTTCGGATTTTTTACTATGGTTACGTTTATTGGGTGTAAAAGCGGTAAAGTTTCCATCGGCCTTTTTATTTAAGTGTATGTCACTAAACTGTGTGCAACTCTTAATTTGGGAATTCTCATTTAAATATCTCCTTGAGCTCATTCAAGTAACATTACTTCTGTTAATAATGTTTACAATAATGTTATTTATATTCGTTTTTTTTTCTTCTTTTTTTAGCTGAATCGATTAAAAAGATGCTGGAAAACCTACCACCAAAAAGGATATGTAAAAAAATATTTCCCACTGTTACCAAAACCAAAAAGTCGAAATTCATAGCGAAGCACAAAATGTTTAGCAGTCAAGGAAGGATTAGATCTACACGAACCAGGCAAATTTCAAAGCGCTCTAAGACCAAAACCAATTATGCAAACAAAGCAACTAAAAAAGCATTGCATCATAAAACAGACAACATTTTGATTAAGAGAAAGTCAAAAATGTTAGGTAAAACGAATTTGCCGTTAGAAAGTAATACTACTATGAATACTTCATCAAATGATAATGAAAAGGAAGTTAATATAGGTTTTGAAAATACTTGCGAAAAGCAGTCCTCAGCCATATCTGTAGAAAATAAAGCAGTAATAAACACAGGGAAAGATTTAGGAGACAAGAGTGATTCCGTCACCACACCTTTCAAAGAACAAACTGTGACAGAGGATAAAGTGAAAACAACGAAAATATCAAGCGAAGCTGAAATCGTAAATACTGGGCGTCGAATTTGTGATGGCTTACGATCAAACAAGTCTGACCAACAAGCATATCTGCAGAAGAATGTGGATTTAGAAGTCTCAGGAAGCTATGAAACTCAAAACAATTTGCATTGCACTGACAACACAACATGCAATAAAAAAAGAAGTAAGAAAATTAATGATTGCATTGCCATGCTTACCGGGAAACTAGAAGAAAAATTGAAGACTGAACAACATTCGCTAAATAGAGATGATTTATGTTTAGAAGCCAACGTAAACAAAAGCAAATTATGTAGCGAAGCAAAACCGCCAAAAAGAAAAGCAGTATCTCGAAAGATTATTAAAATAGATAATGTTACTACCCAAACAATAGCTGAAAGTCAAAGTCAAACGGTTTTAGATTCTGCGGCAATAACACCAGTTGTTATGTCAAAAATGAAATGTAAGACGGTTATTGCAAATACCATAACTCAAGAAATCATGCCACCACCGACATCCATGACGACAACTTCAATAAAAGCTCCGGTGCAAAATAATGTTAAAATGAATTATATTCAAAATGCTATGAATATTAACCTTGTGCAGGAAGATGAAAAATGTTCTCAGTACCATAAGCATACGGCCCGATTTGTAGCAAAAAATATGGATTCAGCTATTCCTTTATTACCTAAGATTCCCTTAGCTTGTCCAAATCCGAATACAGCAACTTTATTGCCGCAACAACACACTGCCGCGTTGGTGGAAACAATTAAAAAAATACCACCAACACTACCACTCACTAATACAACTAAAGGACTGGCTCCTCCGTTTCCACCACTGCCAGTGCCTCTTCCCGTGCAAAGTATACAAGGGAATGTATCGCACATGAATTCGCCGCTGCCACCGCATCAACCACCTGTTTTATCAGTATTATCACAATCATCACTTTTACCAACGCCAGTGCCTCTAACCCCAGTAGTACCTGTTGCACCTATGGCACATATAGTACCCGTTGCTCCAACGACGCCTATAGTTCATGTAGCTCCGTTGTTCACTTCAGAACCGTTGAACTTATCATCAAGTAAGAAATATATGAAAAAGCACAATCCAAACGAACTAGTATGCTTACCTCCATATCGAAGTGGCATACCTGCAAGGAGACAAACAATTTGTGGCTTTGAAGCCAAAAATTTTATTTTCGACGATGAACCATTAGACCTTTCCAAGAAATCAAATAAGGATCAAACCAAAGATGTTCCTGCTGTTGTGACCTTTATGCCTATTATAAAGCCATTTGAACCTCAAAATGTTCAACCAGTAGGTATCAACTTAACGGTTGGTCCATATCAAGATTCTGTTTTAAATAAACAGTTCTATTCTAACTTAGAATTATTAAAGATACCACAGATACGAAATGCTGGTAGCACTACAATAGTTAGCAATGAACCTGTTTTTACAAGCACGGCACCTAAATGCTTACCCAAAAAACGGATTGGAAGCAAAAACAGCAATGATATTACTTCAAAGCAAAGTGTGACTAACAACGGCAAAGGTGCTAAAGAAACGTCATCAAACAAAAAAGATAATACTGCAAAGGGAAAAGCTAGTCAAAAAATGGACGATGAAGTTATTAATCACATCGATGACGCAATTAACTCGGTAATAAATGCTGTTAAAGCTAGTTTGCCCGATAATGATGAAGACAAGGAAAGAAATAAATTGTATGTGAATAGTAATATTGTGCCACAATTACATACAATACCTTCATCAGTGAATGTAACAAGAATACCACCTGTAGAGCAAGTTGCGCCAATACAAACGCAATCCACATCATTAGTTCAAGTTGGTATACCGAAATTACCAGTGACTTCCATAAACTCACAGAAGAGCAACGAAGAAATAACGAAAAATGAAGATGATAATATAAAAACGATAAAATCGTCGGTATTTCTACCTCAAAAACGTTACGCACGATCGAAAACTTTGGATTGTCGTCCAAGCATATTGGCGGCAACATCAGAAGATGTATCAGATGGTATGCAACATTTATCCAACGAGCCTGTGCCTGTAAACAATGTTTGCTTAAACAATGATACAATTGGAAATATAGCTGAAATCGCAGTGACAACAAAATCGTTGGCCATTTCTATAAGTTCTGTAAGTTTAGCAAGTAATGTAAATTTCACAGAGGCCTTAATTGATAGCCCCAATGCTGAAAGTAAATCAAAATCTAGAAGTTGTGAAAATCCCATTGACAATAGTGAATCAGAACAATGCCAAAAAACAAATAATGACTTGAGTGTCTCTAACGAAACTCACATACACGAAAAGGAACCTTTGAGTCTTCCGTGCAGTTCCCATAATGAAGTGAATAAATGTGTCTCCCCGCTGGTAGAAGCCTCTAATGAAATAAATCCTGGTATTATAAATGAAGAAAATATGAGTAATATAAATAACACATCATCCGGCTTTCATAGCTCTGGACAAGTAGATAATACGGTCGAGGAAAAGAAAAAGCAACGACGTCGTCGTAAGAACGAACTAGCTGCGATTGTAGCCGATCAGCTTCTTGAAAGCTTTAAAATTGATAAAACACGTCGTGATAATCTTAAAAAGTTAGAAAATCTCGCTTATGAGAAAAGTGAGGATTTATTTGTGACAGGGATGCTATTAATGTCGAGTACAAAAAGAAATGTAACGTCTTCTAAATCGGATCAATCAAATAATGATGTTAATTCAATAAATAATAAAAACTCTCAAGATGCAATGAGACAGAAGCAGGATCAAAGCAAAACTAAAACAAACAAACCCCGTTACAAACAAAATGCAATTATAGAGCGATTGAGTACAAATAATGAACCCAGTGAAAAGCCCAATGTTGAAGAAATTATTAATAAAAGAGGTAGAAAAAAACAGTATCGCGGCAAAAACAAACCGTTAGATAACGAAAATATAAGTAAACTGAAATCATCATTAGAATCGTTTTCTATTGGAATAGAAAAGCAAATTACAGAATTGGAACAAAGAAACTCTGTAGCCACAACCGTGCCCGAAACTAAAGTATTAAATACTTCACCATTATCTGTAAGACCATCACTCCTAAGACCAAGCATTCTCTCTGTTAATGTGGAAACAAATGTAACAGCTCATAAAACATCAATTACTGAAAGTAAAAGTATGGTTTCCAGTCGTGATCCGCGTCTTAATAAAAATATACACAAAAATGAACAGAACAAACTTTTTGATGCCAAATCATATGAAAACGAAAGGCCTATAGACGAAATTGGGGACTTTGAGGAAGACAACTATCTTACAGAAATAGCAAAGAATGTTAATGAAAAGATTATGTCTTCAGAGAATGAGGAGTTTATGTTCGTTAATGATCCCTTTGAGCTGGCTAATGAATTGCAGGATGAGTCGAATAGTAAGTCTTATAGTCGGCCACCGACTTCTATGAGTGTTCATAGTGCGCCTAATTTTAATGATGACCGCTCTGATTTCGGATCTATTTGTGATGAAAATACAAATACGGAGGTAATGGATATGGATTTAGACGATGAGTTAAGCGTCTATACCAGTTACTCACAAGATGTAGGAAGGGGTCGTGGTAGGAGAAGACGTCGACGGCGAAGTATTTTATTAAAGCGTAGACCCAAAAAACGTGTTGATCCCAACTCATCAACGGACAAATTTGAGTGCACCTTATGCAAAAAAGTATTTTATTCACTGAACTCATTAACTAAACACAATATGACATTAGCACATGTATCAAAATTATCTGCGCACGAATACTTATTGTCAAAAGCATTGGAGAACACACCAGCTATTACACCAGTGAATACCACCGCTCAAGAGTTGCCAAAACAGCATCCTATTGAGTGTACCTCAACCAAACTGCCAACGGATGCCAATGATATGCAACGATTTAACGAAGCAAAAGATGCTGGCCCTGATCACACAGGTTTTAGCAATCAAGAAGAAGTTCAAAATAGCATTTCACGGCGGGAACAAAGCCACGCGAGCAAGGATAAGAATGCGTTCAACAATTCGTCACGGCTTAATTTAAATCCCGATGAACGGTTATTCTTTGAATGCTGTAATATATTAAAAGGCGCGGAAACAGCTTGTATAACTAATACAGATGGAAATAATGATGGCTTCGACTACAACTTCAGAGACAAGTCTTCAATATGCATGGTGCAAGCTAGTAACTTAAAAGCGTCAACGGATGAAACATTGAATAAACTTCTTACACCTGACCGAGTTGGTTGCAAGGCCACCAACTCTCAGCACGAATTCAGAAGTCCACCTGCGCTTCATTCAAATATAACAAATAAAATTGGACCACCAATTACTTCTCGAGATCAGTAAGTATTGATTACAGCGTACTTAGTGAATCCCGGCTTGAATTCTCAAACTGTTAAAACTCTAACTCGAAACACATGTCGAAATTTCGCTTCGATTCTTAAGTTGTTGCTAAAAATCAGTTTGAACAAACAATAGATAAAATACGCATTGTTGTTAATTTCAAATACCTTGCTTTTCCCCATGTCTTTAGTTCAAATCTATGCAGAGTGAACCGTATTTGAAGACATGCATGGATGAAGGGGGTATGTCGCATTTTGAGTGAAACGAGAAAATCGGCTTTTAAGTTTTGCTTAAACATTTGAGGTTTTTTCGAATCTTTATGGAAAACTGACAAAAAAATTATGCAAAGCCATAAAAGACGTTGCATAATATGCAATAAAAAGCATAAGTTTATATTTAGTGTTTTATATGAAAAAATAGGAACATACCCCCTTCTTCCACAATTCATAATGAAAAGTTGGGTACATACCCCCTTCATCCATGAATTATTTTCTACAATTTTCACGATAGGCAGATTCTGATAAGACAGAAATATAGATCTGCATAAACACTATTCACCAATGCCAAAAACAGAAATTGAGTAAGAATGCGACATACCCCCTTCATCCATGCATGTGTGGGTTGTTTTCCAATAAAACGCAGTTTTATTCTATGTACTAATATTTAATATGAAAAGGTTTATTACACGTTTTTTATCGTTCGACTTCGTCGTCGTGATTTTCTGATGTAGAGAAAAAATATCTATTACAATATGTACATGTATGTGTGATATCAAAAGCAAGTAGGTAAAATAGGGTTTTGTGTTGCTCGGAACAGCAATAAATACAGCGTAGTATTCTCTTGTACTGTATGGGGTGTTCACTAAGTCATGTGAATCGCCACATTACTCCCCCACCTGTTAAAAACGAAAGCGAACCTTGCGGCCTGATCGTGTGTGGTATTCCGCCGGCTTGTTGTCAGTTGTAATGTTATTTTCGGCCTCGCGTACGATATAAGCGGCCTTTAGCCGATCGATACTTACATTGACATGCCTTCCGCGAATGTCGACTTTATAATATTTATCATGTCGTTCCAGAACGGGGTATGGCCCTTCGTAAGGAGCCTGAAGCGGTCTACGTACGCTGTCTGTTCTCACAAATACATATGATGTTGTTTGCAATTGCGTTTCGATAAAAATGTTAGACTTTGAATGATTCGCGGTATTTGTTGGTGCTAACTTTCGCATTCTTTCGCGCAGATCGTTTACAAACTCCGTAGTAGTGCAAATGTCGTTGCCGTTTGGTTTGCATTGTAGAAATTCGCCAGGTAATCGCAGTGGCTCCCCGTAGACTAATTCTGCTGGCGTCGATTTTATATCTTCTTTAAATGATGAGCGGTATCCGAGGAGAATTAATGGCAGCACTTCGACCCATTTTTCTGTCTGGTAGCATTTGATAGCAGTTTTCAGCGTTCGGTGACTGCGCTCTATAATGCCATTTGCAGCCGGATGGTATGCTGTTGTTCTGAGATGCTGTATGCCCAGCAAGCGGTTTAGGTCACGAAAGAGCGAAGACTCGAACTGGCGCCCTTGGTCGGTTGTAATTTTTATTGGTGTGCCGAATCTGCAAATCCAATTGGAGTAAAAGGCGTACGCTACAGAAATATCTTCTGCAGAAATATTTTCGAGGGGGTAGGCCTCAACCCATCGTGTATAGCGGTCTATACAAGTGAGACAATATCGATAACCTTGGCATGGTGGCAGTGGACCTACAATGTCGATGTTGATATGATCAAATCGTTTACTTGGCAACTGATAATTTGCTATCGGCGATTTGTTATGCCGTTGAATTTTTGCCTTTTGGCACGCGAGACATCTCCTGCACCACTCGCGGCAGTCTTTTCTCATATTCGGCCACACGAATTTCTCTGCTACTAAGCGTATCGTTTTGGCGGCGCCACTGTGACAAATGTTGTGTATTGAATCAAATCCAATTTTTCGAAAGGGTTCTGTAAGGAAGGGGCGCGCATTCCCAGTACCAACGTCACAATATATCTCATCTTCGGTTCCCGGAACAGCGAACAACTTCAGATCTAAAGTGGAGTTACTTTTTGTACGTTTCAGCTCTTCATCACTGGCTTGACTTTTGGCCAAATGCGCGTAATTAATCGTTTGAGGCATATGGATTGCCTCCACTCGTGACAACGCATCGGCTACGGTATTTTCTTTGCCGGGTATGTAGCGGATGTCGGTAGTAAACTGATTCAGTAAATCTAGTTGCCTTGTCTGTCTCGGCGAAGCTTTTTCCATTTTTTGTTGGAAAGCAAACTGAAGTGGCTTATGGTCAGTGTATATACAAAATGGTTGTCCCTCAACCATATGCTGGAAGTATCTTACAGCTTTATACGCGGCTAAAAGCTCGCGGTCGTATGTGCTGTAGCGTTGTTGTGCTGCATCGAGCCGTTCGGAGTAGAAGCCTAGAGGCTGCCATTGGTTGCCATCCAGTTGCTGTAGCACGGCTCCGATAGCCGTTCCAGAAGCATCGACCGCAAGTGAAAGGGGTGCGCCGGACTTTGGGTATACCAAAAGAGTGGCTGCTGCCAGCTCGGCTTTACAACGCTGAAAAGCTTCGGTTGTTTCGGAACACCACTTGATTTTCGACGTATCGTGCTTTTTGTTGCCCTTAATGAGGTTGAACAAAACGCTTTGGCTAACTGCTGCTTTGGGTAGAAATCGGCGAAAAAAATTTATCATTCCCAGAAAACGTCGGAGGTCGCAGACTCGTTCCGGTTTTTTCCAATCGTTAATGGCTTTCACCTTGTTTGTTGGTGGTTTGAGACCATCTGGAGTGACAACGTAACCCAAGAATGTCACTTCCGATTTTCCAAAGACGCATTTCGAAGGATTTATTATAATACCGTATTCGCGTAACTTTTTAAATATAGCGCATAGGTGTCGCCTATGCTCGTCAGCGTCTCTAGAGGAAACCAAGATGTCGTCTAGGTAAGGCCACGCAAAGTCAAATTCGCGCAAAACGTGGTCCATAAAGCGCTGGAACGTCTGCCCGGCGTTACGTAAGCCGAAGCACATGTAGACGAACTCAAACATGCCGAACGGTGTCGTTATGGCTGTCTTCGGTATATCGGCAGGCTCCACGGGTATTTGGTGATATGCACGGCGCAAGTCAATTGTCGAAAAAATTTTACATCCGTGGAGCGTGTGCGTAAAGTCGTGGATATGGGGGATCGGGTATCGGTCAGGCTCTGTGATGCTGTTTAGCCTTCTAAAGTCACCACACGGTCTCCACTCGCCGTTCTTTTTGCGCACCATGTGCAGGGGAGTTGCCCACGGGCTTCGCGAGGGGCGACAAATACCGGCTTCGAGAAGCGACTGAATTTCGGCTTTTGCTGCCTTTAGTTTATCGGGAGCCAAACGTCTTGGCTTCGCAAAAATCGGTGGTCCTTTCGTAACAATGTGGTGTGTGACACCATGGGTACTATTTTTGTGACTACTGTTCGGCAGTGTAATATCTTTAAACTCTGACAGTAGGTCCTGAAAAGGCATATCTACGTTAATAAATGATAATTTACCTATGCTATCGCCTACTGTTCTTGTAGCACAGTATTGTGATGCATTTGTTAGGCTGTCCACTAGCTTTCGATTTCGTAGGTCAACTAGAAGATTATAATGCGCTAAAAAATCAGCCCCCCAGGATCGGTTGTGAAACGTCTGCAATGATGAAGCTCCAACGAAACTGGCGTCGTAAGCCGATGTTTAAATTCAGAGGTTTTTCTCCATACGTTTTGATTGTTGACTTGTTAGCGGCGTATAGTTGTGTGTTGGCATCTGGTTGACGACGTTGTGTCGATGTTGGTGGAATGACGCTTACTTCAGCGCCTGTATCTACTAAAAATTGTAAATTGTTGTTGCGATCGATGATGAGGAGGCGACGGTTAGTCCAAGTTGACCTGCCACGTACCGTCGTTGGCGACAGGGCCTTTAGTTTAAAGATTTCGCGCATGGCTTTCGGCATTTCGTGGCTTTGTCTCCGAATTTCGTATGATACCAGCAGATATCTGAGTTACTTTTCGGTGTAAGTGTACGTCTACGTGAAGACGATCGACGTCTTTCTCTCCCACGTTGCCCTAATGCTGTTTTTAACTCGGCTACCTCTTTTGTCAACGCGCATAATTGTTGTGACAAAGAAGTTTGATCGCTTTGTGCAGAAACAGAGTTAATGTGTGGGCCGTCGTTAACCTCGATTATTTTATCAGCGAGTAATGCAATTTTATCTAAGGGTTCGGTGCTTATTGATATTATAGAACGTATGTTTTGCGGCAATCTGCTAAGCCAGATCGATTTAAGCATACTGTCGTTCATTTCGCGGCCTGCTAGCTGTCGCATCTCGCGTAGCAGGTGGGAAGGTCGCATGTCACCAAGCTCCAAATCTTGCAGAAGTTTTTTTATTCTTTTTTGTTCAGACTCGGCAAATTGCTCTAACAAGCGTGACTTTAATGTTTTATACATATCGGTAGTTGGTGGATTTAGAATTATGTCGCTAATTTGAGCGAGAACACTGCTTTCAATTGCGGCTACCACGGTGTGGTACTTAGATTTGTCGCTCGAAATTCCAGCCGCTATAAATTGCGATTCCACCTGTGCAATCCATAATTCGGGTTTTGCGTGCCAAAATGGTGGAATTTTGATTGTCACCTTGGCAATTTCAGTGACACCACCGGCAGCACGTTGGCCCGCTGTTAGCTGTTGTTCGCCTGTGCCTTGCGGTATAGACTCTTTTGGTTGTTCTTCATCAGCTATAGCTTTTTTGTTTTTGTCGGGGTCACCAATTTGTGGGTTGTTTTCCAATAAAACGCAGTTTTATTCTATGTACTAATATTTAATATGAAAAGGTTTATTACACGTTTTTTATCGTTCGACTTCGTCGTTGTGATTTTCTGATGTAGAGAAAAAATATCTATTACAATATGTACATGTATGTGTGATATCAAAAGCAAGTAGGTAAAATAGGGTTTTGTGTTGCTCGGAACAGCAATAAATACAGCGTAGTATTCTCTTGTACTGTATGGGGTGTTCACTAAGTCATGTGAATCGCCACACATGTCTTCATTTATCTGGCTTGCCAGATTGGGCGCTTTAGCGCCAATTAGGCGCTTTTTTCTGAATTTTCGCGCCTTGAAACTTACAGAAGCGCAAGTGGCTTTTTTGATTTTGGGAGAATTTTTTCCCCAAACCCAATTACTATCAAGGAAATACTTTCAAAAAACTTGTGAACTTGAAATATATATTTTTTGATGAGATGTGTGTTGTGATTTTATCGGTGATTTTATTTAAAAAAACATTGGGATAGGTGGCAACCCTGTAAACCGCCCTAAGTGACAACACCCATATACATAATCTTAGAAAGAATCAAGTTGTCTGTATGCCAAATTTTAACCAAATCGGTCAAGCAGTTCGAAAAAATAAATAAATTGCGGTTATGGGGCAACCCTAAGTGGCAACCCTGCTTGAAATTATCTTATTTGGAATACGGTCGAAAATACCTTTCATTTGATACACAGATTGGCATATCTAGCTCTATATTTAAAAAAAATTGGGATAGGTGGCAACCCTGTAAACCGCCATATGTGGCAACACCCATGAATTCTGCTTGGCCTAACTATTACAATTTGGGCAACGTTAGCTAGATCCTAGAATTTCACCTCCTATTTGATTTGCACAGCTAAACATCGTGGTTAAAATAGCCTACGCCTGAAAAGCTGCAACATATGCCTGAAAGTCGGCTACAATTTCTATTTCCGTTACATCATCAGCCATTTTCTCAAATTTTACTCTCAATCAAAACTTCATATCGCCGCCTAAGAAGTTAACTTCAAAAATTGTTTTTCTTTTGGTATTGCCCTAGATTTTGGATGTGTTACTGTGTATGTGTGTGCAATACTACAAAACTCACAGGACGCAACAAACGGTGCATGGTTGCACCTTGCATGTTTTCCATGTAGAAAAACCCCACATTTCGCGAAATATGAAAAAGCCGACCTTTTACCCTACGGACACATTTTTTAGCCAAAAAGGCCTACAAATAGGGATAAACCCTACGTGTGGCAACACTGGGGTCTTGGCCCCTATCTTAAAAACTATACATAGCATTAAAAAAGTAATTATAGGGTATAGGGCACAGGTAAAATCACTTTATCGACGATTTTGAAAACTATCGTTTCATTGGATAGTGGGCCAGACTCAAACCTCGTGCTAAAAATATTTCGTCAAAATTCGTGTCCTTGTTATTGTTATTGGAGGTTGAATTTTTGATAATTTTCAGATCATGATAATATTGAAAAATTATTTTCTCATAAACTACTGCAGATAAATCAATGAAATTTTTTTTTACTTACAAATAATTGTTTTTGCTATATTATAAGTATTTTTATGCGATCTTATTGTTTAAACAATTATACTTTAAATCATTTTTTTTTAACAAATAATTTTTTTTTTTCGTTCTATACGATCAAAAAAATGTCAAAATATGAAAAATAACGCGTAAAACAGTCACCTTTAATAATCAAAAAAAAAATTTTGTCCATTCATACCATTCCAAAGATATTGCATTTTTTTGTCACCCCTTGCGATCAAATTGTTAAATTAATGATATTTAAAAATTTTTTTTAAACAAATAACATTTTTTTTTCGTTCTGCATGCTCAAAAAAAATTGAAAATATGTCAAATAGTGCGAAAAACGGTCATCTTTGGTAATAAAAAAATGTTTGTCCTTTCATACCAATCGACAGATTTCTTATTTTTTTGTCACCCTTTGCGCTCTCCCAATGCGAAAAATTATGCAATTCAGATTCAAGATGAAATCCAGGCACACCATTGGTCAAACACTCAAGTAACCATACGCCCTTACGTAATTTACTATCGTGCTGATGGTGTTCTACCAAGTGGATCACGACGTTCATGAAAAGAAATTTCAAAATCGCACAAGTAAAGCCATAGCAATAAAAACCACACGGCAATTCCATCATTCTCAACCAATGTTTAACAAAAAGATTCGAAATCAAATTTTCTCAAGTGATGAATCAAGTGTGGAAAATATTATTTGCATGTAGGCAACGTAAATCAAAAAATTACTCTGAACAATTTTGAATCCATTTTGTACAAGTTATGGTGGAATATGTCAGGTTAATTTGTAACAAACATATTGTTAAATATGTATGTATGTACCTATGTATTGAATATGTAGGTTTACGTATTGTGAAACAATTACCTTTTTCCTAATATCTTACAACTAATAAAGATATAAAATATAGACTTAAAAACGTTATCCCTTTTTATTATTTCCTATGCTCATACATTCTGCTAAATTACGATATGTATGTATGTTATAATTGAAAATAGCTTGATAACAACGACCAATGCAGAACACTATTGTTCAGCACACCACCCAACGGTCTATGTGCAACGCATTGGGAGAGCGCAAAGGGTGACAAAAAATAAGAAATCTGTGGATTGGTATGAAAGGCCAAACATTTTTTTATTACCAAAGATGACCGTTTTTCGTACTATTTGACATATTTTCTATTTTTTTGAGCATGCAGAACGAAAAAAAATGTTATTTCTTTAAAAAATGTTTTTTTAAATATCATTATTTTAACTATTTGATCGCAAGGGGTGACAAAAAAATGCAATATCTTTGGAATGGTTGAATGGACAAAAATTTTTTTTTTGATTATTAAAGGTGACTGTTTTACGCGTTATTTTTCATATTTTGAAATTTTTTTGATCGTATAGAACGAAAAAAAATTATTTGTTTAAAAAAACTGATTTAAAGTATAATTTTTTAAACAATAAGATCGCATAAAAATACATATAATATAGCCAAAACAATTATCTGTAAGTAAAAAAAAAATTCATTGATTTATCTGCAGTAGTTTATGAGAAAATAATTTTTCAATATTATCATGATCTGAAAATTATCAATAATTCAACCTCCAATAACAATAACAAAGACACGAATTTTGACGAAATATTTTTAGCACGAGGTTTGAGTCTGGCTCACTATCCAATGAAATGACAAGTTTCAAAATCGGCGAGGTTTTGAAAAAAAACCAAAATTTTGTGGACACTTCACATGGCTTTACCCTATACAGTTTTTATCGGGGCACCGAATTTACTTTAAATCAGTTTTACTTTTAGCGGCACCAAAATCACTGTTGACCTGTGTAAATAATGACTATATCGCTGGCTTCGTGAGCAAATGTCGTAAGTCCATTTTTTTTTTTAATGAGATTTCAATGCAAAACGATGTATTTATAACTGTACTATCGTTTTGCATTAAAATCTCATTAAAAAAAATGGACTTTCGACATTTGCTCACGAAGCCAGCGATATATTAAAAAAATTCTTGCATACATCACATATCTGAATATATTTTCTTAAACAAAAGCCATTTATATTAAGACCATTGACCAAGTTACCTTAATTTGAAAATAAATGTAAAGTGTTGTGTGGCGGTTCTTGCAGAACAGAAAATGATTAAAACGCAGACGAATATATTGAGAACTCTTTATTTGGCAGAAATACAAACGCAGAACAGAAGTACGATTGAAAAGAGTTTTAATATCTGTATACATTTAGAAAATATAAAAGTTAATAATTATGAGAAAAGAGTTATTCAAATTTTGTTCGTACTTATTCGTGCTGTCTTCTTGGCTCTTCGTCAATTGTGAAGCGAGAAGCAGCTATTATACATACAAAAAAATTGTTTTCCTTTTTGACAAGTTTCAGAGTTGTATTAAAAGGGCAAGAGCATAAGGCTACTTACACACGTCGACAACATCCCGCCCCCCGTGAGCCGAAGGAGCGTCAACGAGTTGAGGTTCACTACGAACATCCAATACAGCTAACTTTGAGGAGCGTCTCTTTAGGTTACCACTTGACGTTCTGATAAGAGCCGACCTAACTTGTCCGTCTGAACCAGGATATGTCTTCAAAACGATTCCACGCCTCCAATCGCGTAAACTTTCATTAGCATCGCAGACAACAACAACATCTCCCACCTGAATAGGATTAACCCTTTTATGCCATTTGGTTCGACGTGTAAGAGTTGGTAGGTACTCCAGTACCCATCTGCGCCAAAACGTTTGTTTTAGCTGTTGCAAAATTCGCCACTGCTTCCTCATGCATACTGTTTTTGACTCAACAGGAGTTTGTATGTAGTTTGGACAGCCCAACAAAAAATGGTTAGGTGTTAACGGGTCAGCATCACAGCTTTCGATAGATAAATGTGTAAGTGGGCGAGAGTTAATTAAATTTTCAGCCTCGATAAATAGACTTTGCAATGTCTCGATTTGTGGAGCTGCCTCCTTTAAGGTGAAGGATAACACCCGTTTAACACTTCGCACCATCCGCTCCCATATGCCGCCGGCCGATGGATCCGAAGGAGTATTAAATATCCACTCAATGCCTCGACGAGTACACTCACGCTCCATGCCTTTGGCCACTTCTAACCATTCCACCTTGCTAGCTCCAACAAAATTCGTGCCTCTATCGCTCCTTATACGAACAGGAATACCTCGGCGGTTGACGAAATTGCGTAGACATAAAATTACGGCATCAGTTGACAAGTCTCTGGCCACCTCAAGATGTATCGCTCTAATCGTTAAGCAGGTGAATAGTGCCACCCATCTTTTTTCGCGTCGTCGTCCGATGGAAACCACTACTGGCCCAAAATAGTCAATACCAGTATATGAAAACGCTCTTACGTATGGTGAAAAACGGTCAGGTGGTAGTTGACCCATGAGAGGTGGCCTCGGCGCAGCTAATGCATTTTTGCAGAATTGACATTCGCGCTTGACAGATTTCAGTAGGCTACGAACATTAGGGATCCAGTATTTAGCTCGAATAGCGCAGATAATCGACTCCTGGTTTTGGTGATAGAATGCTTCATGAAAATGGCGAACTATGAGTCGTGAAAACGCATGATTCTTCGGCAAAATTACTGGGTTCCTCGTGCAGGCGGGTAAACACAACGCATTATCAATTCGACCACCAAGCCGCAGTAGTCCCTTTTCATCTATTACGGGCGTCAGTGTAAATAGTGGACTCCATCTTGGGATCTGCATTCCATTTCGCAACACCAAAATTTCATCCACGAAAACTGCTTCCTGAACTAACCGAACCAACTGTTCCTCGGTTTCTTTGATTGCACTGACTGTTACCCTAAATGGTGTATCTTGAGTTGCACGGTTTTTGTTTAATAAAGCGCGAAATCTTTCAACGGCGTATCGAACCCAAGTCATAACTTTGATAAACTTATAAAAATTTGAAAATTTGCTGAAAGGCACAGCATCTTCGTGCAATTGTATAATGTATAGCGGCTTTGCTCTTTTTTCGATGTCGTTTTCGTTTGTAGGGAGCTCTGGTAACACCGGCCAATGTTTCTCGTTCTGCTTAAGGAATTCAGGACCATGAATCCACTTGGAATCCACCGAAGCCGCACAAGTCTGCGGTCGTGTTGCGCTGTCAGCTGGGTTTAACATTCCCGGTACCCATCTCCATTGCGCTACCTCAGATGCGTGAATAATTTCCGAAATCCGATGGCTTACGAATTGTTTATATTGGCGGGCTTCGGAGCGAATCCACTGGATCACGGTTTTTGAATCTGACCAGTAATTTATTAGCGCAGGATTTGTTGTATGGCATTCAATAATTGCGTTACTTAAGCGTGTTCCAAGCACCGCGGCTTGCAGTTCCAATCTAGGAATTGATATCGGTTTCAAGGGGCTGCAACGAGACTTGGCGGATACGAAAGCAACGGTCACCTGGTCATGACATTTTATACGGAAATACGCTACAGCTGAAATCGCCAGCTCGCTTGCATCTACAAATATATGCAATAGAATTTCGGCAGTTGAGTCTTTAAAGAGCGGACTATAAACTCGCGGTATGCTGAAGTCTCTTATCTTGTCGAGTGCTTTATACCACTCATACCATTTAACGTAAATGTCAGCGGGTATTGTATCATGCCAACCCATACTAACCTGCCACAATTTTTGCAGTAAAATTTTTGGTACCAATGTTATATTTGCTAGGAAGCCGAAAGGATCAAATATGGACATTGTTAATCCCAACACCTCTGCCTTCGTTGGCCGTCGACTACCATCCAAGACTGAAATCGGTATTCTTGCAAACGTTAGGTTAAAATAGAAAACATCTCGCTTAGCGTCCCAATGCATACCGAGTACTTTGTCGCATATTGGTTTTGTGCCGCACATATTTTTTGAATGACACTCATGCTCTGTATCTATGGGTCTAATGGCCTGTAGTAACTGTATGGAGTTTGAAATAAAACCTCTGAGATGAAAGCCTGCTTTGCTATGAATCTCTGTTACCTTTTGTGATACACGTATACCCTCTTCTACAGTACTGAAACTATCCACATAGTCGTCAACGTAATGTCGATTAACGATTGCATCGACTGCCCTCGGGTAGTCGTCTTGATATTTTGAAGCATTTAAATTTTTTACATACTGTGCAGAGCATGGTGAGCACACGGAACCAAAAATCATAGCCTTCATAACATATACATCAGGCTGCCTTGTTATATCTCCCTGGCGCCACAAGAATCGTTGCGCGTTTATGTCTTCGCGTATGCTCACACGGTGATACATTTCTTTAATATCCGCGCAGACCGCTATGTTCCCCTCCCTAAATTTATACAAAATCGACTGCAGCGGTTTCGGCTGATAATCCTCCGGCCTCTTCATAAGAGTAGAATTCAAAGAAACATTATTGACTGTAGCGGCTGCATCGAACACCAGCCTTGGCTTATTACCTTTGTTTACATTATATACCGCAAAATGAGGTAGATACCACACACGTTCACTTCGTATCTCAGCTGCAACCGACGTAAGCTTTCTTGCATAGCCTTTGCTTATATAGTCTTCTATCTTTTCTTTGTACCATTTTTTAAAATTAGCATCGACTGACATTTTACGTTCTACGGATTGAAGCCGCTTTAATGCTGCATCATAACTCTCTGGAAAGGATACGCTATCATTTTTCCATAAGAGACCGGTCTCATACCTATCACCTACAACCTGCGTTGTGCTTTGCAAAATTTCTTCGGCTCTAATGTCAGCAGCTGACTTTACGGCAGGCAGCTTTGCCTCAAAACCATCGAGCTCAAAGTAATCAGCGACTTGTTTCTTCATCTCATTCATGTTTTGCTCATCTACGTGAACATGACAAACTGTGGCGGCATCGAAGCTATATTCATCCGATCCGAAAAGAACCCACCCTAATTTAGTTTCGTGAGCTGTAAAACCTTCATTAAAATTTACTATACACAATGGCCGGACCAGATTAGTGTGCGGCATGCCAATCAATATTTTCGGCATTGCATTAAAGTAACTTTCTATGGGCGTATCGCGCAACTCCTCGTTTTGTTTTTTAAACGTCTCTGCACATAGTGTTTGCTCAGGTAAAAATAACTTTTTTGTCGTTCGCACGCCTTGCATGAAAAATTTTGATTCTTTATTTAATGTGCTTGAGATTTCCAAACTTACCCGCTTTGAAACTTCACTGGTGGTTTGGTCATCGAACCATTTGAGACGCAGCAATTCTTTTCCACCTCTGAGACCAATTTAATTTGCGATTTGCTCTTCCAGCAATGTCACCTTAGCGCCGTCGTCAATAAAAGCTATAACACGGATGCTACCATTCGGGCCATGTAACTCGACAGGTAAAAACTTTAATAATGTTTTATTCATGAATTGTTGGCAAGTGTTGACAGTGGCAACAGCTGATTCTGTTGACACAGAGTCATCACTATTTGAAATTCGAATAGACTGACTATGAAGCAACTTATTGTGATATTTTTGACACGATTCCGTGCCGCATGCACGACGTCGCGTACAATTAGATACATTATGGCCTGCAGAAAGGCAACAGAAGCAAAGCCTATTCTTTTTAACTACCTTCCAACGTTGTTCACAATCAGCATCCTTAAATTTCGTACACTGGTATAATTTATGATTTTCCTGACAGCATACACATTTTACTTTCTCTTCCGATATGGCTAGAACTGTTTTCGAAAATCCATTAATCTTTTGTTCGGCGCTAACATGTGGTGGTTGGTTTATTTCGGTTGCCCTTGCAATGTACATTGACATTTGCTGCAGCCATATACTGAAATCTCGGAGCGTCGGAAATTGTGTATTTAAAACGAATGTGTGACGTGCCCATTCCTCTCTTTTATAAAGTGGTAGCTTACTTACCAATTCATCAAGCAGTATTGGGTTGGATAGGTGTGGCGTTGCTCCGGCATTTTCCAAAAAGGCGACTAAATTTGCGACCATTGAGCTGAGATTGATAATTTCGTGGATTTTTCCAGTTGTGATTGCTGGAAACGCTCTGGCTTTTTTGAGCTGGCTACGAATCAGCACTTCAGGTCGTCCAAAGTGAAACTCCAACGATGAAAGAGCGGCATTTACACTTGAAGGGTGGATCAGGAGCGATTCCACCTTCGCGCGGGCATCGCCTCGAAGAGCTTTCTGTAATCGAAGTAGATTCTCCACGTTGGTATAAGAAAAAAGATTTGTAGTTTCTCTAAACGATACAATAAACATAGGCCACTCCTCTGGAGCGCCGGAAAATTGTGGCAAATCCTGGAGTTTCTTAGCGTACGGTTGAATATACGGTGGCATGTGGACTTGTGTGTTGTTGAGTGATTGCATTGAGTGTATAGGATTGGAGACGGCAGCTCCGGCGGGCATAAAATGTGTAGAATTGGAGACGGCAGCTCCGGCGGGCATAGAATGAGCGTATGTATAGTTGACATTAGGCGAGCAATACGGAGGAAGGCTTCCTGCGATGCGATTGGTTGGCGGCGCAATAGTCGGCATGTTTATAGATGGCTGATGGGCATGAGCGGCGTTGGCGTCATCGGGGTACATAAAGGAGCGAGATGGCAGAATGTCTGCAGCAGTGGCTACTGCAGCTTGATTATAACGCGTGTTGTTGTTGGCAAAACTTGTATGCAACCCATTAGCTAAACCTGATGATGATGCGGCAGATGTATACGCATACAATGATGTAATATGCGTTGTAGCAGTGGACTGGCGGTCAGCAAGTGATTTATTTAATTGTGCGTCGGCGATTTCAGTTGTTGTTGGCAATGCAAATTTCTCCTGGAGACATATCCTAGCTTTTTCTGAGGCTTCCAGAGACATTTGCAGTTGTAGAATCTGTTCATGAAGGTTTTCGATCGCTGCATCTTTTTCAACAATTGTGCGATCGCCTTCATTGCCACTAGATGAGTCATTCTTTTCATTATCCATCGTTTTAACTGAGCTCCTTAAATTGTAGCGTCGCATAAAACCAATTCAAAATGGCGGATTTTCAGGTGAATTCGTAGAATAAATATTAAAATGTTGTGTGGCGGTTCTAGCAGAACAGAAAATGATTAAAACGCAGACGAATATATTGAGAACTCTTTATTTGGCAGAAATACAAACGCAGAACAGAAGTACGATTGAAAAGAGTTTTAATATCTGTATACATTTAGAAAATATAAAAGTTAATATTTATGAGAAAAGAGTTATTCAAATTTTGTTCGTACTTATTCGTGCTGTCTTCTTGGCTCTTCGTCAATTGTGAAGCGAGAAACAGCTATTATACATACAAAAAAATTGTTTTCCTTTTTGACAAGTTTCAGAGTTGTATTAAAAGGGCAAGAGCATAAGGCTACTTACACACGTCGACAACATAAAGCGTAAAGGTAATATAAACTATAACGTTACGTTTCTCAGGGGTATGTATGTAATAGCCATATTTCGTGAAATACAAAACTTACTCTGCAAAATCAACCATCACTGTTAAGCTGTGGATAACTACGGAGATAAATGCGAGTATGAGTTAGCTGAGAGAGTAATTGCGAGAGGGAGATCAAAAAGTAAAAAGTCGATACGTCTGCGAGGCGTACGTTATGACAGCTGGGTTAAATTACACGAAAAATAACACAATTAAAAAGTTATACGAAAAATCGTGAGAGGTCCATAATTATAAATTTAGCTAAATCAAAACTAGTTTTCCTGAAAGTACCAGCTAATTACTTCCACGTAAACAAATATTAAGTAAAATTAATTTTTGATTCGTGATATATGGAGTATTGGCTGTAATCTACAATATATTTTTTTCTTAAATTCGATGACCACTTTTGTCCAGCTAACTTGTTCTATTCGAGTCACTCTGCTATGGCAGTAAGTTAAAGAAGCTAAAGTAATTTTTTCGAATTTTTCAGCAGAGTGCTTTGAATGTTAAAAATGTAGTGTAAATGTAGGGAATTGAGATATGGTTTTTGTCCAAAAAATCCACAATTTTTAAGCAAAAGACTTGAAAATTTGTGTGATTAGAGAACACAAGGCAGGTATTATTTCATGTTTGTCCTATTTACTTAGTGCACGCAATAACTACGTTTCTCAGCAATACATTTGACTTCGGTACTAATTATGTAGTTCAGGGGTGATTAAAAAAACCTTTATGTACCAAGTACTCGTTTTCAGTTTTATTCTGCACATACATTTAATTAAACTAGTGCTCGCCAAGTGGTTGAACTTCAACCACAAAATATTTTTTGGTATTTTTTCCCTTGCCTTGATTTTCTTTTCTATTGTGATATTTCTTTTTCTGTAAGAGTCGTTCATATGAAAGGCTAGAAGTGAAAGCAGAACTTACAGCAGCAGAAAGGAAATAAATTATTTAGTAAAATACAGACATATCGTTTTTTCTTTTAAAAGACGAAAGTATCATTTTTTTAGCAAAAGACAGACAAATCGTTTTGTTTGATAATAACGAGGACATATCAGATTATTCAATTAAAGTGTTACATAGAAGAGTTTGGATGCCCGTGTTTCTTAAAACTAAGTGCATACGGATGGTGCTTGCTGGTTGCGCTTTTAAAATATTATGGCCCGATTTTCAGTGCAATTTTAATCCACAGACCAAGTTGACTTCAGTTCATCCCTACCAATTTGGCCGTTTAAACAAAGTTTAACTAGCACTGAAAAACCGGGTCTAAAAGTACTAGGTACTTAGTATTACAACCTAATTTATTTAGGATTAACCGTTGTGTGTTCACAGAAAAAAACTTACACTAGTGTACACCCGTGGTACCCGGGTACCTCGGTACATATCGGCTTGAATTATACAACATATATAGTGTATAAGCGGTGCGTTATGAACAACGACCAATGAAGCACTCCAGGCCATTCTTGGCATTGTGCCACTCGATCTGGAAGGGCACCGGGTAGCAGCAGCATCGGCTCTCCGTCTAAGGGAAACGTCCGGCTGGGGCGCAAGCACTACTGGACACGCCAGTATTTTGGGATTCTATAGCTTTCTTCCGCTGAGCACAGATCGTTGTGCGACCACAACAGTCGGAGATAGCGGTTTTAAAATCAACATTCCCAGCAGGGAAGAATAGGATCGGAATCCCGCCACTCATGGCGGCACTTCCATTTATACTGATAGCTCGAAGTTAGACGGCAGAGTTGGAGGAGGGGTTTATTCAAAGGATCTGAACCTTGAGCTCTCCTCCAGACTACCTGATCACTGCAGTGTCTTCCAGGCTGAAGTTTCAGCAATCATGGACGCCGCGGCTTGGATAGGCCAACACACTATCAGCAGGACATTTTTATATTCAGAGACAGCCAGGCGGCCGTCAAATCCCTTGGCTCTTACTCGTTCAACTCTGAACTGCCGCTCAGCTGTCGTCGATCTCTACAAGAGATGGCCCAACAGAATCGCGTGAACCTCACATGGGTCCCGGGGCATAGGGAAATTGTAGGGCAGACGCAATTGCGAGGCAGGGCACGACCAAGCAGGTTCTTCGGGATAAAGAGCGCTTAGGTATGCCGTTTGCCACATGCAAGCTTATGCTGAAGGAGTACACATTCCACCAAGCCAACGAAAGATGGCTGCAATCTCCAGGATACCGGATATCCAAAGAAACCTGGCCGAAATGGGATCATAAAAGATCAAGGCAAATTTATGCCCTAAGGAGAAGAGAAATCTCTATATTAATAGGCGTATTAACTGCGCACTGCCTCATTGTTAGGCATGCAGAAAGACTAGGTGTGCTCTACCGACGATGCTGTAGGAGTTGTAAGCATGATGAGGAGGAGGAAACGGTGGAGCACCTCATCTGCAACTGCCCGGCTTTAAGTGGCGCGAGAATGCGCTTTTTGGAAGTTCCCTTCCTGGTTAGCCTACGCAGGTCACGAGCTGGACATAAAGGACCTGATGGCCTTCATCAAGTCATCTAAATGGTTCGAGGAGGAGTAACGGTGTCGGTATAGGAACGTCAGTCCCGGGATTCTGCTATGTGGAGAATTCTGATAATATCGGGATTTTCCATATGGCAGGGTCCCGGAACTCACTTTCCTAGTGTTGGTGGTATCACAACGGGCCTTTTAATACTGGCCTAGGTGTGCCTCTGCGGCAGCCACTTGAACCTAACCTAACCTAACCCGGGTAAAAACTGGGAACCCGATTTAATCGTTAGTATTCGATTATTGACAGCTAGTCGCCTAGCTGAAATCGAATATCTGCTATTCGATTTTCAAACAGCACAAAAGTTGGACTATTCGACTAGTCGATTAATCGATTAGAATCAAGAACCCTACTTATTTCCCCAACTTTTACTTTTCACAAAAACAACCCGGGTACCACGGGTGTACACTTAGCGGTGAAAAATCAAAAGTGTAGAAAAAAGCTAGGAAGGAAAAAATAATAATTTCTTTTTCTTGTTGTTTTCTACCCAAAAAACCCAGCTTAAGGCATATTATGAATATAAAGTTTGTCTTCCAGTGTTTTATATCTGAAAAACGTAAAATAAACCCATTTGGTTACCCGGGTACCACGGGTGTACACATAAAGGTTAAATAAATAAGTATGTAGTGATTAAATTTACAACTTCTGTAGTTAGAATACCAGTTTAAACATTTGAACTAGAACTTGGAATGTTCTTTCTACTGATGTATTTAACCATTTTCCTCGAAGTAATTCTTGTTATTCGTGCAGCATCACTGGACTTTCATTCAAGTCTTTTTTTAAAAAAACATCTTAAAAATTCTTTCATTTATTTGGGTATAAACTTCAGTTAGGAATTCATTAACATTATAATTCAACCAAAATTAGCAAACAGATTTTGAAAAAAGGATATCTCGTTTGAAGTTATAAGACAACGTATTCAGAGCGTTTCTAAATATTCTACCTATAGGAAGAATGTATGTTGAATGTTGTAATTTTCTTTATTAAATGAATCTTTTACATTAGCTTTCTCAGTTTTTCATATTTTACAAAAGAAAACTTTGTTTTATGATTATTTCTAAAAACTTACAACAGTTCGGCCAACCTGACATGCAATCGCCCCGATTGTATGGTGATTTTTATTCAACAACCAAGACTTCATATTTGCTGCTTCCCATATCCCTTCGTATGGAACCTGACTAATCTTTTGGCAAAACCTTTACTACTTTGTAAGGTCCCTTAAACTTAGGAACCAGTTTCTTACACGCCCCTGAAATATTCACGTAGTTTTTCACCATTACGTGATCTCCTTCTTCATAAGCTTTTAAAGTTCGATCTTTTCGAGCTTTATTATACTCTTAGGTTAGGTTCAAGTGGCTGCCGCAGAGGCACACTTAGGCCAGTTTTGAAAGGCCCGTTGTGATACCACCAACACAAGGAATGTCAGTCCGGGACCCAGCCATATGGAAAATCCCTGAGTTGTTGGGATTTTCCACATAGCAGAATCCCGGGACTGACACTCCTAAACCGACACCGTTACTCCTCCTCGAACCACTTAGATGACTTTATAAAGCCCATCAAGTCCTTTATGTCCAGTTCCGCGATCTGGCTTAGGCTATCCAGGAACGGAACTCCCAAAAAGCGCGTTCTCGCCCCGCTTAAAGCCGGACAGTTGCAGATGAGGTGATCCACTGTTTCCTCCTCCTCATCATCTTTGCAACTCCTGCAGCATCGTCGGTAGGGCACACCTAGCCTTTCTGCATGCCTACCAATGAGGCAGTGACCGGTTAATACCCCTATCAATATGCAGATTTCCCTCCTAGTTAGGGCATAAATGCGTCTAGACCTTTTAAGATCCCATTTTGGCCAGGTTTGTTTCGATATGCGACACCTTGGGGATTGCAGCCATCTTTCGTTGGCTTGACGGAGTGTGTGCTCCTTCAGCATTAGTTTGCATGTGGCAAACGGCATACCTAAGCGCTCTTTATCCTGAAGAACCTGCTTGGTCGTGCCCTGCCTGGCAAGCTCGTCTGCCTTACAGTTTCCCTCAATGTCCCTATGTCCCGGGACCCATATGAGGTTTACGCGGTTCTGTTGGGCCATCTCCTGAAGAGATCGACGACAGCTGAGCGTCAGTTCAGAGTTGAACGTGTATGAGCCAAGGGATTTGATGGCCGCTTGGCTATCGCTGAAAATAGCGATATCTTCTCCGATAACACGTTTGCTTAACCAGGCCGCGGCGTCCAGGATTGCCGAGACTTCCGCCTGGAAGACGCTACAATGATCAGGTAGTCTGAAGGAGAGCTCAAGGTCCAAATCCCTTGAATAAACGCCTCCTCCAACTCTGCCGTCCAACTTCGAGCCGTCGGTGTATATGTAAGTGCCACCATTTGTTTCGGGACACCAATCCGTCCTCTCCCAGTCTTCTCTGCTGGGAATGTTTATTTTGAAACAGCTATCCCCGACTGTAGTAGTCGCACAACGATCTGTGCTTAGAGGGAGAAAGCTGTAAGATTCCAGAATACTGGAGTGTCCAATAGTACCCGCAGCCCAACTGGAGGTTTCTCTTAGGCGCAGAGCTGATGCCGCCGCTGACCGAAACCCTTCCAGATCAAGTGGCAAAATGCCCAGAATGACCTGGAGGGCTTCGTTGGGCGTTGTCCTTAGCGCACCGCTTATACAGATCATATTGGATCTATGGACTTTCCGCAACAGATTCAGGTATGTTGCCTTGCTCAGCGCAGGCCACCATACGACGACTCCATAAAGCATGATTGGGCGAATGATGGCCGTGTAGATCCAACTGCATACTCTAGGGCTGAGCCCCCATTTTTTGCCAATGGCTCTTTTGCATGTGTAAAGAGCGATGCAAGCTTTCTTCTGGCGCTGAAGAACATTCTCCTTCCAATTCAATTTCCTGTCCAGAACTATGCCTAGAAACTTGGCCTTATCCAGGCGCGTGCCATCTAGTTCTGGTAGGCTTAGTGGCGGTATTTTGTACCGGTTGGTGAAGAGGGCAAGTTCCACCTTCCCTGGGTTGATACTAAGTCCGCAGCGAGAGGACCACGTCGAAACTTCTCGCAGTGCTACTTGCATCAGGTCACACAGAGTTTGTGGGAACTTGCCTCTGAATGCAATAGCTAAATCGTCTGCGTATGCCACTATCTTCCCGCCCCCCCAGCTTGTGTCACGTAGCAACGAGTTGACTGTGAGGTTCCATAAAAGCGGGGAAAGAACACCACCCTGGGGTGTTCCCCTTGTGACATAGCGTGATAACTCAACCGTACCAAGTGAAGAAGCTATTTTCCTTCCCATTAAAAGTTGGTCAATTAAACCAGTTAGAGGTCTATCTACGCCCAGATTAGTTAGAGCGGAGTTGATAGCCTCCGGGCTTATATTGTTGAAAGCCCCCTCAATGTCTAGGAGGGCCACGAGACAGTAGTCCTTTTCACACAGCGATTTCTCAATGACAGACACTAGGCTGTGCAGAGCGGTTTCTGTTGATTTACCCTTGGTGTATGCATGCTGATAGCTAGAGATAAGGTTGCTATCAATAGTCGTTAAGAGGTAGTCGCTTAGTATCCTCTCAAAGGTTTTTAGTACAAAGGGCGAGAGACTGATCGGTCTGTAGTCTTTTGGCTCGTAGTGGGATGCCTTCCCAGCCTTAGGGATAAACACTACCGTGGCGCTTCTCCAGGAGCCCGGAATGTGGTTGAGAGCCAGGCAGGCTGTGAAGAGAAATACCAGCCATTTAGCTGATGTCTCCAACGTGTTTATAAGCTGCGCGGGGATAATCCCGTCCGGCCCGGCAGCCTTATACGGTTCAAAGCTCTTAACTGCCCACCTTACTCTTTCCTCAGTGATGGGTATATTTACTGCCAGGTTTGTTGCAGGTGCTAGTGGTGCATCATGCAGATTCCCCGGAAAATGTGTATTCAAGAGCAGCTCAAGGGTTTCCTCTTCCGTGCTGGTCCAGGATCCGTCAGGCTTTCGCAAATAGCTGATGGTTGTTTGACTTTTCGAGAGGACTCGTCTAAGTCTCGCTGTGTCGTCGACCTTTTCGACGCCAGTGCAGAAATTTCTCCACGAGGTTCTCTTCGCCTGTCTCAGAGCTTTTTTGTAGGCCCTTAGTTTAGCTTTATATTCATGCCAATGAGGCTCAGAGCCGAAGCTCTTGGCCTTGTTAAATTGTTTCCGGCATGATATTCGGAGCGAGTCCAAATCGTAGGACCACCAATGTGGCCTGTGTTTACCGCGTGGTTTTGGCACTGGACAAGCCTGTCCTAGAGCATTTGAGAGCGCCGATGTAAATGTAGTAACAAGATCCTCCAGCTCCTCTACTGATGAGGGGGCTTGTGAGGGCAGTACTGGTGGGTCTCTGTCTAATATTTCATTGTGTAACTGCCAATCAGTGTTACGTGGATTGCGCTTCATGATTGGTTGTTCTACAATAAAGTCTAAAACCATTTCTATGTAACGGTTGTCGGAGAAAGAATGTTCTTCCAGAACCCGCCATTTTCTGACCCACTCATAAGCGCCTTCACTACAGATAGTGAGGTCTATGACCTCCCTGCGGGTCTTAGTGATAAAAGTAGGCTCATTACCCACGTTGCAAATCACCAGGTTGGTTGTTAAGAGGTAATCAAACAGAGACTCGCCCCTGGCATTGATGTCGGAGCTCCCCCATTGGACATGGTGAGCATTAGCGTCCGCTCCAATAATAAGATTACCCGTGCAGAAATTTGACACCAGGTCTTTCACCTCCGTTTGTGGTGGGGGTTCTTCGGCGTCGTAGGGCATATAGACCGACGCCACCGTCAGGCGGGTGCTGTCGACCGTTAGACTGATAGCGGTAATATCAACATTGGTGTAGTTAGGTAGGAGAAAGGAGTTCAACTCAGACTTGACCAAAATACACGTTCTGACTTTGCTCTCCTCGCTGGCTCGAATGAGCTTGAAGCCCTTAGTCCCCAATCCGCAGATTCTCGAGCTATTGACCCAGGGTTCTTGGATGAGGACCACATCCACGACGCCTTTAGAAAGACGACTACTTAAAGCAGCCGAAGCTACTTTAGATTTGTGCAGATTAATCTGAAGCACCACCAACATGAGAACGCACAGACTTCCCTGCCGTCCCCATATCGTCGAGGTTTGCCCCATCCCGGAGGTTGCCTATCAACGACGAGTTGTTCCGATTAACTGCCCGATATGGCGTTGCATGAGTCTTGCTGTCTGTAGCGTTAGATGTTAATCGCTCAGCGTTGGCTGCTACCACCGTGACGTCGAGGGCTTCCTCGTCCTGTAGGCTGTCCTCCATCTCCGAGTTGTTCACAGCACTATCGCCAAGGGACGTGGCGGATAACATGCTTTCCGCATCGGAATCCTCCGCTTCCTATTCTGGTAATTCGTTTTCCGGTTCCCCCGGAGCAGCCGAGAAGGCAGCGCGCTGAGCATCACCACGATATACGTGGATAACGATCTGGCCTACGCTGTAGTGTACTAGGCCATTGCACCTTTTGAGGGGCTCGATTGACTCTTTATTCATGGTGAACACCACCTGTCTGTCGGGCCCTACCGCATCCCCGACCAGATTGACACTCCAGTCATGCGTTGGCAGGGACGGATTCATTAGCCGTAGCATCCCGAGAATTCTCTCGGGTTCGTCAGGGATGGCCGGAATCCACGCCCTTGCCCTTGGACGAGCTGGAATGTCCTTCCAGTCGACGACCTCTATCTTTGCGCCCTTGTAGACTTCACCCAGCTTAGCAGCTGCTGCCTTGTACAGTGCTACGGTTTTTGCATCCTCGCATGCGAGTAATTTAATCTGACCCTGGTGCCAACCCGCATCCGTTACTCGCGCCGAACTACCCGCGCTTGAAAGGGTTAACTTTTAACCTCTTTGGCATGTAAGAATTTTGGAAATCCGGTATCACAGCTTTCGCTAGCTCTACCGATTTACTGGAATTCGGCGACAGCGATTCCTGCGGTACCCCTTCATACCTCTTCAGGATCATTGCAGCCAATCTTTTCTCGTGGTATGTGAAGCGGCGGGGAGATGTCTCCTGGGAGTGCGGACCCGTCGTTGCCATCGCGGTCGCTCTCCTTGCCGAAATCTCAGTTGCAGCTTCCTTCTCCTTCGAAACTCCGAGGCCAGGTCGTGAGACCGCTGCCACAGACGTAAAGATACTGGTTTTCATATCAGCGGTTGATGGGAGTTTAGCATCTGCCGTTGTCCGCTTAGTTGCGTTGGCAACCGCACTGGTGCTAGCTCCCATCAAGTCAATCTTAGTCGATAGAGGGTTGGTTGACCGACTCGTAGTTGCCATCGCTGTCGATCCCCCCCTTGATTGTGGAACGGAGGTTGTCCTCCGGCGTTGTTGTTGCTTTCTCGCCTGTTCCTCCATAGCTCTCCTTTGCTGAGGAGTGAAATTTGGCGTTGTTTGTTTTTTAGGTTTATCGATTTTATTTGGGTTATTTGAGTTCATCTTGTTCGTACGACCCATCGCCGGACACGGCCAGCTTAGGGTCAAGGGAAGAGTAGGGGAAAATGTGTCGTCCGCCGCGGCAGAGCCCCGTACCGCGGTAAGGCCATGCTTACTCTCTGAGGCGACCCGGTATCAGAGAGGCTCCGTTCAAATACAGCCACGATTTGCCTCCCGGCTGCAAACGTCCAATGGGCACGGTTTCGCATAACACCCTGGATTGGGAGGGGGAAGATCTTTGTCGTCGCGCCAGAGAGGCTAGGCTGCTCTCGTGATGAAGTGCCGTACGGAGCTATGATCACAAGGGCAGCGTAGCCCTGTCTTATTATACTCTTGGCATTTTCTATATTTTTCGCTGCCTAATACGGCTGATACATTAGCGCAAATTCCGAATTAACTCCGCTTTTGGGTGTTAACTAGAGCATAATTTTCCTTACAAACTCCCAAAAATTAAGAAGATTTCAGCAGATTTCAGAAAACGAGCTAACGATTTGACCGCTACTGTATAAACAATCCTCAGCGACATCTAGCTTTAAACCGCAATTACTACAACCAAAGCACTAGATGAGGTGTAAGAGTAGGTCGCCTCCCCGTTGGTGCGCCCTGGGTATCGCTAAATGACCTACATGGTCTACACGGCTAGTTTCTTGTATTGCCGGTTCTACGAGAACGGTACCAGTACTTGTGCTATACCCATTGTGCCGAAACGAATCGGGCCGTTTTCTTATATCGACCCGGCCAAGAGCAATACACACGGGATGACCCTGTCTAACATTTAGGCAGGGCTATACCTAAAATTTGGATCTGACCTAAAATTTGGATCTGATTAAAGAAGATTTATTGGAGATAATCTCCGTGTGTGTATCCATAGCATAAGATTATTTCACATTTATTTATTCAATAGTATTTTCTTGTACAAAAAAAGCAATTTCACAAAACTTCAAATTACTTCACAGCTGATTCGCTTGTCATTCTTTGTCATTGTTCGCATGGTAGGGTTGCCACATCTCTTCCTTTTTTTTAAGTTTGAGTTTTAACCTGGCTGTTAGTTTTTCTTCGTCGTTGTGGTTTTTCGGATGAGGGAATTGCTCAAAGCTGTCTGCAGATGTATCAGCATGTAGCCCTTGATTGTGGTTAAGGCTTCGCTGGGATGGTGTTGAGTTTGTGCTGCCGGTGTCGTCAATTACAGTTACTTCCTAGGGGCTCCACTTCATTGTTTTCTCTTCCAACAACCTCGGATTCCGTTAAGTCGAAATTTTGCGTCAGCTTAGATGAAAGTACAACATTTTTCACGAGCACTTTATCTCCCACATCTATGGTGGACTCTCTGGCGGCTCTTCTTTTATCGGACACTTCTTTTCCTTTCTGCTTATTCACAAGATCACTATCTCTCGCCGACGAATCAACCATTACATCCGCCAGATCTCGTATGTCGGGAAGTTTGTCCCGGATCGTTCTATTGAACATTAGCTCTGTTGGGGTCGGCCCTGTAGTACCATGAGGTCTTACATTGTATGTGAATATAAACTTTTGTATTACTTCTTTGGGGTTGGCTTTGTTCAAGCTGGCAATTTTAAGTCGTTTAACCAAGGATCGATTCATGTTCTCCACTTCTCCGTTAGCTTGTGGCCAGTATGGAGGAGTGGTAACTAGCGTAATCCCATTATCTTCGCAAAAGTTTTTAAATTCAGAACTGACAAATTGCCTGCCGTTATCTGTTTTTAGTGACCTTGGAATACCGAGTCTGCTAAAGATTTCTTTCATAGCTGTGATTATTGCCTGCGACGAAATCGAACTGAGGAATTTTACTTCCTGCGAGAGTAATCATTCAGGACCAAGATATCACCATTTGGAAGAGGACCCAACAAATCAGTTGCCACAAACTGCCGTTTGGGAAAGTATGTCGCTGCATTGGAGTGGGGCGGTTTGGATTCGACACTAGTAAACAGCTTTTGCAAGTTTTAACATGTTGTTCTGCGTCTCTATCCAGTCCCGGCCACCACACTTTTGCCCTAAGTCGCCGTTTCATCACTGACTCACCAGCAACAACACTTCAACAGGCTATTGATGAAGTTCGTGTCGAAATGGATAGTAGCAGTTGGAGGTTTCCGCTTGTCGATTATCATTTTTAATCTGTGTGATGGTGCGGTGCAATGAAGCCATACGCAATAACGCCATACGGCTTTATTTCCAATCAGTTTGAGAAATAAAGCCATATGGCCTTATTTCCTATTGCTAATGGAAATAAAGCCAGTATGGCCTTATTGCCACTTTCAAAACATGGGCGGCGCGATAGCGGCCTAGTGAAAAATATAAAAATTATATAGGTATTATACAAAATCTGTAAATAATAAACCAGAACTTCATTAATTTATTAGTAATAAATTTGCCTCTATTTTATAAAGTACTGGCAAGTCATTAATAATGTTTATATTCACATATAAAATAAACGTAACAAATCGGAAAAAAAAACTTATGCACAGTTCAACAAAATATATCGTGGGTTACCATATGCGCTATATATATTTATTACAATTTCATTATATGTAAAAAATAAAAATTTGGAATACAAATTTGCGCCTTTTCCAAAACACAGTTTTTTGAGATAGTATAAAATATGGTGACAGATAATAGTGTCACTGGCAATAGTGACACTATTTCCAATTTACCATGGAAATAGTGTCAATTGACACTATTGCGCTTTCGAAATGGAATTAGTGTCAACAAGAAAATGGAAAATAAGTCATTGACACTATTTCCATTTCAGTTTGGAGTGCTAAAAACATGCCCATTCATTGAAATTTGTGCACATTTCGTAAAAGGAGAAACCACAATTTTGTAAATTATAAAATAATAGAAGGGAATATTTCCTTTTACGAAAGGTTAAAACCACTAATAGTGCACATTTCGTAAAAGGAGAAACCATAATTTTGTAAATTATAAAATAATAGAAGGGAATTTTTCCTTTTACGGAAGGTTAAATCACTAATAGTGCACATTTCGTAAAAGGAGAAACCATAATTTTGTAAATTATAAAATAATAGAAGGGAATTTTTCCTTTTACGAAAGGTTAAAATCACTAATAGTGCACTTTTCGTAAAAGGAGAAACCATAATTTTGTAAATAATCATATAATAAAAATCCATCTCTTACAACACTGCGCTGCGCAGACAACCGCTGCCTAAAATAGCAATGGAAATAGTGTGAATTGACGAAACTTTCGTAAAATATACGAAATGACTTTCGTAGGGAATGTTACGAATTCGTGCGTAGTATTTACGAAGTAATTTAGTAAACTATGAAAAAAAACCTTGTACGAATCATTTCGTATAATGTACAAAATACTATCGTAATTCAACAAAGTCCTTTTTACTATTAGTATAATGTACGAAAATTTTCGTAAAATATACTAAATTGGCGATATTTTTTTCATACGCGTATTATTGTAAAATTCTATTCAAAGAAACAAGTTGCAAAAAGATAAATTTCTAAAAAAGAGTGCGCTGTAAGTGTGTTTTGCTAAACGTTTGGTTAAAATCTTGCAATTGCTAGTTTTGTGTGCATTCTTGGAATGAATTGCTTTATTTGCAGCATTTTCGCCTTGTACACAACATGAATCAACAAAATAAATGTACATAAAACTACTCGTGGGCAAATAATGATTCGCCCAACACACTTTTGTTAAAAATTAAAAAATAATCTCAAAATTAATAGTTGTACTTAGTTCTAAGAAATAATTGCTTTAGCAAGACAGTAAAACTTGAAGTCATGGAATCAGATGAATCATGCGCAGTTGTTGTTTCCGAGGATGTAGTCCTATATTCAGATACTGATAGCTTCGTGAACTTAACTCAAACCGTTAGCGACGCAAATTCAAACAAAATTGTTTCGATCAGTGCCGGGCAATTTGTGTGTGACACTACAAAAACCAGTGTCAGAAGAAGCGCACGAGCCTTTCGGATTAGCCCATCGCTATGGAAGCATATGCTAGACTTTTTTGTTCGTAAGTATTACTCATTCTTTTCCATTAATTTTTCATTTCAATTTCTATTTGATTCCTTTATGTAGATGAAGAATTGTATATCGGAGCCCTTAAGCACTTAACAAAAACAATGGCTGAGAATCTTTTTGCTAACACGGATGTTTCCCTTGGCATTAGAGTCTAGTTTGCCTACCAATGGACGCAATGGATAAAATCCTTGAATCGCAATGAATCGTTCTCAATGGGAAACATGCATTCTAAGCGTCACCAATTGATTGACGTTAAAGGGTCGAATACATAAAGCTTTGTTAACCTCACCTGACATTTGCTACCTCAAAACTTTGCGTCGAACTTCAGAGGTATGCTACAATGAACGCCTTGACGCTTCTCTTTTATACATTTGTTTTCGTTATTTATTTCCTTGCATTCAGAGTGTTTTGGTTAATTTAATAGAGAAAAAATGAATTAATTATTATTTTCTCCAACTTTTTATTCTTTAATTAAAGCAAACTCATCAACATCTGATTGTCAAAGCAAGCAAAGCAAGCAAAATTTGAGAGTTTGCCAAATTTCAACCTCACTTTAACTTTGAGGTCTCCAATTTGCCATGCTTGGTTTAAATACGTATACTGAACTTTTCTGTCAAAGTCAAAGTTTGAGGTAAAGCCAAAATAAAGCTTTATGTAACTGACCCTTAATATATTAATTAAATATATGTATTAAATTATTTTAAACCTGCATTTATTTTTTCTCACAGTGTAGAACCGAGTAAATTCGTAAGTAAATAGTACAAATATATTCGTAAAATGTACTAATTTACATTTGTAAATAGTGCGTAAATATTCGTAAAATGTACTAATTTACATATGTAAATAGTACGCAAATATTCGTAAAATGTACTAATTTACATTCGTAAATAGTGCGTAAATATTCGTATAATGTACTAATTTACTTTGGTAAATAGTACGCATATATTCGTAAAATGTAATTTTGTATCATGCCACATTTTCGTAGTATGTACGAAAACAATTTTGTAGAATTTACGAAATCTTTCGTGGCTCGAAACAACGAATAATTTCGTAATATGTACGCAAGTTTTCGTTATATTTACACAGATTTTATTTTGAGTGTAAATTTGCTGTTGGCTTTAAGCAATAAATTGGCTTTGTTTCTGGTGGCCGGAAATTTAAAATTAGTTTTACTTTTTCGGGGTCCGCTTTGATGCCGGTGCTTGATAATATTTTATATTTATATTTTACTTTTGTTGAGCAGCACGTCGTTTTCTTCGCATATCTTTAACACCTCTCGCACTGCTTCATCGTTTTCCCAAAAATGATCACATCATCTGAATAATTATGGGCATTTTTGCATGGTGATAGTATTTCAGCCAAAACACGCTGAAAAATCTCCGGTGCTGAGTTCACACCGAAAAGGAGACAGACGCTTATGGGCAAATCCCAAATAGTGTTACATTTTTACAAAAAAAAAAAAAAAATTGAAACATCGAATCACAAAAATAACCTTTTTTCTGGCACCAAATGCCAGACCTAATTTGGTGATGAAATTCAATCTGCGGATGAACGGTCTCGAAAAAACTTGACCAAAAGAGACGCATTTGGTGCAGTGTAAACGTAGCATAAAGGAGCTTAAATTTATCAGCGTAATTCGTCTTACATAATGCCTCAAAAAGTTATAGTCAATAGATCGAAGATTACACTGAGAGAAATGCATTGAATGTTGTGACAATATCACTATTGATAGCGACGAGTTTGATGCAATATTCATTCAGAATGAGCGACTTATCAAATATTATTTGCTCCCAATTAAAAGTAAAATGAAATGTCAACCATTTCGATATGTTGTACTATTTTTTATATTTATGGATAGAATACTAATATATTTGAACGGCACGTCAATATCTATGGTCGTGATATGAATTTCTATTGTCGGTATATCCATATCCATATTTACTGCATAGTGATAATGGTAGAGACAGCGTATTAATATATATGGGCGAAATGTAAATTTTTCTGGGACGCATAATCATAATAGTTCAACAATTTTTACTATGGATTTTCTAACATTATTGCAACTTGTTGGAGCTGTTTTTTTAAATTCAAGATTTTTTGAATTTCTTATGATTGAACATTTTTCTAAAAGTTGTATAATATGCCGTAGCCGAATGGTAGAATACTGGGCTAACGTGCCAGAGGAGCATGGTTCGATTCCCACTGAAACCAGATGTCAAATTATATAAAATTTTGTTTTTTTAAACTATTTAGAATTTATCAATAGTTTATATGGATACCATTTCAATAGTGATTTATCAAAAAAGCATTGATGAAACATGCATATTCATTGATGGGACAGAAATATCAATTTTTATTTAATGTGATATCAATAATTATGGATGTTCCATCCACAGATTTCCCTCCGTGTATATATATAAATTCAAGTCGCAGTGTTTAATATACATTAACTTAAACACTACTGCACCGATTTTGTTGAAATTTTATCAACGTGTAGAGATATGTGAAGGTTATATTTAGGCAACAAATTTTTGATACCCGCCACCCGGTTTATGAGATATCGTTAACAATTTAACCCCGAAAAATCGTCAAATATTTTTTAAAGCGAAGTTGGTTATTCAATAACATTAACACTTCCCCTCCGATCATTTAGAAATTTTAGCAACATACCGAAATATAAACGGATAATGATTTGGAAAAAAATTGTCGATATCCGATAACCGGTTTTGGATATATCGATAAAAGTAAAACCCGGAAAACCGTTAAATATTTTTGCTAACTTGAGCGCTTCTCTACCAATTATGTTAAAAGTTTAGCAACATGTAGATATTTATATAAAGCAATCTTCCGTGAATTTTTTTTGATACCCGCAACCCGGTTTTTGAGATATCGTTGCAAATGTTAAATTAAAAAAAAAAAAATTTTGACCACTTCTACTGGTGAACCAGTGAGAGATATGCACAAATGCTCAAAGGCAATTTTGAAGGGCGTAAAAGGCCCCTTAAATCGGTTCAGAATATTGCAAAAGGCATACCAATAATAGAAATTTGAATGAATTTTTTTATATGTTTGTATTGTTGGAATAACTGTACTAAATTTGTGTGTTTAGGTCACCTTCGCTTTAATAAAAGTTAGTTTAGAAGTAGTTAAATACATGTTTTCCAGTTTTTTTTACGGTTTCTGGTATCTCCCGAAAATTGCCCATATTTGCCCCTTGTACAAATTTCAATAACTTTCGTTATGTTAATCTTTCAAAATGAGGCATTTGGTTTTACACTACTGTAGTGTAGGACAACAAATAACAAAAGTGTAACACGTAATAAAAGTAACACTGTAGCTGTGCCTACAAAAAACATGCTACCGTAAAAAGTTACGCACCAAAGTAGCTCGACATTTATGCCTCTACCTTAAAAACTAAAGGGAGCACATCAAATTCAAAACCACCGAAAGTTTTGCTGTATATTAGGCTATCATTGCGTACAACCAAAATTTTAATACTCCGTTGCCACAAAAAGTTGCAAGCACAAAATCACAAATATTGAAAATGGCCAAAAACAGAGTATCGCTACTTTCATTGATGATAACATTTAATATTGGAGGAGCACATTAACCTCGCTTACATTTTTAGAACCTCCGTCTCGAAAACTACACCCTGGTGAAATATCAGAGCGATACATTGATGCCTCAAAATTTTATAGAACAAATACCAAAAAGAAAATTAAGAGTATCTCTCGAAAAAGCGATTCTTTTCATCCAAATCTTCAGAGAAGATAGTCAATACGTAAAACTAAATATCCCTATGCTTTTCCCCCGCTTTAATTCATTAACCGATGTGTAGCATCCGAGTATCCAAAAATGTAACACTATTTGGGATATGCCCTTATATCGAAATAACCCCTTGTGGGTAATGAATGTGGTGATCTCTCGACTAGATTCTTGCAGTTCCAATTGATGGTAAGCACCCTTTAACCTTAGAACCGTCCTTACTTTTTTCAACGTATTTCCGTCCTTTGGGGTGCTGTACACCCCAGTGTATTTTGTACCTTTTATAGAGGCATTGTATATTCAAACAAATTGCTTTTTATATTATTTTTATTTAGAAAAATTATTATTTTTAAACGAAAGTAGTAACGCATAATAGAAATACTTAAAAATAAATGTAATTGTAATTCAAGTCATAAAAAAACTTAAAAATAGTTATAATTTCCATATATTAAACAAATTGTTGTTTTTAGTAATTTTATTAGAAAAATAATATTTTATAAACGAAAATAGTAATTCATATTAGAAAAAACTTAAAAATAAATGTAATTGTAATTCAAGTCATAAAAAAAAACTTAAAAATAGCTATAATTTCTATATATTCACGGGTGAGCTTGAACGCAACCCTCTGGCTGGTGTTGGGCGATGTACGGACTGCGACGTGGATGGTCCTGAGTCTAAATCGTCAGAATCTGCAGCTGTATCATAATCATGACCGTAGCACTGTTCACACGTTCTAATGTAATGTTGGGCGCATGTTGGCTTCAAACATAAGTCGCATACTGCTGTTGTTTTTGTATCCTTTTTTTTTGTCCGGCTGCTCTTACACATCTCGCATCGTCGTTGCACTTTGTTTACCTATAAAAGAAAAAATAAAATGTGTGAGATAAAAATACATATTTAGTTGTGAGAGAAATTATTTACCTGCACTGTTGGGATTGCTGGATTTTCGTGTTGTGTCTTATAACCAATCAATTCCATTGCTGTTTTCACTGATGCTTTTTGTTCCAGTCTGGATGGCATAGCTCATATAAGCGGAATGCAGCTAGTGCAGCTACATCAACCATGTTGTAGAAAAGCGCCAACGGCCAGTGGTTGCTTTTCCTTTTGCATGTAAAGCCCCGTAACATTTTGTCGAAGGTATCAACGCCGCCTTTGTACTTGTTATAGTCATGTATTATTATGGGCTTTCGCGTATTTTTATTTATTTCCTCAGTTGCATGGGCGGTTGACATCAACAAAACATTTTTTTTAGAGTCAGATGTGTAGCTTACTAATGAAACCTCATCAGAGAAGCAAAACACTGAAGAATAGGCCCCTCGCTTTTTGGACTCATCTTTCGATGTAAACAGTTTTGGCAATTCTCTCTTGTTTGCTCTAACTGTACCGACTAAAGTTGTATTTCGATCACATAAATCTTTTGCTAATTTGTAACTTGTAAAAAAATTATCCATCGTAATATTAGAGCCCGTGTCTAGGTAGCGTCGAGCAAGCCGTAGAACCAAATCGTGTGAAATGCCACCTGATCATTCCTCATTTGGCTCAGCTCCCAAATAGATCTCACTAGATACAGGATAGTTGGTTATCGCATCCACAAGCCAAAATATTTTTATACCATACTTCCCAGGCTTTGAAGGTATATATTGTCGAAAGCTGCAGCGATTCCTTGAAGATATTAACTGCTCATCAATTGTCAGCTCCTTCGATGGAATGAAAGGTAAAGACAAATTTTCGTGGAATAAAGTCCATATATGGCGGATTGGAGCTAACTTGTCTTGCCGTAATCGATCTGCTCGAGTCCTCGAATCGTCGAAACGTAAAAATCGACTCAATTGCTCGAATCGCTTCAACGACATTACGATGAGCTGTACGAGCTTTACGCAGATCTGACCATAGTCCAGCGAATTAAAACCCAAAGGCTCCGCTGGCTGGGCCATGTTATGCGAATGGACAAAGAAGCTCCAGCACAGAAGGTTTTCCTATCGTCACCTGAATTCGGCAGCAGAGGAAGGGGGAGGCCTCGACTGAGATGGAAACAACAGGTGGAGGATGACTTGAACTCCCTTCGGGTTTCCAATTGGCGTCAGTTATCGCTTAAAAGGAATGACTGGCGTGCTTTGATAGGCAACGGCCAAAATCGCTTAGGCGGTTAAGCGCCAATAAATGATGATGAAATTATCCATAATATATTCAGTTTTAAATTAATGAATAAGGGCTTATTATCTGAAACATGGCCTTTCGTAATTCCTTCTACGTTTCAAAAAAAGGAAATATGCAGGTGCAGGTACATATCGTTACCTTAATTCACAAAGGCCCTAACTGACATAAAAAAATTTTACAGGAGAAGCAAAATACAAAATTTTTTTACATTGAACTCATGCAAATATAGCTTTGTTAATTTGGAATATCTCCGTTATTACCGCTAGTAACTCCTTAAAATTTGTAGTGAGTGTGTATTTTAATATATCATAATAAATATGTGAAAAACTCATTTTCGAAAAATGTGTCAATTAGGGCCTTTGTGAATTATGTACGATATGTATGTATTAGGGAATCCAATTTCCGGGATTTCTAGCCTCTCGGGATTTGAAAGATCAATCCCGGGATCCCGGGATTGTCCCGAATTTTTTTTTTTTTGCTAAAAATGGCACCCCATATCTATATATCTATGTAATAAAGTAGACTAAATTATAGTAATTCATTTAAGTATGTATTTATCAAGGCAGTCATTTTTATAACGAACGAAAAGTAACATTAAATTTGTAACTCAAAGTTACTATTCAGGAACTTGAAACATAAGTTGTTTGTACTACTGGTTAACATAGCCAAATATACATACTTATATATTTGATTAATAACGACTTACAAAAAAATAAAAATAAAAATGAATGCCATTTGACTTAGAGAAAAGTTACTTTTTCTAAAGTTTGAAGTGTGATCTTGAAGAAATTATTGCATTAATAGTGTCATCTCTTAACCTGAACCTCTGCCTCAATACTGGTGGGTTGAACAGTTGACAAAAAGTCAAATGCATTCTGAATATAATAGCCTTTGTTGCCCCCCATTCCAAAAAATATCAATTTCTTTCCCCAAACCTTTTTTTAATTCATATTCGTTTCTATTGATGGAAATTTGGGAGCTACTAGTCAAAACTTGATGCAACTTTTCTTTAAGACTAACGGGCTTGTCAACTTCAATCACTTCGTCGTTGATATTAGAATGGTTTTCGTTATGAAGCATGTTTTCTGTATTACGAAGGATGCTCTCGAGCTCCCCCCAATGACTGATAAGCTAATTTCTTTGGAAAATGCATACTTTAAATCATATATATTACTCGGATTAATTAAAAAGGCGTAAAAAGGCGGTGTTGCAAATGTTGTAGTAATAGTTATTTTTCCCTCAAAGGGGGATGTTTTTGGTAGAAGTTTAGAATTTAGTTCTAGTTATCCCGGGATTTTCGGGACTTAAAAAACTACGGGATCCCGAAATCCCGGGATTGGAATCTCTAGTATGTATACAAAAATGGTTTTATCCAATTTTCTTGTTTCGAGATATTAAAAGTTTTCTGTTGTCACTAGTATGTTTATATGGGAATTAAGAGCTTCGCCGTTAGCGTTTTAAGCAGAACACGTATTTCCCCACACATTTTCATGCCCAACATAAAAAAATAAAAAATTGGAGTAACACAACTTGTGCTTCAAAGAACTCATATTATCGTCCCCTTTTTGCGTTTTTATCGTAACCACCATTTTTTCGAAATTTACTTTTTGATGCAAATTTGTACATCATCCCTTAGCGCATCATCTGGAAAAAAATTATAGCTGAAATCCTTACAGTTATGTCAAAAAATGGCTATCTTTTTTATCGTATCCACCAATTCATAAATGATAAAAAATAAAAAAAAATTTAAAAAATGGTCTCCTGTAAAATTTGGGTTTTGGCGTTTACGATAAAAACGCAAAAAGGGGACGTTATAATACAACTTACAAGTCTAAATTAAAGAAACTTGGCGTGACAAGTAACCTTAACCACAATTTGTAATTAAAGTAACTAGTAAATAATGGATCAACTAAATTTAAGATAGAACAGGATCAAATTCAACCAGATATAGGTGTTTTTTTTTTTTAACTAAAATTAGAATGCAATTTTTAAACTCATTTTTTTTTAAATGCGCACTTTGCTTTTGGTTCTAAACTCGGATTCTTTGTCACTAAGGACCATATTTTACTGCTGCGTTTTTACATTTGCTATGTTTTTGCAAAAATAAAAAAAAATCCATTTTGAAAAAAATATTTAAAAAGAGGAACGTTTAGTTTTATACTAAAAGTTAATTTTTTAAAACATCTACACCTTTTTCAGTTTATATTCAGAAAGTTACACTTGATATTCAGAATTTACAATTGATATTCAGAAAACCCAAAACCTACAAACACGGTGTTTGTTTTTGGTGGAAACACCGTATAAGCTTCACTTAATGTTTTGGAAAAAACAGAATAATAAAATTGTATATCCTTCTCTTACACCAACTATTTCAAATTAACATTAAAATTTCTCACTTTGAAAAAAATTATTTTTTGGAAAATTTGCCATGTTTGTGTATGAATAACTCCCAACTGAAAAACGATAGAAAGCTGAAAATTGGGGCAGAAATGTAGAATTTTATAGGGAACTGTGACAAAACGCCCAACTCTAACTCATCAATTGTAATCGATTAACTTATCGTCTTTTGTACACTTCCCTTGTTCGGTTTCACATCACTGACAATTCATTAGTGTCGTTAAATTCAACTGAGCCCTTCCTGCGGTAAGTGTTATAAAATTTGAAATATTCTTTGCCATGTAAATTAAATATGCATTTGTTTTTATAGAAATAAATAGTTGTAACCAGGACATCCGGCACTATTTTATTTCAACGTCCCTTGCTAGATTCACGACGCTACATCTTTATTTCGCATTTTGGTAAATGTGATCTTTATTTCGCATTTTGGTAAATGTGATACTGAAAATCTTTTGCATAACGGAACGTTCGCTGCCGGCTACATAGCGGTATACTTAGGAACCGTAACTAACATTTGCAAAGATAGTGACTTCGATTATAATATTGGTGAACAATTATGAAGCGTACACCGCCGAGACGCAGCCCACGATTACAGCCAGATGAAACAGGCGATTTGATGGAAATTACCAGCGATATGAGCACATCATCTGTAAGCGCCGCTGCAGCCTTATTGGCCATGTCCGCTGCCCCAGCCGCTGCAGCATCAGGGGGTGCGATTTAGTTTAGACTCGCACGAAAGAGGGAGTTCTCCAGATCACAAATATATAGGTCTTAGAGTCAGGCGGTTTATAGTTCTCCGGTAAAACGTTGTTAGTAAAGTTAGTAAATTTTGCACCCTTTTTTTGTATGTATATTTATGTATATACTGTTTTTGACATTGAAAGAGTGTTGCCACATCCAACAGACTTACAATACTTTTCATGCACACCAATTAAGTATTTGAATAGGGTTTGCAAGCCTCACCTATACTAAAATAAATGGGTGTACTACGCAGAAGGACTCATCGTGGCGGTAGCCACGGTTAGAGCACACGTCCGGACTCCGCCAAATGGGTTTACTACGCAGAAGTACTCACTGCGGCGGTAGCCGCAGTTGGTGCACGCGTCCGGACATGGGATGGCGTAGCCCAGGGTTATTTTAAATAAGCGTGGCCGAAGGCCGCCTACGCGGAAAGGTGTTGAACCGGCTATACAAATCCGCATAATTTGCGGATTTATTGCTGGAATATTTGTGGCGGAAAAAAATCGCCAATAACCATGAAGATCCATTTGTAAAATTAATTGAGGCGATCAAATATACTTATACGCCGTGAAAATTTTGCATTTTCTTTTTTGGGTGAAGTATTCTTAAAAAAATATGTTTTTTATTTTTTGTTTAAGTGTGGCAACATCCTTCTTTGACAACAAATTTGTTGTGAAATATCTGTGTATAGCTGTGCGATGGTGAAAATTTATAATTTTGTGAAAATAGATGAATATTTATACATATTAATATTATTTTCTGTTAATCATATGCAATTCATAAGTGTTATGGTACCATTATGCGGAAAAATGCGTGAAATTTAAAAAATTGTGCGTTAGTTACCTATAGTGCCATGCAAAATTTGCAAAACTTCAACAACCATTATCTCAGTAAATATAAGGCTCCTTACGCTAAGATTATATATTTGTGTTCAGAAAAAGCTCCTCTATCCTCCTGAAAAAACCGTTTTTTTTCTAGCTGTGCGAGTCTATACTAAAATTCCCCCGCATCAGGTTCACCAATAACTGTTACGGCCAATGCCAGTGCCTTTTCAGCGCCTATAGTCACGACAACTGCCGCCGCCACCCCAATCGTCACACTTTCCGCCAATGTTACCTCAACGGTCACGTCAGCTATCAGGGTGTGAGTGAGGTGAGTTTTTTATTTAATAAAATTAAAGACTTAGAAAACCAGCTTCGTGACACCCAATCGCATTTAGCTAGTAGTCAACATCTACCATACGATGTAAGCACCCGTTATAACGGTCAGCATGTAGAATTTCCAGCAACAAATAACTCGCGTATTGTCACGCCGCATGTACAGTTGAGTAGCACTAACTGTATACAATCATCGTCGTTGGTAGGTGCTTCGCCCATGCATATATATACAACTGCGTCACACCCATCAGCAGTACCTAGTTTTAATAGTGCCTACCGGCCAAATGTCGTTTTTAGTGCCCTCTCAAACCCATACAGCTACAAATTCATATGCTAATAGTGTACACACCCCGCAATCGATGAATACTAGCGTCCATTATCAAGCGCCGCGTAAAATCCAAGACTTGCCCGAGTTTAGTGGTCAACCGGAGGATTGGCCATTGTTTTCAAGCGCGTTTACCCAGTCAACTGCCGCGTACGGTTCCACTAATCTTGAAAATAATCAACGCCTCTTGAAATCTCTAAAAGATGAGGCTAGGGAGGTGATGAAATCGTTGCTCATCCATCCGGATAATGTACATGTGGCTATGGAACAGCTACGTTTTCGTTTTGGTCGCCCGGAGTTGGGGACACGTAGCCAACTTCAACAACTTAAGGAAATCAGCCCTATTTCCGAGTCTGCCATAGACAAACTAAAACCCTTTGCTATGAAAGCTAAAAATCTATCTGCGTTTCTACAGTCTGTCAACGCAGCGCAACATTTGTCCAACCCGTGATGGAGTCGATTTTAAGCTGTTCATCCAGTGACATTATATGGACCCCGTAAGAAGGTTGACACGTTTGCTATGCTGGACGAAGGATCATCTATTACAATGATGGACAGAAGCCTGCTGGACAATCTAGGCATCCGTCGTGAACAACATAATTTAAATATGCAATGGTTTGGAGGAAGAACTGCCCAAGAAGCTGCAACTGTCGTGGATATGGAGATTAGCAGAAGAGGATTAAGGAAGCGCCATGAATTGCGTCGCGTTTATGTTTTGCCAAATTTGAATCTGCCGGTTCAAAGCCTGAATAACGACGACCTGCGTATATTGGCTGCTCGTAATTTGCCAAATACGCCTTTGCCTTTCTCCAACGCTACTCCCAAGATCCTCATCGGATTAGATCCTGCCACTTAGGTCTTCCATCCGCCACAATGCGTCTAGCCGACCGAGGTCCATATGCAGCCAACACGGAGCTTGGATGGGTAGTCTTTGGACCAACTAACCATACAGCTGTTCCTGATCTTCATGCTCTCGTGGAAGAATATCTTCATGCTCTCGTGGAAGAATATTTTAATATTGATAGTTTTGGAGTGCGGCCTGCTCCAGTTTTAAAAAGTCACGAAGACGCTCGCGCTAAACGCATACTCAAGCAAACGACGGTAAGGGTAAATGGTAAGTTCAAAACTGGTCTCCTCTGGAAGAGCGATTGCGTCGAACTACCTGACAGTTTTTTGATTGTGAAGAGCAGATTGTTTGGAATGGAACGTAAATTTAAGAAGGACCAAATATTCGCCGCGAAATATATGCAAATAATCCATAGCTACGTTGAGAAAGGTTACGCTCGGAAACTAACGCCAGCTGAATGTGAAACGAGGAGCACGAGGTTGTGGTATCTACCACATTTTTCTGTCGTGAATCCTAATAAACCAGAAAAATTGCGTCTGGTGTTTGATGCTGCCGCTTCCGTAGCAGCAGTTTCTCTCAACTCGTGTTTGCTCAAAGGACCGCAGGAGTATCAGCCTATGCCTTCAGTGCTGTTTAACTTCCGCAATGGATCAGTTGGTGTATGTGGAGATATCGCAGAGATGTATCATCAAATTTACGTTATGGAGAGAAGATGAGAGAGAACAACCGAGCATTTATGAGATGCAAGTCATGACCTTTGGTGCAGCGTGCTCTCCATGTGCAGCACAGTTTGTTAAAACGATAAATGCGTTGGATTACGCCAGTCAATTTCCTCGTGCGGTAGAGTCTATCGTGAAGCACCACTATGTGGACGATTTTGTGGACAGCTTTGATTCAGTGGAGCAGGCAATAAGCGTAGCCAAGCAGGTTTCGGAAATACATAAGGCAGCGGGATTCCAAATGCGTGGCTATATATCGAACTCAATAACTGTGTTGGAAGCGTTAGGCAGCGATGCGCAAGCAGACAATGTGAAGAGCAGGTGTTTCAACGTCAAGAGTCCATCCACAGAAAAGGTGTTAGGGATGTTTTGGCAACCGAAGGATGATGCGTTTAAATACGAGTTGAGATTCCCAAGACTGGAAGCAGATGTCATCAGTGGTAGCAGGCCACCAACGAAACGTGAGGTACTTAGTTATGTCATGTCAATATTTGCTCCTTTGGGATTTTTAAGTCATCTGGTAGTTGGAGCTAAATTGATAATGCGCGAAATCTGGCGGCGCAAGATTGCATGGGACGAGCCCCTACCAGATGATGTTACTGCGGCTTGGAGAAACTATCAGAAGGAGGTGCGCAGAACGGGAAAAGTTAAAATTCCGCGCTTTTATTTCATCAAAGGCATGCCAAACCAATTGGAGCTGCACGTGTTCGTGGATGCCAGCGAGGAGGCCTTTGCTTCGGTATGCTATTGGAGGTACGTTACTACGGATGGGACTGTAAGCGTGATGACGGTACCGAGACTTGAACCCCAAGCAGCAGTGCTTGGAGCGCGTTTATCACAAACTGTTCTCGATGAACACAAGATTGCAGTCTCCTCGCGCACTCTTTGGAGTGACTCGACAACTGTCATCATCTGGATAAATTCAGAGCATCGCCAATATAAACCTTTTGTGGCGCATCGGATAGCAGAGATCCTGTGACAACCGAAGCGAGTGAATGGAGATGGCTTCAAACCAAAGAAAATGTGGCCGACGCTGCGACTCGTCGAAATTGTGATAACGACATAAACCCATCAACGCGCTGGTTCTCAGGACCAAAGTTCCTGTACACGCCGAAGGAAGAGTGGCCTCAAAAGCCAGCAGTCATCAATAACCAGCAAGAAACTGTCGAAGAGACTCGCGCGGCTCCTGTTTTCCTTACGAGCAGTAACAATTTAATCGGTTTTAGTAGATTTTCGGCGTACAATAGATTGAAGGGAGCCACAGCTTGGTTGTTTCTTTTTATAAATTGCGCGCGTGGTACAAATTCCAATAATGGTCATTTCGGATTAACCTCGGATGAACTAAATGCAGCTGAATTATATCTATGTCGGCAAGCACAGCTATCAGATTACTTTATGGAGTTAAAGCAACTGCGAGATAATCAAACAGTGAGCAAGGATAGTCCAATACGCGATTTGCTGATGAAACACCAGAACATAGAAGCAACAATTGGAGAAGTGCGACAGAAATTTTGGATTATTAACATAAGGGTCATAAATAGCTGTGCCGAATGTAAGATCGCTCGTTGCCAACCAGTGACGCTAATCATAGAGTGACGCCATATGTCAGGCCTTTCACCTACACTGGGCTGGACTACTTCGGTCCTGTAACGGTGACCATTGGGAGGCGCACGGAGAAGCGATGGGTGGCACTCTTCACTTGCCTCACACCTCGCGCCATTCATTTGGAAATAGCCCACGATTTGTCTACTGACGCGTGCATCCTGACCATCAGGAACTTCATTAACCGACGCGGTGTTCCAGTGAGGCTGAGGAGCGACAACTGGAAGAACTTTGTTGGCGCCGATCAAGAGTCAAAACGATTTGACGAGGTATTCGATTGCGGGCGTGTGAGCGACGAATTGTCATCGAAGGGCATCGAATGGGTTTTTAATTGCCCGCATAATCCGACAGAGGGTGGCATATGGGAGCGTATGGTAAAATGCGTTAAACGCGTGCTGTACCAAACACTCAATGAAGTTTCTCCTCGCGAATATACTTTACAAAGTGTGATAATAGAAGCGGAAAACATTGTGAATTCGCGGCCTTTCACACATTTGCCGATTGCAGCTGACGAAGAAGATCCGCTTACGCCAAACCATTTGTTGTTGGGGTCCGCGAGTTCAGGGCAAACACCGAGCATTGGGCAACCCGGAGAAAAGACGTGCATGTTGCGTAAACAATGGCGAATAGCGCGACAATTACGTGATCTATTTTGGGAGCGATGGATGGTGGAGTATTTACCAACATTGACAAGGCGTGCTAAGTGGTGTGCACCGTCCAAAGCGTTGAGTGTTGGAGATCTGGTTTTTATATGTGACCCGAATGTTTCAAGGCGACAATGGTGTCGCGGGGTGGTGGAAAAGGTTTACAGTGGTGCGGATGGTGGAATAAGAAAGGCCATCAGAACGAAAACAGGATTGCTTCGTCGTCTAGCTTCAAAACTGGCCGTTTTGGACGTGGTTCCTAGTGAATCCTAGCGGTTCACGGGGGTGGGGATGTGACAAAACGCCCAACTCTAACTCAGCAATTGTTATCGATTAACTTTTCGTCTTTTGTACACTTCCCTTGTTCGGTTTCACATCACTGACAATTCATTAGTGTCGTGAAATTCAACTGAGGAAGGGCGCAAAATGCGGTAAGTGTTATAAAATTGGAAATATTCTTTGCCATGTAAATTAAATATGTATTTCTTTTTATAGAAATAAATAGTTGTAACCAGGACATCCGGCACTATTTTATTTCAACGTCCCTTGCTAAATTCACGACGCTACAGGAACAATACTGCGTTTTTATTTTTTATGAAAAACTCTTGATTTAAAAACTGAATTTTGAGCACGCTCGGGCCCAGTGTGTAGCGCTATAAAATAATTTTGTAAATAGTTTTGCTAGGAAAATACTAAAAAGAAAAAATAAAAACCACCCCAGACATTTTCTTCTGGTTGCGCCCCTGGCTAAACAAAAGCAAAAACCATCCGTATGCACTTAGTTTTAAGAAACATGGGTATCCAAACTCTTCTAGGTAACAAAATAAGTCCCACTTTATTTGAATAATCTGATACTTCCGGTTTATCAGTGCAAATTTAAACTCCAGTGCGAGTTTAAACTTAGTTTAAACGGTTAATTTGTATGAGATAAACTCTAATCAACTTTGTCTGTGGTTTAAACTTTCACTGAAAAACCGGGCCTTAAAAGAAAAAAAAATGTCTGGTTTTTACTAAATAATTTATTTTTTACATATGTATTTTTATGAAACATTTTATAAGTTCTGCTTTTACTTCTAGCCTTTCATATATGACTCCCATAAAAGTCGTAGATGGCTCCTCTCCTTTTGAGACCTCCATTAAAAAATTATGTTCAAAGGCATCCCTGGACGCCATTTTGCTCATTTTGCAGTTTAGAAGACAATCTTATTTATATTTATCATAAAATCCCGAAAAAAGAAAATCTTGATTTACATATCTTTACTTTGGAACGGGTGATATATGTTACTAATGGTGATTTCGTTTCAACAAAAAAAAATGTACCCTTGCACGGTGAGCATGCCTACACTCTTGCACTCAACCCTGTAAAAGTGTACCCGCCTATATGCAGGTGCTATCGATAAAACGAACACATAACACTACCCTGATTTCAAAGTTTCGCTAAATAAAATGGAAAGAAAAATCAGCTGCAGTTGATTCGAAGGGGAATGATCTACCCTTCCAAGGCTTCTTAGGGTAAAAAATTAGCATTTTTTACAATTTGAAAGTAGTCATAGTCGAATAAGAATAGAGTTTGCTCTACTTTAACATGATTCTAACATAAACTTAGTTCTATGTCTGTTATAGTCAACATAAAATACATTTTAAGTCCAATATGGAGTTTTAATGTTAAAATCAAAAAATTTCATTTTAACATCTTAATATAGCGGTGTGTGTCTATGGTTGTGTGGGTGACAGTACATGAGTTTGCCCTCTGTCGGTTATTAGCACAGATGTGCTATGGTTTGTAACACAGATATGCTATATTAGTTGGCACATGGTGATATTGCGAAAGTTAAATAAATTCTTTATGCCACGAACCAACTTAATTTCTTTTCATAAGGGGTCCCTGTTACATTTAATTTTTTCATAAGGGGTTCCTGTTACATTTTATTTTAGCTTATATGTATGTTTGTTTAGCATGACTATGATTGGCCAAAATTTTAAATGTCTTTTTAAGTTTAGTCAAGATATTAACTAATACGCGTGTTAAGCAACGACTATGATTACGGGCCATTGTGTTTGACGTTTTACTGTTGTGTAACCCTTCGTATTGCAATCGAACACGGAAAATTTAGAGGGTAAAAAATTCGATTTTTTTTGTTGAAAGGAAGTCACCATAATTATCTTGGTTTTACTGTGTGCAAACACTGCTTAAAAATATGTTTTTCGCCTAAAGACGGTTTTAAAATTAATTTTTGCCAAAGGATTCCTTTTAAAATAGATAACTCCCCATTAGGAAGGCAAAAAAAAATATTATTTCGCTACAGCAGAAAGGAAAAAGAGCTGCAAATTTGCATTACTTATTCCAAAAAATTTAATAAATTCTGCAATGAAAAATTGCTTTGCATTCGTTAACAACTCTGATATGTGAAAGAAAACGCGGTGACCATTATATACAGCTGGTTAATAAATACGTATGTTTAAACGCTTTTAACATCGTTAAAAAAATTAAGCTGTGTGCTTTTATAATAGTTTTAACATATATTATGTTTTTGTATATTTTTTTAGGAATTCGCCTAATTATTCTGGAGTTTCGCAGTTTTCTGCTGTAACTAATACAACATCTAGATTCAAAACAAAGGCTGCCATGAAGGGTTATGAAAACACGAATGTGGACTTGATATTGTGTAAAAAAGTTGAGACAAACAAGCCGGCAGTGTGTAAATTGACCGAACTGGCGGAAATCGCTCTAGGAAATGAAAAATCCAATTCGCCAGATTTTACTAATTTATCAAATCAACAAGAAGGCTCTATATTTCGACAACTAACAAATCGTGAGTATCTAACATCATCGGTTGGTGTTGACAATCCAAAAAATTGCAGCGATGCCAATGTCGAACGAATTAAAAGCAATGAAGCGCATTCTTCAACATCGTCTAAAACTATAATGCATTCTTCGAAAATTAAGCCTGTAATTGATGAAAATAGTAAAACAGAATTTAGAAAAATTGTAATACCAGATAGACCCTTCAAAAATATTGGTCTTGAGGAGAAAGAAACTATAACTTTCCAAAAACCTAAAACTTGTGTTAATTTGCTGACAGATGATAATAGTGTTTCGACGACCACTTACTCAGATCGGGATGATTTTGACTTTGCTTCATTGAGTTGTGATGAAGAACCAGATGCAAAGATCGGTAATGAAAGAAATGTGAAAAATAATTCTGATAGTAGTTCTAGTCGAGCAACAGCGAAAACCTTTGAAAATAAATCACTTATAATGGATCGTATATTTAAAAACATGGGTACAAAAGCCAAAACAACTGTTAAGGTCCAAAGTATTGGAATACAAAAAGATCCTTCACCTAAAGCAGATATAAATCAATTGTTTGATGAACTACGTGGAGGCTGTGCAACTAAGGTGAGACCATCAGATAATGTTACAAAGAAAAATGCCAAATTAGAAAGTTCCGAAAATATGCAATCTAAATCAAGGCAGGTATCACACCAAGAGAAACCGGTACCACTTAACCGTAGGCCAAAAGAGACTCGAAAAAAGTCAAATGTTTGCCCGAAAAGTCAAAAAGAAATCACCAGACTACAATCAGAATTAGGTATGAGCCAAGAAGAGATAGTTAAGTTGATAAACGAAGGTCAAAGAAAATCTAAAAGGCGCTGCGCAACGAATAGACCAAAAAAGCTAATTGAAATGTGGAGTTCAGATGAATATGAAGAATTTTTATCCACGAAAGATATAATAGCCTTAATAGAAGAGAAGGAAAAACAAGAGACTCGAAAAAAACGCAAAACTGCAACCCAATTAAGTGCGAGTAGTAATAAAAATAAAGGCATCGATACCCCTAAATTGATAACGAATAGGCGAAAAAGTGTAAGATGCATCACCGATAAAGAAGATGACAAATTAGAAACCTCTTCCGGAATTCTAAAGAATGAGTGCAGTAAAACAAATGGTACTGCGAAAACTCAGAGCAATCATGTTTCCCCACATTCCTTGGAGAGTAAAGGAAAATCTACTCGTAGTTGTACATACATTGAAAAAGATATTAAACATAAAAGTAGTATTAGTAGCGAATCAAACCATAAAAGTACAATAAATAATAAAAAAAGAAAAGTGTCCAAGGACAACTCCGCTGTTGCATCTAAATATTTAGCATCAAAAAATGATTTGAAAAAAACTTCTAAAATTGAAACTTCCCAAGATGTCAGCCGAAAAAATGTGCCCCGTAAAGATGATAACACAGATACTTACAAATCTGATAAAAAACATAGTAATTCTAGAACTAGAAGTAATAAAGAAAAAAAATATAGCGAATGTAAGGAAACTGTAAATAGTATAAAAGCATTAAATAAAAAATCTAGTACAAGTGTTGACACTAGTAAACATTTTAGTAATCATAACAATAATCAAAGTTATAAGAATCGAAGAAAAAATCAGTCAAACCAATCACCCCCACGTCGGAAAAGATTAGCTTCCGAAAAATTATATTACTGGTCATCCTCAAGTGATGAAGATTTTGGTAAAATTAATTCATCTTGTGCGCAGGAATTTGATAATGGCGAACAATATCAAAAGCATGGGTGGATTGTTGGAGATTCGCATAAAAAACTAGTTACTTTACTCGCAATAGCAAAAGGAAATAAAAAAGTTGATAACAGTTGTAGTGTAAAGAAGAATGTTGGCAGAAAAAAAAATGTATGTTAATGAATAAGCTTGTAAATACATATATTATGTAGTATACAGTTTAAAAATTAAGATAATTTTATGTGTATACCGGGTTTTTTATTAAATATATTTTTAAAATAAAGCCTAGCTTATAATTAATTGCATACACTGTTGTACTAACTTATTTTTCTTGATTCACTTATATAATAGCTTTAATATACTGGTAATAAAGTCTGTGCTGATTTGCAACAATTCTTTAAGTCTATTTAAGAAATTAGAGCAAAACGTGGAATTTCAACAGCAATTTTAAAACTGTTATAACATTTTGTTTGGCTAAGTTTTGTAGCAATTTTGGTTCTTTAAATCCCTCAGAAGAAATTTCGATTCGTATTGCTACGAATCGGCACAGAATGAACTATCAATGGCTTTGGCGACCGCTGTGGGGTAGCTGTAGTGTGCTCGGAAGCCCTATCATACCAAAGATTCTGAGTTCTCAACTCGGAAAAAGTAGCATCAAATCTTAAGAAAAGAAGCGCTCCGCGACAGCGGTTTGGTAATACATATCTTCGATTATATTTCAGCTTCCTTAACAAAAATTCGTCTGATTTGCCGTGCGGAGTCGACAAAAACTGTAGGTCCCTCCAATTTGTACGAAAAAATTGGAAGCGAGGCTCAGTGCAAAAATCTGTGGGCAGCGTCGCCCGGCGGGCGAAGTTTTCGTATACAAACATACGGTGACCATTTTTCTGTCGACAAAATACGGGACAAAACATTTTTTTGCTGATTTTTTATTTAAAAATTATAAAAAAATCAGTAGAAGTACATATCTATGTATTAGGGTGGTTCAGAATCGAATGGGAAAAACTCAAGTTTAATGTAAAGGCCAAAGGATCCCCCAATAATTTTCTGTTTGATAAAAGAAGTGATGAGCCAAAATTTCAAGGCCATATGTCACTTGGAAGGTAGCGCTCAATACTGTTCAAAAAACTAATACGGGATTTTTTCTACAGTCTCTAAAAATATTACGAGGCGTGGAGGCAAAACCCGTAATTTATTTGGATATTTAAAATACGTTACCATTTTATCATTTTGGTGAAGTATCTGTTATACCAGAAATAAGCACCGTAGGCAGGAAGGAACGACAGGTGTGAAAAAACTACCGACAAAAAATGTGAATGAGGCTTTATTATGTAATGATTCTATATGAAAAATCCGTTGAAATGAAAATCCTAGCTGTTTTTCGAAAGTTATCGACTTCTTTATTTTTTTGATAAGTACAAGTTGAGAATAATGGGAAATAGAAGCAGAGAGGACATGTATTTGGCGGTGAAAGGGTTAAAATGTATGAAAATGAACTGTGTAACGACATATAACCGTATGTAAGACGGTTACTTACTTTGACCCTCTTTTTAAATTTTTTTTCGTTTTTTATCGATTTTTTACTTGAACTTTTTATTTCTTTTATTATTTTAATTTTTTAGTGCTTATTTTTTAATATTTTTTTTCGATTTATTTTTTAAATTTTTTATGTTTTTATTTTATATAAAGTTTTTTATTTTGTTTTACTTTTTTAATTTTTTTTTTTTTTATTCTATATTTTTATACGTAAAGCGACCTAATTAGGCACCGCTTTTGAATATTTAGTTGTGAATATAAAAATGCTGTGCTGAAAATGTCACTACAGATTTTTCTAAGTGACTTGGTTCATTGATCATAGTTAGTTCACTTGTTTGCTTAAAGTTGTTGATCAAAAAGACCCATGCCACTAATTTTGATACAACACAGAGCCAAAAATGCCGAATAAAATGAATAAGATTGTCTTCATGATCAATTTTTGGTAGTCGCAACGGTTGTTGTTGTTGTTGTTGTTAACAATGCATTGCTCTGTCTAGAGTGTATGATCATTCCGAAGATCTTCATCAAGCTCTTCTAACGGGAGTCCAAGGAAACGTGCAGTTTCAACAGGGTTTGTCCAGAGGGACAGAGGGGTTAGAAGAGTAGGTTCAGATGAACAATTGAAGAGATGTAGAGTATCATGGGGGGTCCTACCACATGCAGGGCATGTATTTAAGATTGTATCATTAAGTCTGGATAAGTAGGAGTTTAACCTTACACTATATCCAGACCTAAGCTGTGCCAAGGTCACTCTTGTCTCCCTTGGTAAGGTGCGTTCTTCTTCAGCAATATCCGGTGGAGGACTGTTCAGAACGGGATTCACAGGTAGAGATCCGACAAAAGTGTCTACCGACTCGGTGTGGATGTCGGTTAGAGCCCGCTTATGATTCTGCAGATCAAACGGCAAGGTAATATGTTGCCGGATCTCATCATAATGCTTACGGAGATGTCTCCTTATGTCTCTCGGGGGCGGATCTATGTCCAAAAGATGACGGTTTGGATGTGCTGGCTTGTGGCAGTTCAGAAGGAATTGCCTGCTCAGCAGTCCAAGACCCATACAACGCAACGGTGGAAACGGTTGCCTTCACGCAAAAAAAGAAATGCAAGGTCTACACTTTTTTGGTGCAAAACTAACACTACTTGGTGGCAACGTTCTTTTGCTACACTAAAATGGTGTAAAGTGTGGTGTAAATCTGTAAAAGCTGTTCGTCGCTACCATTCAGAACAAAGCACAACGTCCGCAAGCATAAGTACCCGATAGCCTAATGGTAGACAGCTCCGTTCAGCTGTTAATAATTGAAGCATCATCGCGAATAACGTTTTAAGCTACAAAATCATAATTTGTCAGGAGAGCAGAAAAACGCTAAAGTCATAGTTTTTTAATTTATTTCTTTCAACTGTCTCCCTAACTTTTTCTTTTATATCTTTCATATTATCAGGTTTACACCTTCCTTATGATCTTCCAGTGCCCTTTCGAATAACTTACGACGCTTCTATGCAAAATTATGTATGTCACTTTACATTACCCTACTATTTCTAAATCCATTTTTACAGTAATGGCGTGCAAAATTTTATAAAATTTGTTATCTGAACAATGCAAGAGAGCAATACAAAAGATAATATGCAATAAAACCGGTTTTAAAAATTGACAGTTAGAACCACAGTATAGACAGTATTCTCACTGTGGTGAAAGTTCTCCATGGAGGTGAATTTTTCAGAGTTGAAATCCATGGTAGTATGGAATTTCGCGGACGCATGGTTGCATTTCAGTAACAAAAAAAACTTTAGAAATATTTCAAGAAAAAAAATGAATTTAATGTATATATTCCATGAATTAATATAATATCATGAATTTACTGCACTACAAGAAGTATAAAAAATGTATATTAAAGGCCATATTGTAAAATTTCGTACAAATGCATATTGATGATCGGCTCTTTATGAACGATGCTATTAATAGTAGTTTTGCGCAAAAAAGCACCCCTGTTAGTTGAGGACATTGAGGTGAATTTGAAATGCTTGCTTGCAGTTTTATATTTATTTATTCTATTTATTTAATAGTAATATACGATTATCTTGGTAGCTTTAATGTCAAGGTACGGTGTTAATGAACTATGAGTCATCTTATATATAAAAACTAATGTGTTTTTGTTTTAGGAGTGTCCAGTCTAAATATTAGCTGGAAAACCAATCCTCATTGAACCAGGGGCTTAGGACTTTTCGAAGTTGAAATACTTATTACAGTTGTACAAGGATCCACCTCCAGGGCATTTACGTACACATATTTTTGGCATCTTGGCTGAAAATATATACTTAGTAAATAACCTGCATTTGTTGATTTCTATATAAATGTACTTACTTTGGATATTTTAACTTTTTAACACTGAAATAAACAAATTAATATAAATTTTCATCATTTGTACAACTTTTTTTATTTCCATTTGATTTTCACCACGCGTGAAAGGGTTGTGTTTAATCACTCAGGGCTGCATTTTGTTGAAGTATTTGTTAGATAGTGATTTTTTCTCTAATACTTCACGTTGACCTGCAAACTGGTTTTCCTTTCAGTTTAAAACGGTTAAAACAATTTAGGCATGTTCATAATCGATATAAAGTAGGTACTTAAGTTAGCGTCAACCCTTTGATACCCTTTCCAAGGGTCTATCTGACGCTAAATGTAGTACCTACTTTATTTCGTTCAGATTGTTGGACAGAGACAGATAAATATACAAGACTAAATGGGCTTGCTCAAGAACATCCTACAAATTATGACGGATAACACATAATAGGTTTGTTTATTGGGCTGCTCTAGCTTACGCCAGATTGAGATATTTCACAAAATTGTGTTTAACGAACACTTTTCTTGCTCTAGGTTGCTCTATCTTTTGTTTCATGAGTACGCTCAAAACAAAACTAGAGTAATCCAGATCACAAATTTCTGCTCTAGCTTTTTTTATGGAGTAAGTTAGAGCAGAGAAGCAATTGTCAGTCAGGAAAACAAAAAATTTTGAAAACTTCAAAACAATTAGCTGGCAAGAAAATCAATGTTTTTGTTTACGTGAATTTGCATAAATTTTGAAGGTTTAAACAAAAAAACCAAATAAAAAGAAACTATCCAGATTCAAGTGTTTCATGGCTTTTCCGCTCTGAGTTGCTCTAAGTTGCTCTATTTCGATTTTGACAGCTGCCCTGCTCTGCTCTGCTCTGAACTTTTTTTTTGTCAGTAAACAAACCTTATAATCAAAAAACTAAATTTATAATAGAACTATTTTTTCTACACCTTTTTCACTCGTACTTCAAAAACAGTAAAAATACTTTAAATAAGGTTAAATGCATTTAATAATAGTGAATGGTAGTCCAAGACCCATACAATTATTTTCAGAATAGTCAATTGTATCTTAAAAACTGTAAAATATGCTTTAGAATAATCAACTGTACTCCAAAAACTATAAATTGTACTTCATAAACTGTAATTTGTACTCGAGACCGTAAATTAGACTTCAGAAGCTTAAAAATGTACTCAAAAATAATCAGTTCTACTTCAGAACAACAAATTCCAATCCAGAAGATGTTTCTGAAGTACATTTGATACTTTCTAATACCTCAGCGGACCACCTTCAGCTTATTGAAAGCCGATCATTGCTCATGCTTTATTGACTAAAATCACGACACGATCGCTCTGACAATAGATACTCCAAGGAGTAACAACATTGGAATACATTGCAAAGTACTCTGAAAACAGAAACAACTGTAGCGTCTCGTTGTGACAATTAATTTTGACAGCTGACATAAATGCACGTAGACAAAGGCAACCTGTCTTATAACCGCGTTTAACACGCGTTAACGCAGACTTGATCTAGTTTTATCTTTTTGGGTACGATGACATAATCAGCTGATTTTTCCTTGTATATTTTTTGGTTTTGTGCGTATTTGTCAAAGTTATAAATGTCACGCAACGCAATAAAGCTGTATTTGTTTTCGCCTGAATACACCTATGCGTGAGAAAAAACGCTGTGCATTGGTTCTTGGTTGAGTTGTAAAATAGCAATTTCTTTTTTTTAGAAATATAACCTAATATATACATATATAGTTTTACTTAAATTACTTTAATTTATTACCTCATAAAATTTGCAACACAACACCCTGAAATGGCTGAAAATAGTTGACTGCAACCCGAAGTTCTCCATGGAGGTGAATATAAGTACGTTTGTGTTAGTGAGTGCAATTACTGTCTATATTGTGGTTAGAACGTTATTCGCGATGATCCTTCAATTGTTAGTTCAACTCGCAGTGAAGGCAATATGACAGTGTGGTGAGGCAACGTGAGAAAGTGTGGTGTAAATAGTTTTTTTTTATATTTTTTGTTATTTGACTCCTTTTTGGTGCTAAAATAACACTTATGTATTTTAGTTTATATATACAGCAGCACCTTGAAGTGCTGTTTTGACACCAAATTTTTTTTGTGTGTAATCAGGTAGCTTCAGGCAAACAAATATAAAAAGGAAAAAAAAGTAAAACAAAACCAAAAATAAAATTTAATAAAAACAAAAAAAATCAAAAATTAATCGAAAAAAAAGATTAAAAAATAAGGACTAAAAAACAAAAAAAAATGTTTAAAAGAGGTGCAAAGGAAGTTGCCTGCACGTGGCACATCTTGCAAACGTTTTGAAGTGGGTAAAGTCTTACGATTGTGAGTCGTTATACAGTTCAGTTTCACACAGTTTAACCCTTTCACCACCAAATACATGCACTCTCCTTCTATTTTCTATTATTACCAACTCGTTCTTATCAAAAATATGAAAATGCCAACAACTTTCGAAAAGGAGCAGCTAGGATTTTCATTCCAACGGATTTTTCACGTAGAATCATTATATAATAACTCCTCATTCACAGTTTTTGTCGGTAGTTTTTTCACACCTGTCGTTCCTTCCTGCCTACCGTGTAAGAAAGGCTTCAAATACCAGAAAATAGTTCAGTAATCTGAACATTCTTAACATGTGTATTATCTAATGTATTGAAGAAAACACAATTTGTAAAATCCGAATCCTTAAAAAAACAATTAAAAATTTCTAAAATGTATTCCTTCATAGAAATTTAGGAACACTTGAGATCTTTGAGCGCCGCATTCCATATGTTAAGAGTTTGCATAGATTATTCTTTTGTTAGATGTAAAACAATAGGAGGGTCTCTAAGAAAAACTGTAGTTTTTTGAACCACCCTACTATGTATATTGAAAATTAAATTTTTTAAATTATTTTTTTAACAATGTTATCATTTTCATTTAAAAATTGCTAAAATTCTAAACAGTTCATGTTGTTGTTGTTGTTGTTGTAACGATGTGTAGTCCTGCCCAACGCGTACCTTTCCTTAACCTAATTGTCATCAATATCTTCTAACGGGAGTCCAAGGAAACTAGCAGTTTCAACAGGATTGGACCAAAGAGAGATGGGTGTTAGAAGAGTGGGCTCAAATGAGCAAGAAAATAAGTGATTGGTATTGTGGGGGGATGAGCCGCATGCCGGACATACATTCGGCACATCAGGGTTCAGTCTAGATATGTAGGAGTTTAACCTACTACAATATCCAGAGCGTAATTGAGCCAGAGTGACCCTTGTCTCTCGAGGAAGATGACGCTCCTCTTCAGAAATGCCAGGTGTTGCGGCATGTAAGACATTGTTTAGCGGACAGAGCGCAGAGTAATGGCCAACAGACGTTGTATGGATATGCCCCAAAGCCTGTTTGTGCACCTGTAGATCAAACGGCGTTGTTATATAGTGACGGATCTCATCAAAATGTTTACGTAGATGCGACCTTATGGTCCTAGGAGGCGGAATGAGTTCAAGCAGTTGTCTACCGGGATGCTGTGGTTTACAGCAGTTCAGTAGGTACTGCTTGTTTAGCATTTCATTATGCTCCCTAACTGGAAGCATTTCCACCTCATTATGTATATGAGATATAGGTGACATAAGGACGCACCCCGTAGCGGTTCTGAGCGCGGTGTTTTGACAGGCCTGAAGCTGATTCCAGTGAACGTCTGCAAGCCCCGGCGACCATATCGGCGACGCATAGTTCAGGATCGGCCGACCAATTGCCTTGTACGTTACCAGCAACGTTTCTTTGTCTTTACCCCAAGTACTGCCGGCCAGTGACTTGAGGATTTTGTTGCGGCTCTGTAATTTTGAGACAATTGCGGCTGAATGGGCAGCGAAAGTGTGCATGGTGTCAAAAGTCACTCCTAAAATTTTTGGGTGAGCGACAGTAGGTATTTTATGATCACCTACATAGATTTCTAATTCCATGCCAACCTGCGCCGTCCACGTCGTGAATAAGGTCGCCGAAGACTTTTTTGGCGACAATGTCAAGGTGCGGGCAGTAAAGAACTCGACTAGAGAGGGGAGATAACCATTTATTTTGGAGCACAGCTCATCAACGGAAGTACCAGTTGCCAATATCGTGCAATCGTCTGCGTAAGAAACAATCGTAACTTCTTCTGGTGGAGGAGGAAGCTTCGAAATATAGAAGTTAAACAATAACGGGGAGAGGACACCACCCTGTGGTACCCCTTGTTTTATCTTCCTGGCTTTAGATTTTTTGTTTCTAAATACAACAGACGACCGACGACCACTGAGATAATTGGCGGTCCAACGCTTTAGACAGGGGGGGAGTGACGAGTCTTCCAAATCAGCTACAAGTTGCCCATGATTTACTGTGTCAAAAGCTTGACTCAAATCAAGTGCAACTAGAACCGTCCTGTCATTAGGCCTATTTTGATTAAGACCGTCAGTTATCTGAGTGTTTATGACATTTAGAGCAGATGTTGTGCTCCTACCCTTCCTGAAGCCATGTTGGTGCTCGGCTAACATCAAGTGTGATGTGTAGAGCGGGAGTAGGACCGCCTCAAGTGTCTTTACTACTGGCGAGAGGAGTGATATCGGGCGATATGACTCCCCAACGTTAGCTGGCTTGCCAGGCTTTAGTAGTGGGATCACAGTTGCCTGCTTCCATTTGTCTGGTATGACAGCTGTGATCAGAGACAAATTGAAGACGGCCGTTAAATATTTGACTCCCGCTAGGCCGATGTGTTTTAGATGCACCATGGCTATGCCATCAGGGCCGATGGCTTTGGAGTTTTTGGCCTTCCGGATGGCCTCTTGAACCTCTGTAGCGGTGATGGGAACGGGGGCATAGTTTTTGTGTTTATGCGCACGCCTGAAGATTCCACGTCTAGCCCTGTCTTGCGCAGGGTGTGGGACATATTGTCGACAAAAAGCCTGTGCACATTTCCTGGGGTCATTTATTGTCTTGTCACCAAAGGTAATGTCGACATTTTTTGGTGGACCCGAAGGATTCGACAAGGACTTGACGGTGGACCATAATTTCCCAACACCGGTAGAGAGGTTACAAGACCTGAGGTGCTCCTCCCATTTGGTTTGTTTGTGTTCGTTAACCAGCCTTCTGATTTCCACGTTGAGATCACCGATCTGTGGGTCAGATGGATCGATGTTGCGTATGAGGTCACGTTCGTTGGCCAAGGCTGCGGCCTCAGCTGGGAAGTTAGGCCTGATATCTTTTATCCTACCAGCTGGTATGAAACGGGCTGTAGCCTTTTTAATGACCTCACGTATGTTGCGCTCGCCAACGTGTACGTCAGTGGGAATGGGAAGATCACCAAAGGAGCTCTCCGTGAATTCCAAAAAGCCGACCCAATTGGCCTTTTTGAAATTCACGTAAGTACGTTTCTCCGACGTGATAAAATCCGTGGCACGATCGACAGACAGGATGATAGGCAGGTGGTCGGATGACAGGGCCACCATAGGTTGCCAGTTGATGCTGTTAATTAACCCCGGGCTAACAATAGTTAGGTCCGGGGAGCTACTGCAGTTAACAGCCATCCTAGTTGAGGAGTCTCCGTTCACAGTACAGAAAGAGGAGTTATCAATTTGCTCGGCTAATTCCCGTCCTCTGCCGTCCACCGAAAGGTGTGAATGCCACATATCATGATGGGCATTAAAATCGCCCATGATGATACGGTTATCGCCACAAAGAAACGCCCTAAGGTCAGGACGATAACTTCTGGGGCAGCAGGTGACGGGAGGAATGTATATATTGATTAGCTCGAGATCAACACCACCAGCTTGTATAACTATACCTTGACACTCTGAAGATAAGTCACTTTGGTCAGTGTTGATATCAAATTCCCTATACTGCACCGTATGGTGTACAAGGAACGCGAGACCACCTCCGCCGTCTGTACGATCATGCCGGAGTACGTGGTAGCCTCCACTCGCTCGGAGATTCGAGTGGGGGCCAAGTTTTGTCTCCTGGATTGCAGCAATTTTGATTTTATGTAGCTGCATAAATGTGGTTATCTCCGCTATCTTGCCGGTCAAGCCGTTGCAGTTAAATTGCAACAATTTAAATTGCGAAGGAGAGGCAATGGCCACTCTGGGAGTTAAAGACTGATGTGTTCGCCTAGATGGTGGTAGGTTATGTCGCGATATTGATCTCCGTTGCAGTCCTGAAGCCGGCGGAATTCGTTCACTATTAGATGAGTGTACTTCCGTCGGCGTTGAGGGCTGCACAACTCGACAGCAAGGCGCGACAAACACATCAGTCCAAAGATTTCTGTTTGCGAGCCCAGAACATATGCGTAGGTGACACAGGCCTAGGCAGGAGTTGCACTTGACCGATGCCACAGACGCATATATCCTGTGCCGACATACAGTGCACGAAGAGTGAGGGACCAGAAGTTGATGGACTTGACTTTCAATCGTGCTAGTGCCGGAAGAAGTTATTAAAGAGTTTAGAGACGGGGGCTGAAGCTCAGTAGTGCTACAAGCATCAACCGATGTGCTACGAAGAAAGTAGCCATGAGTGGGTGCTTGTGCTGTTGATGCACTAGGAAGTAAGCTACAGCCGGGAACACATATATTCTGCTGGGCAATATAATTATTGCAGGTCGTGGAGACTTGATTATTATTAGAGGGCGATAAAGCAACATATGAGCGTCGCTTGCCTCGGGACGTCCTACGACGTGAACAGCAGGGCGCCACAAAATTTTTATAGAAACTAGTGGGCCGATGTGCTTTCGGATCTAGTCCGGAGCAACTTGATTTGTGCAACCAACCTTTGCATGATGCACACTGTACTGAGTGTGATCGTCTTGTATATATTTTCTTCCGACAAACGCAGCAGAACCATTCTCTTGGGCCAGGATTTGGCTCAATGCCAGCCCGGATCAAGAGAATAAGGAGCAGCCGTGCTGCAAGGGGCTGTTCCGGGGATGACAATAGGTGAGGGAATCGTGACGCGTTAGACAGGGTCACTTCGAAATGTATTGCTCTTGGCCGAGTCATTATAAAAAAAAACAACCCGGGTCGTTTCGGTACGAAGGGTATTGTACAGGTACAAATACCGTTCTCGCAGAACCGGCAATACGTGAAACGTACAATCATGTTGTGATTGTATGTACTTTGTGACTAGGAGTGCTTTAAGTGTTTCAACCTTCAATTGGACTTTTCGCTTGTCCAAATATTCTTTAAAGAAAAAATTCTTTCTGTGGGAGCGTTTAACCCCGGTAAACATAAGCAGAATTCCACAATTATTAAAAAAAATTATTAAAAGATTTCGATCACTGTTTTCGATTCTGGAGCCAATTTTGTATTTTTTGTTCATTTAAAGGTGTTTAAGATAATTTAACTCCTCGTATAATCATTATTATTATTATTATAAGGCCTTATTACACCGCGACCATTAATTAGTAATTAGTGACCTATCAGCTTATTGCTGTATGCGGAGGCTCTTTATAAATTTGAGCACCTCCTCAGGTTTTTTATTCCATATCACGAACGGATTGAGAGTGACACCATCTAGGTAGCAAACTCTCTTTCTTGCTAACGCAATGCATTCGCAGAGTATGTGACCCGGCGTTTCATCGTCCAGTTCGCTAAACCGACAAATTGTTGTATCTGACAGATTCAATTTACTCAGGTGATAACGTAGACTACAATGTCCCGTATAATACCCAGTGAGGGTTCTTAGATCCACCCTTCTTAGATTTATGAGCCTGGCCGATGCTCTTTGCGATGTTTCTATAAAGAGTTTGTCCTGCCTCTGTCCTAGGCTGCTAAGCCAATGCTGCCTAAACTATTTGTCTTCCCAGTTGCTTATGGTCTCCTTTACGTGGGCCTTGGTGAGGCCACAGAAGGGTTCCGGACCATAAAATGCTGTCAGAGCACCTTGTTTTGCAAGCTGATCCGCTTTTTCGTTGCCGTCATGTCTTTCATGCCCAGGGACCCAACCTAACAACACTTTGTTTATGGCCCCCAGATCATTAAGGACTGTGACGCACTCATAAACAAGCTTCGAAGTTATTGTGTACGACTGCAAGGCACGTAGGGTGGCCTGACTGTCCGACATAATGTAAATTCGCTTGAGGATAGTCCTCTTCGGGGGCATTTTCTGCCACAGATTTCTATTGCATGGATTTCGCTTGGAAAATAGTGGGGTAGCTACCTATTGGTACCGATTTTTTATAGTTTGGTCCATAGATACCAGCTCCCGTTTTACCATCTTCCAGCTTCGATCCATCCGTATACCAAATCTCCGAATTAGATTCAGCATATGGGTTCCCTGTTTCCCAGAGCAACGATTGAAACCTAAAATTTTCGCGTGATCCTGAGCGTAGGGGTTGTTGCATCATTTACTTGCAATATAGGATCGTTTATGAAGTTCTTGACTATCTTCATATGTCCTGTCATATTTCCGATTTTTAGATCAGAAACATTTTGAAAACTCAATGCAGCGAGTGTGGCTTCCTTCTCTATCAGAATAGGGAAGGGAGGTTTTCCTACAAGGGCACTTAGAGCATCAACAGGGCACGTTCTCACCTGTTATGCTGACACAGACCAGCCGATGCAGCTTACTTAATTTAGTTGCTGCTGTTCTCTGAGCAGCCTTAGGCCACCAGACTAGGGAAGCGTGGGTGACTATTGGCTTCAAAACAGTATTAAATGACCAATACGTCATTTTGGGCGACAGCCCCCATGTTTTGCCATAAAGTCTAATGCAGGCGAAAAAGGCCCTCGTTGCTTTAGTTATCGTAGCTTCCAGATGAGCATTTCATGTGAGGGTCTTGTCCAATGTTACTTCTAGGTATTTTGCCTCCGTTGAAAAACTTATGCGGCTGCCTCCTAGGGATGGCTCTAACAAGGCTTTCTTCGCGGCGTGAAAGGCACCAAGATTTTTTTGTTTGGGTTAATAGATAGTCCTTTGCTAGCACACCATCTCTCAATGATGCGAAGGGCGTGTTGCATGCGATCGGATATTGTTTCGTCATGCATTCCTGTTACGCAGACGACCAAGTCATCTTCATAGCCCTGAACGTCAAAACCATTGCCCTTCAAAAGGTGAAGAAGTACCTCTATGACAAGGGTCCAAAGTACAGAGAAAGTACACCTCCTTGAGGACATCCTCTTGTGGCCACGATTGAGCCAGCACTCCCTCCTATCTCAAAGCTGATTTTTCTTTGCTTTAGCATGGCCAGCACCCAGCGAGTAATGATTGGGCTTACGTCCTCGCTAATCATGGCTTCCTCAATGGCCTGATACGTCGTATTGTCGAAAGCGCCTGGTATATCGATAAATGCACACAGGGCTATGTTTTTAGACTCTATGGCCTCTTCAATTTTTTCCGTAAGGCAATGGACAGCAGTCTCTGTAGATTTTCCGGGTTGGTACGCGAATTGGGTTTTACACAGAGGAAGTTTCTTTAAGTTCTCTTCTCTAAGTGCTGATCCAAAATTTTCTCCATTCCTTTTAGGAGAAAGGAACTGAGACTTATGTGTCGATATGACGATGGCAGATTTTCCGGTTTCCCTGGTTTCGGTATAAAAACAATCTTAACCTCTGTCCACCTGCTAGGAATATATCCTAGCAGCAGGGATGCTCTATATAAATTTGATAGGACTGGGATTGTATAGTTGATTCCTTACTGTAACAGACAAGGATAGACCCCATCCGGTCCTAGGTATTTGATAGGACTGAAAGTCGATAAAGCCCATTGAACATTTTTGACATTGGTTAGCTTTGCTGCAAGGCTCTTTTCTCTTCCACTAATATTTGGAGAGTCATCTACTATAGGATGTGAGTGTTGATAGCCTGGTGTACAGTCCGGAAAGTGAGTAGCAAGCAAGAGTTTGCATGTGAATTCTGAATTCTTCAGAGTACCAATAACGTTGATATGGCCTCTCACAAGGGCCTTTTGGAGCCGCACTGCCGTAGGGAGATCTTTAATGTTTTCGCAGTGTTCTCTCCAAGTCGCTCTCTTAGATTTCCTAAGTTCTTTATTGTAGGAGGTTAGGGCATTGTTATAGGATACCCAGTCTCCCGTGTCTTTAGCTGTATTGAACAACCTTCTTGCTTGACATCTTAATTGTGCAAGCTTTTTGTTCCACCAAGGCACATCCCGCTGTACACGTTTTTTAGCCTGGTGACAACTCTCACTAAAAGCCGTTATAATATCTGACTGAAATTGTTCAGCTTCTACCTCAATCTCACGCACCGTAGTTATCGGTTGGTGTAAGCAATTGCCGCTTTCTTCCATGGTGAAGCGAAATAGTTCCCATTTCGTTTTCCTTGGATTTCTGAAAACGGACTCATGATCAGAGACGGACACATGTCGAACACAATATGTTTGTGGTCCGACATTGATTCCTCCCCCGAGACGTGCCAATTTGCGACAGCGAAGGCCATGTTTT
>CAXKVI010000005.1:53164109-53459145 GCA_964058755.1 Campiglossa producta | reverse complement strand
GGTGCTGCTATCGCTAGGTGTACTCTGCTCCATAAGAACACATGCAAAGAATATTTGGTCGCGTCGTATCCTTGGCAGTTATTTGGCATCATCGGTTCCTCGTCTTCAAATCAGCATGCAGCTCATCTATGTATGAAAATAAATAAGTTCGTTATTAGTATCTGTGCAAAAATGCAAAAACTAGACTTGTATTTTACTTACCTTCGCTTTATTTTAGAAAAATATTTTTTGTAGATACAAACTAAATTGTGAAATTTAATAAATTATGTCAATAAACTGCAAAATTTTTTTCCGTTTGAAGTTTAAATCGGTTCTATTTTGTTATGAAAGTACGGTAGCTCATTTCCAAAAGGAAACGTCACTAACACGGTTTATGTCAAATGAGGGCAATGGCGACCAAGAAGAAGAAGTAGAACTACCTCTATATTCTTCTAACATGGTTCTAACCATAGTACAAATAAGAAGGTAATGCCACTGTCAAAAATTCGTTGTTGTTGCTCACCACCTGACATTAAAAGAGATCATGACATTTCATGCTACCAGTTATTCGTGTCGAAAATCCTTCATTTTCTGTCATATACAAATAAATATTGACAAATAAAAAGATTTTTCAAAACAGTTTTTTCTGTGGTGAAATTTAAAAAAGCAAATTAAATTAAATGAATAGAAAGCAATACAAATTCAACACACAGCCTACAACACCAGAAGCAGTAACATCAGCCGTGCAACCGCAAACACGAAGCGCTGTAGCAACAAAAACGGACAAGCAAACCTTGCAACACCATCGCGGACAACAACAACTGCGAAAGGCGCGTCTTAAAGACGCACTGTACAGCAACAGCGCTTGCTGCAACAACAGCGCTTGCAACTGCAATGCCAACAAAAACAGAGCTGCAGCATAAATGCGCTGGAACAACTGCGCGAGCAAAAAACGTGCTACAACAACTGCAAGTGCGTAGCAACAACAAAATCAGCCCGCTGCAACAATACCAACTAGGTAACTAGAGCAACTAAAAGCTCTAGCAGCAAGAGCGCAACAAACACAACAACCAGCCTTGAAAACAGCAGGGGCTGTTATAGGCCCACTGCAATAACCAGCAACAACAACAACAACAGCGGGACCGCCTCGTATATTGTATAGACCTGCTGCCACATTACCAACCAACAACAAAAGCGCTATCCCAGCATACAAAATATAGCGTTAGAGAAATTTTAGTTTTGCACATTAGAAAATGGTGTAGCTCTCGAGTCGCGAAAATTGTTAGAAAACTACACTAGTTTTCAACTCTTGAACGATTAGAGAACTAACGCAAATTCGTGCATATTTGAATCGCATTACAGAAATACATTAGAATTTGGTTAGAAATCTAACCTTTTTCCCTATATCGAGAACTAAGTCCCGTTTTTGTCGACAAAGCTGTAGTTCTCGACAGTTTCTCTAATCGCTCTCTAATCCTCTAGCCTAGAGAAGGTCATTAGAATTCGAATCGTCTTCTAATCGTTCTCTAACCTAAATGTTTGCTGGCATAAATCGCGCCACAACAATAACAACCACCAATTGTTTTTTTTTACAAAACCACCACCACAACATCACTAAATAAAAGCCCAACAAACATTTTTAGCTAATCTCAATTAGAGATGCATTTGAGAACCAATCATCTTCTCAAATCTCAAACGTTCGTTTTTAATTTGAGGCGAAATAACCGTTGATAGAGTTCTCAACCTAAAAGACTCATTTTTAATATGGGATTTTTCCTGATTTTCAAATTGAGAACGGCAGAATTTTCAAACGTTTCTCAAACTGAGCGGAGTGCATCGAAATGGAATCCACATGCTCTCATTGATATGTTTATTCAGAGATGCCAATCATGCGAAACAAATACCCATTTTAATAAAAATAAATGGAAACTGGCCATTTATGCAGTTAAGTTTTACTTAATACTTTTTTAATTAATATAGTTCAACAAATAATCCTGTTATATAAACAACATTTGAGAAAAAGTTGAGAATAGAAGTTTTCTCAAACGTGTGAGTTTTTGGTGTTCGATGTTTGTTGGGAGACCACTCTAATAAATAAATTTAAATTAATAAAAAATGTTGTGTATGTATTTTGTTTCCATTCTTTCACCTTCCCTATGAAAATCGAGAGTATTCTATTTTCTATCCTAAGAGTACTCCAATTAGAGCATCAGAGTACTGCAAATGTAATCCAAGTAACATTGCAATATCCTAGGACTGGACTACCTACTCCAACCCTCGTTTTGTTTCTGCTACTCCATGGAGTACCTACAGTCAGAGTAATTTGCAATAGTGTCGTGATTTTCGTCACAATGGTCGGCTTTCAAAAAGCTGAAGGTGGTCCGATGAGGTATACAAAGGATTACTATTGGAGTAATCCAATATCAAAAAATTGGAACACATAATCCCACGATTTTTGCAGGGTTTAAAGCTGATTTACACTGGTCGATTTGCTATTCGATTTTTTTCGTTCCACAGTGATAATAGCACTTCGACCAAAATCTTGCTGGTTGATCGAATTGCTATTAAAACGGTGAAACGACAAAAACCGAATAGCAAATCAACCCATGTAAATCAGCCTTGGGCTTGATTTTTATTTAAAAATCAATTTAAAAATGAAGATATAAAGCTAAGCACTATTCTTCAATGACCAATCCTCTCTACTTGAGTTTTCCGAATCGTTTCGGCTTGGAAAAAATTCTATGAGTACCTTCAAACAAATAAACTTAAAAAATCAGTACACAAACAATTGTTTTTTGAAAATGCCTAATTTATTTTTTCAAAATACCCTTTTTTAAATATATGTGATTGGGCAACGCTATGCTATCTGTTGACATCAAAGGAAATGACAGAAAAGTCTTTTTTAATCAAAAGTGAAGCTAGATTGACAACGAATTTTTGACAGCGGCTTTACCTTCTTTTTTATACCATGGTTCTAACCATTGTTAAATTATATAAGGTTAAGCAGATTTTGACATTTGCCAAGACATAGCTTCCTTACTAGGGATGCATTTACGAAGGATGCAAAAAAGAGTAAAAAAAATCCCCCTTTAGGAAAATTGTGGTAGAAAAGGAAGGAAAAAAAAAAAACTAATGGCGGTGATATACCAACAGGTTATCATAACCTCTAACGAGACTTTTAGCCGAGCTTCTCTTTCCAACTTGTGGTGTGTTGCTTTTGAGTTTTTCCTACAAGTTGGCGGGACCTACAGCTTTTTGCCGACTCCGAACGGTACTTGCAAAGCAAATGAATTTTTTGCTGAGAAGCTTCTCATGGCAGAAATACACCCGGAGAGTTTGCCAAACTACTGCCGAGGGGCGACCCCGGTTAGAAAAATTCTTTTTCTAAATAATTTTTGATGTTACTTTTGTCGGGCATCGAACCGCCAAGACTTGGTGTAGAAGGCCGAACACTTAACCGCTACAACACGGTGGCCGCCAAAAAGGAAGGAACGCCGTTCGCAAAATTTCAGGTCTTTTTTCGGAAATCTGTCTTCAATATTTATTTTGTTAAATTATTAGGAAAATTAAATTAATTTTAAATTTAACTGTAAAATGCATGCCCTTTTTAGCAGTAAACATGTACGAAATAAGCTTATAAAACGGCAATGTCTATAATTGGATCCTTTTTCAATAACTTTCATCAATGGCCGGTATGAAAACCAATTTCTTAACGTCTGTGGAAGCGGTCTCACGAACTGGCCTCGGAGATCCAAAGGAGAAAAAAGCTGCACCTGAGCTTTCACCAAAGGGAGCGACCGCGATGGCAACTACGGGTCCGGACTCCCAGGAGAAATCTCCCCTCCGCTCTGCGTACTTTGAAAAACGATTGGCCGCAAGGACCCTGAAGAGATATGAGGGAGTCTCGCTGGAAACGCTGTCGCCGTTCCAGGAAGTCGGTGGAATTGGTGCCATCTCTGATACCAGATTTCCAAACCACTTATATGCCAAACAGGGTAAACGGAAACCCTTTCAAACACAAGAGATCGGACGTGGAGTTAAAACCTCACTCCGGAGTGGGCAAACCAAGCTTTGCCGAAGTAACTAAAGACAGGATCCTTATAGGCATTCTTGACCGAGGCAACGACCGTTTGGCCATCCCCAAAGATCAGTGGCGACACGGCCGGAACGAACTCGCTAACGCTCTTAATGACGTTTATTTGAAGACTCCGGGTGGTACAGCGACGGTCACGGATGCGGGTTGGCACCAGGGACAGATTAAAATAGTCGCGCGTGACGACGCATGAACTGTTGCACTGTACAATGCAGCAGCTCAAGATTGGGTGAAGTCTACAAAGGTGCAAAAATCGATGTCGTCGACTGGAATGACATTCCGGCTTGGCCAAGGGCAAGGGCATGGATTCCTGCCATCCCTGCAGAGCCTGAGAGAATTTTCACGATGCTGTGGATAATGAATCCGTCCCTCCCGACGCAGGACTGAAGTGTCACCCTGCTCGGGGATGCGGTAGGGCCTGATAGACAAGTGGTCTTCACCATGAATAAGGAGGCACTCGAGCCCCTTAAAAGTTACAATGGACTAGTGCATTAGAGTGTAAGTCAGATCGTTATCCATGTAAACCCTAGCTATGCTGAGCGCGCTGCCATCTCCGCTGCAACGGGGGAATCGGATATCGAAGAACTGCAAGAGGAAACGGACGCGAAAAGCATGTTATCTGCCACAGCACTTTCGCAAAGTGACGTGAACAGCTCGGAGATGGAGGACAGCTTGCTGGACAGTGAGCAACCAATCCTGAGCGCATTATCTCTGATGCTGCAGTCAGCAGGACTCCAGTTACGCCAACTCATCGTTAAGAGACAACCTCCGGGATGGGCAGACCTCGACGATTTGGATACGTCAGGGAAGTCTGAACGCTCTCATGTTGGTGGTGCTTCAGATAAATCTGCACAAATCTAAAGTATCCTCGGCTTTCTAAATGCGACATGAATGTGGTTCTCATCCAAGAACCCTGGGTCAACAGCTCGAGGATCTGCGGATTGGGACTATTGGCTTCAAGCTCATTGGAGCTAGCAAGGAGGGCAAGGTCAGAACCTGCATTTTGGTGAAATGTGAGCTTCTTGTAAGAAAGCACACAAGTTTTTTTATTGATTTAAATTCAGCTTCAAACGATGAGGTAACGTATTTGTATGCTGACAAAGGCTGCAGAACAGGAAATTGCTATTATTTAGTTAAAATAATAAATTTTCATAATGCTTAACCTATATAATATAACATATATCAACAGAGCCGCCGAGAAAAAATTCGGGACCGGTGTCAAAAAAAAAAAAACTACGGGCCCCCATACTAAATGAACAAATCAAAAATACCATCTTTTACATATTTACATTCAGTGCACCGCTCTGACAAATCATGTCTGATACGAACTTTCTGGAACGATGGAAAATTAAATGAGGCTTTTTATCTACAAAAATTAAAATCGCAACAAGTCCCCTTTGCAAAAAATCGCACTTTTTCGATTTTCTGCTGAAATTTTCTGTGTATGTTACAGATAAGACAGTATATATCAAAGATGACTTGATCTGAAACTTAGCTCTCTCTTAGAGCGCTCCAAATGTGTAATTTTTTATAACAGTGTCCAATGGTGCCAGTACTGCGAAAATAAAATTTGGGAATTTTGATTTAATCTTTGGTTCTTTTGCCTTTTTCTCACCAAGTCATGTAAATGTGCCAAGAAAAGGTTTTCTTAAGTATATTTTTCTTACAAAGTAATATTTTATAGTTTTTTCTTAATTAATCTTACTATTCGAAGTAAATAGCCAATTTACCATCGTAATACCTACTTAATTTCAGAGCGAGATTAAAGTAAACGTTGCTCACCAGCAAATCCTACGACACAATCCCTGTGATTGATTTTTTATACTCTTATTTATTGCGTTCTTAGCGCCTTTTTAACTGAAATCCCAAATCACAGCAAAATCACCCACTGTTTTCTGCCAATATATTTTGTCTGGTAACCAGATCTTTCGCTGCTTCTGCTGGCAGATTTTCCTCGATTATGCAGTGCATATAACATAATCAGTACCCTTTTTATGTAAATGAAAGAGAGAGAAAGAGTTTCGGATCAAGTCATCTTTGGTATATATCTACGTTACACATATATATATGTGTATTTATACATATACATATATCGTGCACATATAAATACATTTGCCGCTTTGTCAGTGTACCGGCGGGTTTTATGTGAAGGTCAGTGTTGCCGCTGAAAAATTTCAAAAAGGGTCCCAGCAGAAAAAAAGGGTCCCACCTTTTTTTTAGATAGGAACACATTTACATAAGCCTTTTCCATTTTTTTTGATGTTGAATGACTGATTTTTGTACTATTGCAACTAACACATACAAAATATGAACATTTTTAAATGGTTGTAGTTAGTTCAATAGTAATGATAATCGCATAATGTAAAAAGTTTTTTAATCTTAAAAACCTTCAGCTTAATGATATTTTTTTGCAAAAGGTTCCCCCCCCCAAGGGACGCCCAAAATTGCCTAGGCGGTTTAAGGCTATTTAAGTAGGTAAGGGGTAAGTTGCCGAGCTAACTTTTTGCAAGGCTTATTTTCTCATCATTTACTAACTTTGTAGGGGGTAAGACCCAAAAAAACTAAAACTTTTTTATTTGAATCACCCTAATGTATACATATTAGAGTGGTTCACAATTATGGACTTTTTGGAAATTCCAAAACGCTACCCCCAATTATTGTTCCTTATGACAAAAAAAGAGGCTGCTATTTTTTTTTTTTTTTTTTAAAGGTGCTTTAGAGGTCGCGCTACTCGTTTTTATAAAAAAAATGAGATGCTTGCAAATTTAACTTAATTTTAACATGTTTAAGTGCAGTAAAAATTTGCGTTTTTGTGTGTTGTTATTCTGTTTTCATTGACGAATATTCCTGCAATTCAAAAGCCTTCTTGGATGAGTAGAAGGGGTTTAACTCCTGAAAGTATGTTTCGAAATTGAAAACGGTGCAACTAAAACGCCTACACTGATCTCATCGCGCATTGGTTTTTTGGATATATTTCGCATCTAGAAGGTTTATCACATCGCTGATTATGAATCCGATGTCAGTTTTTTTAAATTCAAAATGGCGGGTCCAATATGGCGGTGATTTTTTTGAAAACTAATTGGATTTTATTGAAACTTGGTACTCGGGGGTTTATGCGTTGTCTGATTACGAATCCGATATCGGTTTTTTTAAATTCAAAATCGTGGATCCAATATGGCGGTGCACTTTTGAAAACTAATTCGACTGTGTGAAACTCGTCACTGATGGATTTATGACATCGATTTATATGAACTAGTATCGCTTGTGATCGAAAATTCGACCAATAAAAACCTTAGAGGGTCGTGGGGTCGCTAGCCCCGTACCCCCATCCTTAAATTTCGGAGACGCCCCTGAAGATATACCGCCTATACCTCAGTTTTTTTAATTTTCTTTCCATCGTTGCATATTTCATTCCAATCGGTCAAACGGTTCGCTCACAGGAGGTTCCTAAAGGTTTTCATGTGGCGTATTTATTGACATCGGATTCATTTCATTTCATTTTATGCAAGTTTGGCAAAACTGGAATCTTATATATTATATATTAATATAGGGGCGTCCCCGAAATTTAAGGATGGGGGTACGGGGCTAGCGACCCCTCGACCCTCTAAAGTTTTTATTGGTCGAATTTTCGATCACAAGCGATACTAGTTCATATAAATCGATGTCATAAATCCATAAGTGACGAGTTTCACACAGTCGAATTAGTTTTCAAAAATGCACCGCCATATTGGATCCACCATTTTGAATTTAAAAAAACCGATATCGGATTCGTAATCAGACAACGCATAAACCCCCGAGTACCAAGTTTCAATAAAATCCAATTAGTTTTCAAAAAAATCACCGCCATATTGGACCCGCCATTTTGAATTTAAAAAAACTGACATCGGATTCGTAATCAGCGATGTGATAAACCTTCTAGATGCGAAATATATCCAAAAAACCAATGCGCGATGAGGTCAGTGTAGGCGTTTTAGTTGCACCGTTTTCAATTTCGAAACATACTTTCAGGAGTTAAACCCCTTTTTATTGCACTTAAACATGTTAAAATTAAATTAAATTTGCAAGCATCTCATTTTTTTTATAAAAACGAGTAGCGCGACCTCTAAAGCACCTTAAAAAAAAAAACAAAAAAATAGCAGCCTCTTTTTTTTTTCACAAGGAACCATATTTCGGGGTAGCGTGTTAGATTTTCCAAAAAAAATAATTTTTGAACCACTCTAATACATATATACATATGATGCAGTTGTCACATGATACAGCATTGCCAGTAGTAAGACTTCAGTTCGAAAAAACATTTGGAAATCGGCAAGAGTTCCCGATGTAAGAGTAAAAAATTAACAAGAAGATTTTTTTGGGTTTTAACAAAAAAAACGACAAAATGCATTTCATTGCAGTTTGAAACTGAAAAGGGGTCAAAAAGGGTCATCATCATCATTTATTGGCGCTTAACCGCCTAAGCGATTTTGGCCGTTTCGTATCAAAGCACGCCAGTCATTCCTTTTTAGCGATAACCGACGCCAATTGGAAACCCCAAGGGATTTCAAGTCATCCTCCACCTGTTGTTTCCATCTCAGTCGAGGCCTCCCCTTCCTCTGCTGCCGAATTCAGGCGACGATAGGAAAACCTTCTGTGCTGGAGCTTCTTTGTCCATTCGCATAACATGGCCCAGCCAGCGGAGTCTTTGGGCTTTAATTCGCTGGACTATGGTCAGATCTGCGTAGAGCTTGTACAGCTCATCGTTAAATTTCCTTTGATACTCGCCGTTGGCATCACGGGAACGACCATAAATCTTTCGGAGAACTTTTCTCTCAAATACTCCAAGGGCCATCTCATCTTCTCTTGACATTGTCCATGAATCTGAGCCATACATCAGGACAGGTATGATGAGAGACTTATAGAGTGTGATCTTTGTTCTTCGAGAGAGGACTTTACTTCTCAATTGCCTACTCAGTCCAAAGTAGCACTTGTTGGCAAGAGTGATTCTCCGCTGGATTTCTAGACTGATATTATTTTCGGTGTTGATACTGGTTCCCAAATAGACGAAGTCCCTCACAGTTTCAAATTTGTAACTATCAACAGTGACATGGCTGCCAAGGCGCAGGTGCGCCGATTCTTTCTTTGATGACAGCAAATACTTCGTCTTGTCCTCGTTCACGGCAAGACCCACTTTTTTCGCTGCCTTCTCTGGACTGGATAAGGAAGAAGGCAGCGCTTACGGCGCGGTTGTTAAGGCCAATGATATCAATATCATCGGCATACGCCAGCAATTGCACGCTCTTGTAAAGATTGTACCATTGCGGTTTAGCTCTGCTGCTCGAATTATCTTCTCCAGCATCAGATTGAAGAAATCGCACGAAAGGGAGTCGCCCTGTCTGAAGCCTCGTTTGGTTTCAAATGGCTCAGAGAGGTCCTTCCCGATTCTGACGGCGCTGTTGGTACTGCTCAACGTCATTTGGCAAAGCCGTATAAGCTTTGCAGGGAAGTCAAATTCAGACATGGCGGTATACAGGCAACTCCTTTTTACGCTGTCAAAAGCGGCTTTAAAATCGACAAAGAGATGGTGAGTGTCGATTCTCTTATCATGGGTCTTCTCCAGGATTTGGCGTATCGTGAAAATCTGGTCGATGGTAGACTTACCAGGTCTAAAGCCACACTGATAAGGTCCAATCAGTTTGTCTACGATGGGCTTCAGCCTTTCACACAACACACTAGAAAGAACCTTATATGCGATATTAAGAATACTAATTCCGCGGTAGTTGGTGCGGTTAGCGGGATCGCCTTTCTTGTGGATTGGGCAAAGCACACTTAAATTCCAATCCGGAGGCATGCATTCGTCTGACCATATTCTGCATAAGAGCTGATGCATGCTTTTTACCAGCTCTTCGCCTCCGTGTTTGAACAGCTCGGCGGGTAGTCCGTCTTTTCCAGGCGCTTTGTTGTTTTTGAGCCGGGATATAGCTATCCTCACTTCATCATAGTCAGGTGGTGGGACGACTTTTCCATCGTCAGGGATTGGGGTATCGGGTTCGACGTCTCCCTCGCAATTTAGCAGTGAGGAGAAGTGCTCCCTCCATAATTTAAGTACACTTTGTACGTCGGTTACCAGGTCGCCATTATTGTCCTTACAGGAGCTTGCCCCGGTCTTAAAACCTTCCGTCATCCGCCGGATCTTTTCATAGAATTTTCGGGCATCATTCCTGTCAGCCAGCATCTCAAGCTCCTCACACTCACGCCTTTCGGCCTCACTTTTCTTTTTTCTGAAAAGGCGTCTCTCTTCCTTCTTTGCCTCACGATATTGTTGCCATACACTGCGGGTTGCGCCTGTTCGCAACGTCTCCTTGTAGGCAGCGTCCTTTTTTTCGAGGCAGTTTTGCATTCCTCATCGTACCAGTTGTTCTTGCGGGCTCGCTGGAACCCTACAGTGGCCTCAGCGGCGGAACGCAATGAGTGAGAGATATGCTTCCATTGCTCGGTTACATCGTTAGGTCGAGGATTGCCCTCTGCTAGCAGGTGTGAGAGTCGAGTTGTGAAATTATCAGCTGTCTGTGTCATGCGCAGCTTCTCGACGTCAAACTTTCCTTCCGTTACTGTGCGCACTTTCTTCGTTGCACAGAGGCGTGTGCGTATCTTGGCTGCGACAAGATAATGGTCAGAGTCAATATTGGGACCACGCAGTGTACGCACGTCCAGAACGGTGGAGCTATGTCTGCCGTCAATCAAGACATGATCAATCTGGTTTCTAGTTCTTTGATGAGGGGACAGCCATGTGGCTTCGTGTATTCGCTTATGCTGGAACCTGGTACTACTGATGACCATATTGCGAGCAGCGGCGAAGTCAATCAACCTAGTGCCGTTGGGGGATGTTATATCGTGGAGACTGAATTTTCCAACTGTGGGACCAAAGACTCCTTCCTTGCCCACCTTGGCATTAAAGTCGCCGAGCACGATTTTGATATCATGCTGGGGGCAGCGATCATAAGTCTGTTCAAGTTTATCGTAGAAGGAGTCCTTCTCTGCGTCGTCCGTCTCCTCAGTCGGCGCATAGGCGCAGATAAATGTTATGTTGAAAAACCTCGCCTTGATGCGGATCGCAACGAGACGCTCGTTCACAGGAGTGAACGCTAATACTTGGCGGCGAAGTCTCTTTCCCACCACGAATCCTACACCACGCGCTTTGCCGCGTGTCTGGCCACTGTAGTATACGTCACAAGGACCGATGGTCGTCTTTCCTTGCCCCGTCCATCGCATTTCCTGCAGGGCGGTGATGTCGGCCTTTGCGCCTACGAGGACATCAACCAGTCGGGCAGCGGTACCGTCCCTTGAAAGGGTCCGGACATTCCCGGTACATGCCCTAATATCCAAATCATTATGCCTTATTCGTTTCGCCGTGTCGTCAACATTAAAGGGGGTTCTCATCCGAGGCTTTGCATTTGTTTTCATTGAAATTAAGTTTTTTACGTGGCGGGTCCCAAACCCAGCGCACAACCCGTTTCGGGGTTTTGGAAAATATTTACACATTTATATAGCGAGCCGCTTGCTTCAAGACAGACGCCCGCTTGCAGCCGCACCTCATGGTGAACAGACGCCACGCGAAAACCTCGGTGAGCCCTTAAACCAAGTATGTCAGAGTGGCCCCACCGGGGCTCCCTCTCTTTCTGCCGCGAGCCTAGGTAGCTCCCGTTGCCCAGAGTGCACGAACGAGGACGCAAGAGTCGGGATTGAGCAAGGTCACTTAGCAACCACACTCCATTACACTCCTGGTCCTGGCTCAAAAAAGGGTCAAATTGACCCTTTAGGGTCCCCAACGGCAACACTGGTGAAGGTTGACCATTTTTTCTGGTAACAGATTACTATTTTCACTAACACGAACTATAAATGATGACAGATATTTCATGGAGTTTCATTTTACATATACTTGAAAAACAATTGTATCAAAACCAGTAGAATAAAAAGTTGTGACATTTTAGGGTTGTGACATTTCATGTTTAATCTATTCTAATTTTAATATAGCTTAAAATTTTTGGACTTCCGTTAGAAATTAGATGTATGCCACCAAGGTCTACATGTATTCTAATTTTCAAGGAAAAATTACACCTAGTTTAGAAGAAAATCTGTGGTAAAGTTGTGACATGAGAAAGTGTGACACATCTATTAAGCGCAAAATCTTCCCAGCCCGTCTTCGAAATGGAACCTGCTCTAGCACAGTTTGAAGCTGACATTGGACTGAACATGTATCAAAAAAATTAACATTATATGTTAATTAATAACCGCACACGGCCACTGTGACCACCATTTTTTGATTTTTTAGGTACAAAACTAGAGAACATAGTTAGTCCCCTTTATTACCCTTGTCAAGAAAATTATTTTAAAACCAATTGTGGCATATTTTTACGCTATTTATCCCCTTTCTAAGCTTGCTTATGCAAGATGGCGCTATATTCGAAAAAAAAAAAAATTATGTACTTACCCAGCAAACCAGCTTCGGAGCGCTCTTAAATCTGAGCTCTAATATGAGCCTTTTTATGAGTTTTTTCAGAACATGCCCATAATTATGATCGTTATGTGAGCTTTTATGAGCGTGTACATAAATGTGATTGTTTTATGAGTTTTTCTGAGTGTGCCCCTATAAATACCTTTTACTTTCATTATTTGGATTCAAGTACGTTATAATTTTTCTTTTTGAAATAAGTTTTTGTAAGAAAATAAATAATGAACAATATTTGAATGTTAGATATGCAATGAATGTTTACCTATTTGTTTCTACATATTTAAAAGGAAAATTTAAAGTGCAAGGGAAAGGAAAAGGGAATGGGAGAAGTCATGAGAAAGGAAAGGAAAAATTAAAATTGGAAAGAAATTAATAAAAATTAAGAAGAAAAGGAAGTTCTTAATTCGTACAAAAAATCATTCGAAAAAGACGCTTTCATGCGCTCTTTTCAGAGCTCATAAAAACATTCGAAAAAGAATCTTTTATGCATAAGACTGAGAGCTCATTTATGAATGACCAGTTTCATAGGAAAAGCCACTCAAATACGAGCATTTTATGACTGTTTATGATTGTTTTATGAACTCATTATGAATGTGAGCGCTCAGATGAAAGAGTCCCATATGCGCTCATTTAGAGCTCTTATGGTTTGCTGGGTACAATTAAAGGCATTTGTGTGTGCGTGTGGATGAGTATACCCTGCATAAAATTGTGCGATTAATCCCTAAAGAGAGTTGTCCTCGATTAATCCCTTTCGGGTACAACTGGTCTACAATTTGCCCAACACATGCCTTACGGATAGAGTTGGGGATTAAACAGACTGATATCTTGGGGATTTGGAAGGTTATATCCTATCCAATCCAATAGGACACTATAATTTCAATAACACTTACCCGTGAAATACCTGTTACAAATATGAATGGGGAAAACTTTAGTTTACACTTTACACAAGCGACGAATCTACATTCATACCCGTTCTGGTATGAAAGGGGTACAATTAGTCTCTCCATAGGACATGCTCGAACAAATGCGATCAAAACTCTCCATACAAAGAGACTAGAAAAAGTAGTAGTCTCCTGTTCCTCTGCGATTGATTCCGGATGCATCCCGGACTAATCGCATTTTTTACAGGGTATATATAATGCGGCGACATACACATATAATGTATTTATATGTGCACGATATATGTATATGTATAAATACATATATATATACATATATATTAGAGTGGTTCAAAAATTTTTTTTTTTGGAAAATCTAAAACGCTACCCCGAAATATGGTTCCTTGTGACAAAAAAAGAGGCTGCTATTTTTCTGTTTTTTTTTTTTAAGGTGCTTTAGAGGTCGCGCTACTCGTTTTTATAAAAAAAATTAGATGCTTGCAAATTTAATTTATTTTTAACATGTTTAAGTGCAGTAAAAATTTGCGTTTTTGTGTGTTGTTATTCTGTTTTCATTGACGAATATTCTTGCAATTCAATAGCCTTCTTGGATGAGTAGAAGGGGTTTAACTCCTGAAAGTATGTTTCGAAATTGAAAACGGTGCAACTAAAACGCCTACACTGATCTCATCGCGCATTGGTTTTTTGGATATATTTCGCATCTAGAAGGTTTATGACATCGCTGATTATGAATCCGATGTCAGTTTTTTTAAATTCAAAATGGCGGGTCCAATATGGCGGTGATTTTTTTGAAAACTAATTGGATTTTATTGAAACTTGGTACTCGGGGGTTTATGCGTTGTCTGATTACGAATCCGATATCGGTTTTTTTAAATTCAAAATGGTCGATCCAATATGGCGGTGCATTTTTGAAAACTAATTCGACTGTGTGAAACTCGTCACTTATGGATTTATGACATCGATTTATATGAACTAGTATCACTTGTGATCGAAAATTCGACCAATAAAAACTTTAGAGGGTCGAGGGGTCGCTAGCCCCGTACCCCCATCCTTAAATTTCGGGGACGCCCCTTTTTTTTTTTTTTTTGGAATTTCGATAGACTATAACTACTAGGCACGGTTGCCACTCCAAAACAAAAGGTAGACCAATAATTTTGAGAAAAAGGACCCAAACGAGAAATAGTGGACCAAACCAAGGCATGCTACCGTTTAAAATAAAGTTCCGGTTTCGGTTACGGTTTCGTAACGTATTTCGGTTCCGGTTTCGTTCTCCAACATTTATTTCGGTTTCGGTTACGGTTCTTCAAAATACGTATGTATGTTGTAAGTTTGTGGTCGTTAATTTGAAAATCTTTGAAAATTTGGTGGACTTTTGACCGATAAGTTTAAAAAAATAACTCTACTTTTTCTATTAGAAAAATGTTAAAATGGAACGTTAATATATGTGATGCTTTCTGAGACGGCCACTAAACATTTTTTTCGGATGTCGTAAATTTTTTTTTGATGGCTTCATTCGCCTATAGTTCAATTCTTTCGGAATTTTGATATTGAGGTCAAAAAGTATCTTGCTTAACCATCTTCCATGAAAATTATTCTTTTAAAATAAAATATGTGTCCACAAAAAAATTCAAAACCGTTTGGAACCGGCTCCGGCTTTTGAAACGGTTTCGGTTTCGTTCTTTTTCAGAAAAAAATAACGGTTTCGGTTTGAAAAATGAATCGGTTACGGTTACGGTTTCAGCTTCGGTTCCAGTCCTTGGACCAAACGGAATTTATTATTGTTTTAATTAGTATATAAAATAGCCCACTCTTTTTATATATCGTTGTCGACCTTTAGTCATTTAGTCCTCTTGATTAACTCTTTAATGATCTATGTTATATGAGCCCTCTGGGAACATGGCCATTCCCAGTTGTAGTCTTGGCCTTACCCCGAGTAATGCGGATCTCTGCTCGGGGTGGACGAACCCCTTTCTCCGCTACTCGTGGATTTTTGCTATGGGAGATAAAAAATTTAAATAAAAAAGATAAAGAGGCCGACACTCTTAAAAGGTCGGAGGGGCTATTCCCCATTGTTTACGGCGCTCTTGTGTTGCAGGGCGCCTCTACCAGCCGCACTGCGGCTGAATTAAATGATTCGCGTGGACTTCAGGTGATGGCGGAGTCTACAGCCACCAAGGAGGAAACAGTGAACGAAGGTGGGGCAACCAAGGGAGTTGTGTCTGCTGGCAGAGGCGTACTCAGTAATCGGCTAGATACTGGGATAAATGCCGAAGCCGGTGCGTGCGTCCCGAGGAACCCCTTCCCTACGCTCACTGCGTTCTCAAAGGCCTACGATAGGCCGCCACTAAAGGACGCACGTGCGAAGCACAGGCGCACAGCACTCAGGATCTTGAAGAGGTCCTGGTTTACGCCCGATCTGCTAGCCAAGGCGTTGCCTGGCGATATAGCAGAACTCAATAATTTTAAAAACCCTACACAGTAGTATTGTGGAAAAAGCGTGGACCGCTTTGTTCCATAATCTTCGTTTTTTATTTAAATTATTTTTACCTTTTTAGTGCAATATTCTTTAAAACCGTGTGTTTTCGCTCTTTGAACTATATTTATTTTTTACTTTTTAGTTAAATGTGTTATGAAGTAATAGATAAATATATCGAAGTATACCGCAGTGCAAACGAAACCTCTGGGCCTCCACTTTCGTTTGATACCCATATTGTAGGCAATTCTCAATATTATTGGACAACCTCATTTTGACCGATAACTCAGTTATAGATAAATATATAGAAGTTGGGGATTTGGAAGGCACATAAAGTCGCTCAGCTAAATTTGGTTGAAAAAAGATTCTATGACAATTCTTAAATTTTGCTTTTGTATTTATTGATGAAATGCATATATTAGTTATTAGAAATATCAAACAAAAAACCCACTTTCATGGTCCAATAAAATAAATTTATTATACTTTTCAGGTTAACTAAAAAATTTGTGCGACAAAACTAAAGCACAAATTAAAGTAGGTCCGGTTTTTTTCTTAAATCTGTGCAAAAAAATGTAAAATGGAGGTTACCGTGATCAAGAAGACTCCCCCCGATCTTTTTCAAGCAATTTTTAAAATTGGTTACATTGTTTCATACAGCCGTTAAAGGAAACTTTATGATTTAAAAAAAATGTCCAAAATAATTTTTGGGTGGTACTTTTGCCAAATTGTTTTTTTTTAATTCGTTAAAAATAAATCAGCGAATATCACCGAAACATGATTTAACATGCATCATGACTTTATTTTGTTGTTTACAAACGTTTTTATTAAAAAACGTGTCCTCTAAGCACTTTACAGAGAGGTAATAGGCCACCAAAACACCGAGTAGTAAGGATCTGGCCATCGTTCGGCCTGTGAAAATATCAAGTCTTGTTTCCGTAGGGAATTCCACAAATTATTTGGTCAGGATATAGTATGTAGGACAATTTAACGACCTTATTTTTAACAAATCTTACTTCACTTTTTTGTGCAAATGAATTAGAGTAGGTTTTCGGGGCTGTAAACAGGTTCCAAGGTGTCCGAATGTTTCAGAATTGTTTTATTTGATAGCAAACTAGGATTCCTTGTCGTATTGGACCATTTCAGATCATATAGTGTCCAGCAAACAATTATTTTTCCTTTATTTGGAATAAAGTCGTTTTAAACCCTAATAAAAAAGTAAGATTTCTTCAAAGAAACGTTATTAAATTGTCCTGCATAATGGATCCTGACCAAATAATTTATGGAATTCCCTGCGGAAACAAGACTAAATATTTTTATAGCCCAAAAGATGGCCAGATCCTTGCTATTAGGTGTTTTTGGTGGCCTATTACCTCACTGTAAAGTGCTTAGAGGGCAAGTTTTTAAAAAAACTTTCGTAAAAAGCAAAATAAAGTCATGATGCATGTTAAATCATTTTGCAGTGAAATTCGCTGATTTGTTTTTAACGAATTAAAAAAAAATTTTGGCAAAAGTGCCACGAAACAATTATTTTGGGCAATTTTTTAAAATCATAAAATTGTCTTTAACGGCTGTATGAAACAATGGAACTAATTTTAAAAAATGCTTGAAAGAGATTGGCGGGAGTCTCGTTGATCACGTTAACCTCCATTTTAAATGTTTTTGCACACATTTAAGAAAAAACCGGACCTACTTTAATTTTTGCTTTAGTTTTGTCGCACAAATTTTTTAGTTAACCTGAAAAGTATAATTCATATATTTTATTGGATCATGAAAGTGGGTTTTTTGTTTCATATTTCTAATAACTAATATATGCCCTTCATCAATAAATACAAATGCAAAATTTAAGACTTGCACATAGAATCTTTTTTCTACCAAATTTAGCTGAGCGACTTTATGTGCTTTAGTTTTGTCGTACACTGTATATATATATGTGTAACGTAGATATACTGTCTTATCTGTACCATACACAGAAAATTTCAGCTGAAAATCGAAAAAGTGCTTGTTGCGATTTTAATTTTTGCAGATTCTGATTCGGGAGCCCTGCCCCTAAAAAGCCTCATTTAAATTTCCATCGTTCCAGAAAGTTCGTGTCAGACATGATTTGGGCTCACCGTGAGTGGCTCCCAGCTTATTTCGTGCAGTAACATTTTTTTTTTTTTTGGAATTTCGATAGACTATAACTACTAGGCACGGTTGCCACTCCAAAACAAAAGGTAGACCAATAATTTTGAGAAAAAGGACCCAAACGAGAAATAGTGGACCAAACCAAGGCATGCTACCGTTTAAAATAAAGTTCCGGTTTCGGTTACGGTTTCGTAACGTATTTCGGTTCCGGTTTCGTTCTCCAACATTTATTTCGGTTTCGGTTACGGTTCTTCAAAATACGTATGTATGTTGTAAGTTTGTGGTCGTTAATTTGAAAATCTTTGAAAATTTGGTGGACTTTTGACCGATAAGTTTAAAAAAATAACTCTACTTTTTCTATTAGAAAAATGTTAAAATGGAACGTTAATATATGTGATGCTTTCTGAGACGGCCACTAAACATTTTTTTCGGATGTCGTAAATTTTTTTTTGATGGCTTCATTCGCCTATAGTTCAATTCTTTCGGAATTTTGATATTGAGGTCAAAAAGTATCTTGCTTAACCATCTTCCATGAAAATTATTCTTTTAAAATAAAATATGTGTCCACAAAAAAATTCAAAACCGTTTGGAACCGGCTCCGGCTTTTGAAACGGTTTCGGTTTCGTTCTTTTTCAGAAAAAAATAACGGTTTCGGTTTGAAAAATGAATCGGTTACGGTTACGGTTTCAGCTTCGGTTCCAGTCCTTGGACCAAACGGAATTTATTATTGTTTTAATTAGTATATAAAATAGCCCACTCTTTTTATATATCGTTGTCGACCTTTAGTCATTTAGTCCTCTTGATTAACTCTTTAATGATCTATGTTATATGAGCCCTCTGGGAACATGGCCATTTCCAGTTGTAGTCTTGGCCTTACCCCGAGTAATGCGGATCTCTGCTCGGGGTGGACGAACCCCTTTCTCCGCTACTCGTGGATTTTTGCTATGGGAGATAAAAAATTTAAATAAAAAAGATAAAGAGGCCGACACTCTTAAAAGGTCGGAGGGGCTATTCCCCATTGTTTACGGCGCTCTTGTGTTGCAGGGCGCCTCTACCAGCCGCACTGCGGCTGAATTAAATGATTCGCGTGGACTTCAGGTGATGGCGGAGTCTACAGCCACCAAGGAGGAAACAGTGAACGAAGGTGGGGCAACCAAGGGAGTTGTGTCTGCTGGCAGAGGCGTACTCAGTAATCGGCTAGATACTGGGATAAATGCCGAAGCCGGTGCGTGCGTCCCGAGGAACCCCTTCCCTACGCTCACTGCGTTCTCAAAGGCATACGATAGGCCGCCACTAAAGGACGCACGTGCGAAGCACAGGCGCACAGCACTCAGGATCTTGAAGAGGTCCTGGTTTACGCCCGATCTGCTAGCCAAGGCGTTGCCTGGCGATATAGCAGAACTCAATAATTTTAAAAACCCTACACAGTAGTATTGTGGAAAAAGCGTGGACCGCTTTGTTCCATAATCTTCGTTTTTTATTTAAATTATTTTTACCTTTTTAGTGCAATATTCTTTAAAACCGTGTGTTTTCGCTCTTTGAACTATATTTATTTTTTACTTTTTAGTTAAATGTGTTATGAAGTAATAGATAAATATATCGAAGTATACCGCAGTGCAAACGAAACCTCTGGGCCTCCACTTTCGTTTGATACCCATATTGTAGGCAATTCTCAATATTATTGGACAACCTCATTTTGACCGATAACTCAGTTATAGATAAATATATAGAAGTTCAAATGCAACCCCCTATCGTTTAACACCCATATTGAAGGCACATTTCAAGGTTTTTGTGACAGTCATATGCCACTATCGGGTAGACTGAAGTAGAGTTACATACAAACAAGCAAACATACATATGAATGTATGTACAAGTAAAGCTAATGAAAGTGTAGTAAAGAAACTAGCATTATGTGGCAAAATCGTCGAGCGCTCGATATACGAAAATTATGGCACAAAGCGGACCACGCTTTTTCCACAATACTACTGTGTAGGGTTTTTAAAATTATTTTTAACTTTTTAGTTCAATACTCTCTAAAAGCGTAAATGTCCTATGAAATTATCGATAAATATATCGAAATATACAGCAGCCCACACAGAGCCAAAGGTACCTAATAAAATAGAACAAAAATGATAAGATATCTGTATAGTTTTTCTTCAAGAAGATGTGCTTCTTATTATTAATTTTAATGTTATTAAGAAGATTTTCTTTTTAATATTTTAAATGAAAAATAAAATGATATCGCCCTCACCGAGAATCGAACTTACAATTTTCGGAATGATAAACCCAGCTGTTAAGCATCAGGCCATCGCTCACTTTTGATTGTCAGCGTCTAATTACTGATATGTGCATAGTTGTTAATGTTTCAAAGGAAAATCTCATAAATATAATTGAGAAGATTTCTTTTTAACATTTCAAATTAGGAAAAAAAGAGAGAGAATCGAACTTACAATTTTTGGAATGCTGAACCCAGCTGCTAACCATCCGGCCATCGTATACTAATAATTTCCAGCGTCTAACTACACCTTTGTACTAAATGTATAGTTTTTTTAATAAGAATTTCTTCTTAAAACCAAAGAGATTTCCCTATAGTTTTTTCTTCGTTTCCACCGTTGCGACTACCCCTTTGCCCAAACACTAATCATGAAGACAATCTTATTAATTTTATTAGGCATTTTTGGCTCTGTGCAAACGAAACCTCTGGACCTCCACTTTCGTTTCACACCCATAGATATTGTTAAGAAATTTTAAGGTATTTATCGATAAGATTATCGAAATATATTGAATCCAAATGAAACCTGCGGCGTTCCCCTTTCGTTTAATATCCATATTGTCGGGAAATGCAAAGTTTTTGGGCAATCATATTTTGACCGATAACTCAGTTATCGATAAATTTATCGAAATATATCGAAGTCCAAATGAAACCTGGGGTCTTCCCCTTCCGTTTGATACCCATAATGTCGGGAAATTTTAAGGTTTTCGGGCAACCACATTTTGACCGATAACTCAGTTATCGATAAATATATCGAAGTCCAAATGAAACCTGGGGCCTTCCGCTTTCGTTTGATACCACATATTGTAGGGAAATTTTAAGGTTTTCGGGCAACCACATTTTGACCGATAACTCAGTTATCGATAAATATATCGAAATATATCGATGTCCAAATGAAACCTGGGACCTTCCCTTTTCGTTTGATAATTGTCGGGAAATGTCAAGTTTTTGGGCAATCATATTTTGACCGATAACTCAGTTATCGATAAATTTATCGAAATATATCGAAGTCCAAATGAAACCTGGGGCCTTCCCCTTTCGTTTGATACCCATATTGTCGGGAAATTTTAAGGTTTCCGGGCAACCAATATTTGACCGATAACTCAGTTATCGATAAATATATCGATGTCCAAATGAAACCTGGGGCCTTCCTCTTTCGTGTGATACCCATATTGTAGGGAAATTTTAAAGTTTTCGGGCAACCACATTTTGACCGATAACTCAGTTATCGATAAATTTACCGAAATATATCGAGGTCCAAAGAAGGGCCTTCCCCTTTCGTTTGTAACCCATATTGTAGGGAAATTTTAAAGTTTTCGGGCAACCACATTTTGACCGATAACTCAGTTATCGATAAATTTATCGAAATATATCGAAGTCCAAATGAAACCTGGGGTCTTCCCCTTCCGTTTGATACCCATAATGTCGGGAAATTTTAAGGTTTTCGGGCAACCACATTTTGACCGATAACTCAGTTATCGATAAATATATCGAAGTCCAAATGAAACCTGGGGCCTTCCGCTTTCGTTTGATACCACATATTGTAGGGAAATTTTAAGGTTTTCGGGCAACCACATTTTGACCGATAACTCAGTTATCGATAAATATATCGAAATATATCGATGTCCAAATGAAACCTGGGACCTTCCCTTTTCGTTTGATAATTGTCGGGAAATGTCAAGTTTTCGGGCAACCACATTTTGACCGATAACCCAGTTATCGATAAATTTATTGAAATATATCGAAGTCCAAATGAAACCTGGGGCCTTCCCCTTTCGTTTGATACCCATATTGTAGGGAAATTTTAAGGTTTTCGGGCAACCACATTTTGACCGATAACTCAGTTATCGATAAATATATCGATGTCCAAATGAAACCTGGGGCCTTCCCCTTTGGTTTGATACCCATATTGTAGGGAAATTTTAAGGTTTTGGGCAATCATATTTTGCCGATAACTCAGTTATCGATAAATTTATCGAAGTCCAAATGAAACCTGGGGCCTTCCCCTTTCGTTTGATACCACATATTGTAGGGAAATTTTAAGGTTTTCGGGCAACCCCATTTTGACCGATAACTCAGTTATCGATAAATATATCGATGCCCAAATGAAACCTGGGGCCTTCCCCATTCGTTTGATACCCATATTGTCGGGAAATGTTAAGGTTTTGGGCAATCATATTTTGACCGATAACTCTGTTATCGATAAATATATCGAAATATATCGAATTCCAAACGAAACCTAGGGCCTTTCTCTTTCGTTTGATACCCATATTGTAGGGACATTTTACGGTTTTTGGGCCACTGGGTCTTAGACCGAACGAGAGTCACATACATACAAGCAAGAAAACAAACAAATAAACAAGCAAACATACAAGTGAAGCTAATAAAAGCGTGGTACAAATCCCTAACGGATAAGGAATCATATATATTATTTCTGTAATGCTATGGATACACACACCGAGATTATCTCCAATAAATCTTCTTAAATCAGATCCAAATTTTACCCTGACACACACACAACATGAGAATTAAGGTAACAGCTGATTTTCAATTTGCTTTTAGATGTCATTCTCAATAAAAATGGAGCGAAAACAAGAAATTTTACTGGTTGTAGCCATGATAATTAAAAATAATTATTTATTTAGAGAAAAAATTAAATTACTATTAATCAAGGACTGGAACCGGAACCGTTATTTTGATCTGAAAAAGAAAGACACCGAAACCGTTTCAAAAGCCAGAACCGGTTCCAAACGATTTTTCATTTTTTTATAGTCTCACTTATTTTTGTGGGACACATTGTTTTTTCATGGAAGATTGTCGAGCAAGGTTACAAAAGACATGTTTTGAACTCAGTATCAAAATTCTGAAAAAAGAAATTTGACTATAGTTGAATGAAGCCGTTTAAAAAAATCCAGATCCAAAAAAAAGAATGTTTCTCAGAAAGCACCACTCATATTAATGTTTTTGACGATTTATTTCACTTAGTTTCCATTCTGATATTGTTTAATAGAAAAAATACATATCGTGAATAATTTTTATTATTTTGAAGAAAATCCATTATTGCCGCGGGAAAAAGTTATGAAAATTCAGACAAATTTTGAATCTACATTCTTGAGCTTTTTAATAGTAAAATTTTTTTTTTCAAATTTTTTATTTGGAAACCGAAACCGGAAGGAAACCGTAACCGAAACCGAAATAAATGTTGAAGAACGAAACTGGAACCGAAACACCTTGCAAAACCGAAACCGAAACCAGAACGTTTTTTTAATCGGTTTCATACCTTGCTATTAATAAGGACTAGGATCGCCCGTGGTCGAAATTCGACCATCTGAAATTTTCTTCAACTCTCTCCTAATATACATATTCCCCGTTCACAACAAAACCAAGTAAGTGGCTCCCTCGTGACAAATGCAAATTTGGGTTAAGTGATACCATACAAACAATCTTCACATTAGGGTGGTGCAGCAAAGTAGTACAACAGAAAAGCTGACGACAATACATCCTAATGTATCTACAACAGATTTATATGCACAAAACCCGTTATGGGCTTATAATATTTCGATATATAACGGTACTTTGTGGAATTTTGCTTAAAAAAACCATATCGTTAAAAAAATAAACTTTTTAATGGACAAAAAACTAAATATAGAAGTGCTCTGCGAAAAACCTTGGGTTATGTGAATTATGTGTTTATGTGAATGATGATGGTGTGAAGATAGCGAGGATGCAATGATATTTATATAATTTGGTACATTTGTTTTTTTTGGCACGAAAATGAAGGTAAGTGGCAGCTGCCTGGATCGCTGTATACTTACATATGTATGTTCATGTGAGAGTAATGAGTGCGAAAAAGGATGGGAATTTTTGCGGGAGAGTGTTTGTCGGAGTTTCGAAGACTGTGCAACTTGCAAGGTACCGTTTTTCTCCTTGCTTCTCGCATACATATATATATATATATATATATATATGATGTTTGGGAATTTAAACATTTGATTTGAGTAATACCATGCAAAGAATCCGCACATTAGGGTGGTGCAGCATATTTAAATGTTTTTTCTTTTAAACAAATTTTTTTTAAAGCTATTTTTTGAAAATTACAATTCTGTTGTTGCGAACAAAATTTTAAATTTTATAAAACTAACTTCACTTTTTAGTTTGAAAAATACATTTTCTGCTTAGAAATATACTTTTCCAATATTTTATTCCTCTAAAAATTTCATAAGTAAAACAACTATTTAAAAATCGAAAAAGCTTAGCACATTAAATTATCAAAGTAAAAAATGTGGTTTCATACAAAAAAGTGGAGTTACTTATGTAAAAAGGTGCATTAGTAAAACTTCGTATGGTATTTCCCTGCAAAAAATACGATTAGTCCGGGATCAATCCAGAGGAACAGTAGACTACTTACTACTTTTTTAGTCTCTTTTAGATGGTATAAATTGGTCACATTTGTTCGAGCATGTCCTATGAAGAGACTAATTGTAAATGTTTACTACTTGCGGGACACTATATTCGATTCTCGGTGGAAGCAAAAATTGAAAACTGTTTCTTTTTTTTTAATTTTTGGTTTTTATTTTATTTTTTAAGCAAGGAAAATTGAAAAAAAAAATCAGAGTTCTGTCAATTATACTTATACTTGCCAGCCAAATAAATTTATATATTCTATAAAACTAACTTCACTTTTTAGTTTGAAAAATACATTTTCTGCTTAGAAATATACTTTTCCAATATTTAACCCCCTAAAAATTTCATAAGTGAATTAAACTTAAAAAAATCGAGAAAAGCTTAGAACATCAAATAATCAAAGTAAAAATGTGTATTTGTTTCCTTTAGGTGTCAACTGCTAATAAATTAGCTAAAATTATGGGAGATAGCTCAAAAGACGGGGTTTGGCCCATTGTGTATCAGTACAAGTGTGGAATCTTCTGCATAGACGTCAAATTTTCAAAGTGAGTTTAACACCTGATGATCAGAGTTGCTTTTTTGGAAAATAGTATCATTTAGCGCCGAGTTGCATTCGATTGCGTAAAAAATTAGTAGTAAATAAAGGGGTAATAGTTCTCTAAATTTATAAAATAAGGTGAAAAATAATAGTTGAAAACTTCTTAAGTCTGGTTTTCATTAGGTCAAATTTTGAAAATTTCTATCAACTTTATCGAAATAAGCGGTAATTGTATACTTTAGCTGTCGACTGCCAATAAATTAGCTAAAATTATGGAAGGGGACTCGAAAGACGCGGTTTGGCCTCAGGATCACGAATCCGGTAGTGAGCAGTGAAAAGTTATGGTCGAAAAACCGAAAATTGACCCGGGTTCGATACCAAAATTGGGGCGGAATCCATGGTATTTACATATGTGCAGAACATAATGAGCTAGCAGCCTTCGGCCGCGCTTATAAAAAAATAACTTGGGCTACGCCATCCCAAGTCCGGGGTGTTGCCTGAACCGTGCCACGGTACGCACTTTTTTGAACGTTTTTAGGCGCAGTCTAATGTAAATTCAACAACCACATGAAATCTTGAAACTTGGATTATATCTCCTCAGAGAAGCAAAATATTAAAAAAGCGCTTCCGGATTCGTGATCCTGAGTCCGAACTCCGCCTTTAGAGCCCCCTTCCCATAATTATAGCTAATTTATTAGCAGTTGACAGCTAAAGTAGATAATTACCAAATAAGCAACCGAATCTCGATAAAGTCGATGAAATTTGACACCTTTTGACCTAATGAAAGCCAGCCTTTAGAGTTGTAATTTATAAAGTTTATTTTACATTTTGAACTTGTAGCACTCTTTTCAGAATTTGTTTGCTACTTGATTTAAAAACGTACTGAAAAAAGCAAGAAAAAAATGAAAACTGCTAACAACATTTCACGACAGGCCAATTGCATTATGCTGGCGAAATTTGATGTTGGGACCTGGCTTAATAAATTAAAAACAATCTATCTAAAAAAATTGTGTTCTCATTTTCGAAGTTCGAACATTAAAATTTTTCCTGAAAATAAATAAAATTTAATCGTTTTAAGTTTTGTATTTTTTTTTTGCAAAATATAATAAAAGATTCGCTTAAAAATTTCCTTACAAATTGGAATGAAAAAGTTGTGCAACACAGCAACACTTTTTTGCAAACAAGAACCCTGTCTCCTTGTTTTACGGTCCTGCACAAAACCCTGGTTTGCAGCATGATTCAATAATTACTGGTTGTATTGACAGCTGTGGCTAACGGTTCTTTCATGCTTTGTTGATTTTTTATCACTCAAACTATCACCCTTTTTGTTTTCTTGTTTACATTCTTTGAAAAGTTCGTGAAAAAGCTACGGAATTCGTTTGCGTGTTTTAATGAGTTTTAATTAATTTTTTTAGAAAAAATAGTTGTGAAAAGAAATTTAGTAAGTGCTTTGTGATAATCTCTTTAGAAAATGTGGAAAAACAAGTAAAAAGCCAGGAAAAATAAGTATATCGTTTGCTCACGTGTTTTTATGCGTTTGTTGTTTTGCCACTGCTTTTGACACAAAAATTCGGGCCAAAACGGTAATTTCTGTTTTGGGCTGCGATTACCATTCAATTATTTTGCCATGGTTTGCAGAAACCACAATAGCAACCCAGATTTTTGACATGGATGTGTGTTTTGATTGACGTTGAAGTGTGTTTTGACACTTCTGTCAAAGCTACATTTCACACTTTATGTTATACACAATGGTTTGGCCTCAGGATCACGAATCCGGAAGCGCTTTTTAATATTTTGCTTGTCTGAAGAGATATTTGCAATCAAAGTGGCAAGTTTTCATGTGGTTATTGTAATTTTATTAGGCTGTACCTAAAAACGTGCGAAAAAATGCGTGCCGTGGGTCATTTTTCGATTTTTTGACCATAACTTTTCATAGAAACAAAAAATTAAAAAAGCGCTTCCGGACTCGTGATCCTTAGGCCAAAACCTGTCTTTTGAGCTATCTCCCATAATTTTAGCTAATTTATTAGCGGTTGATCCCTAAAGGAAACAAATACCCAAAAATGTGTTTTTCGTAAAAAAAAGTAGAGTTATGGTGATTTCGTTTCATCAACAAATGCGCATTTTTTACACTCTTCAATTTTCCGTTTTCGTTTGCAAAATGAAGGTAAAACGTCAAACAGAATATGTTTTCATTTCCTAAAACACTCACACTTTTTACTCTCTGAAGCTTTGACAGGGTAGTTGGTTGCACTGAAAATCAGCTGACGAAAATTTTATTTGACAGATAAATTTGGTGAAAAAAATGGGATTTTGCAATAACAATTGAATATGGTTGATAATGCACATAGCATAGAAAACGGGCAATGTTTTTGTTCGTTTTATCGATATAGCAGTTTCATGTGGAACGGGTACACTTTTATCACACTTTTAGCGTATTCTGTGCAAGGGTGTAAACATGTTCAACGAAATCAGCATTAGTGTCATGTAAAATTGTTCTTTAGTTAAAGTCCGTACGATATTTAAATTTCGATCTTATCATTGTGGAATTTTCTTACAAAATTATATCGTTAAAAAAAAAAACTTTACGAATAGGCAAAAAGTTTAATATATAAAGCCAGAAGTGAAGCTGGATTTTTTAGCTTACAAATGGTGTTTAGATGCCGAAGATGATATGATTAGGTACATTTTGTTGTTTTTTTGGCACAAAAATAAAAGCAAGTGGCAGTTGCTGGATCATTGCATAGATATGTACGTGTGTGTGTAAGGGAATGAGCGGATGGGTGTGTCTTTGGGAGTTTTATAAGATTGCTGAATAGTGATGTATAGTTCGTGTATAACAGAATGTGGAGATAACAAAATAGCTGGAGAGTTTGGAGACCTATTTTTTGTTTAATAACAAATAAACTAAAAATAATTTTAAAAGTTTTTTTTGGTGAGACACCAGATTAGTCCATTCTAAGTTTCCAATATAAATTTTATAGAGTTATATCCACAAATACTATACGAAATTGGGTTACGACTGTCTGTATGGGGAGAGTGTTAGCCTATTAATATATAGATAGTGGAAAACATAAAAGTGTTGAAAGCCGTAGCAAACGTGTTGGCGTTAACTTCTGCTGCGCTTGTTTCTGCTGATGTCAGGCAAAGACATGTCTGGACGTTTGTAAGTTTGTGGGAATCATTTAGTTAAACAATTTTATACATTTAGTTCCAAATATGATTACTTGAAGGAACGAAGTAGCACTTTTTGGGAATCCGATGTCTTTAGGATGGATGATTTTCGGTTTAAGGAAAATTTTCGTGTCAACAAAACGTCTTTTCAAAAGTTGTGTGAAAAAGTCCAAAGCATTGAAAGAAACGACACCAGAATGAGACCGTGTATTCCTCTTCATAAGAGAGTGGCAATCGCGTTGTATGCATTAGGTTCCTCGGCAGAATACCGAACTGTTGCGAGTTTGTTTGGTGTAGGACGCACTACTGTTAGACAAATTGTATTAGAGTTTTGCAATGCAGTTTGTGAAAATTTGGGCGATTGCATCAATTCTTACCCTGCAGAGCCCGAAGAAGTAAACAGGATTGTCAACGGTTTCGCCGAACACGGATTTCCTCAATGTTATGGAGCTGTAGACCAGAGCACGGCAAAATTCGCACTAATCAAATTAGGTTATCTCTGTTTACTCTGCCGCTTACCAGCAAGTACCGAAGCAACAGCGTATGATGTTGAGTCGTTAATTGCAAGTGAGTGACTGAGCATAACTAACGATATTCATTGATTGGTCAACGCGGTCATAGCGCTCTCATAAGCGAGCAATAATTTCATATCTCGAAAGATTTTCGGACAATTGTCTCACTAGGTGCCTAGGGCTGCTGTAGACGGATGTCATATAGAGGTTCAACCCAATAAGGCAGATGCTATTGATTACTACAATTATAGAGGCTGGTATTCAGTGATTTTATTGGCAAGCTGTGATCATAGGTATAAATATTCATATGTATGATCAAGTACCTATACAAATTTAAATTTTCCCCATTTATCTTTGGCAGATCAAAATTTACTTAGGGGTCGTGCATATATGACGTCACGCTCTTTGAGGGGGGGAGGGGTCTGCGATTTGTGACGAAATGTGACATGGGGGAGGGGGGGAGTAGCACTTACGTGATGTCACGTTATTTTTTGCATGTTTTCTAGCGTGCAACGTCCATGAAAGTTTTCAAATTTAGCACGTTTTCATTCTTTCGATTGGCAAATATTATTTAATAATTAATATAAACATTCTAAATATGTATCAGATTTTATGTCAAATAAATATTGAATTTATATTTATTAAGGGTGTGATGTGACATTCGAGGGGGAGGGGGGGGTCTGGCGTTTGTGACTGGGTGTGACATGGTGGGAGGGGGGCGTCAAAAACTACCAAAAATCGCGTGACGTCATATATGCACGACCCCTTATATACATGTTGGATCTACTGGGCGGAATAACGATTCTTACGTATATGAAAACAACTCTTTGAAAAAGTATCACGAGACTGCAAATATTTTTCAGGAGTGTAGCAAAGTAATCGGGAACGTCAATGTACCGGTATCATTGATTGGAGACTCAGCTTTTCGCTTGTCGCTGTACCTTATGAAACCGTACCCTTATTCTCCAAACCAGCCAGTTGTTGAGAAAACATTTAATTACTTCCTGTCCCGGTGTCGTCGCGTTATTGAAAACGCGTTTGGCCAGTATAAAGCCAGATTTCGTAGAATTGGAAGAGGTCTACAAGTTGCACCAAACAATGTAAATTTAATAGATCATGCATGTTGTTTATTGCACAATTTTTTGAAAAATGAAGAAGATGAGGTTCCTTCTGTATGGCATCAGGAAGAAACAGCAGCTACCCAAAAACAGCCAAATCACAGGAGTAGAGCTGCAGAAAATGACATCTCAGCAGCAGACATTAGGACTGCAATAGCATCATAGCAGTTTGTTCACGTTACCTATTTCGAATATAATTTGAATTTCGTGTTTGAATACTTTGTGGAATCATACATCATATTTCATATTGTTTTATGATCATAATTTGATTATTTTTTGGGGGTGTTTTGAAGTCATTTGCAGAAGACCACACATGTGGGGCAAGTCTCTGGAGTATTTCAGCTATTCCGACGGACCTTCAATAAAGTCGATTGACATCAAGAAATTCGGCAGTCCCGTCGCAATTGCTGATAGAGCCCTCTGACTACCACTTACAAGCGTTTTAATCAGCTCATGACTTCTGAGAACTTTGAGACGAGGCAAGGAAAGATAAGAACATGCAGGTATTTGTCAACAAATATGTCACAAAAACTTATCAATATATGCTGAGCAGATCCCTGACCTGATAAAGAATATTTTTTATTTCCTAAAAAAGTTTGTGTTTCTTCTGAATTTTATGATATGATTAAACAAATTTAAAAGGTAGAAATTTGATTTTGAGTTGACAAAAATAATAAAAAAAATGTTCAAAAGTGGGTTGAAAATAATTATCAGTTTTTGTTCACCTAGAGTAAACATATTTGATTTTTTTCTTCTTTGATTTCAAAGTTAACTCAGAATTTAATCATTGAATTCTTGAGTTTTTGATCACCAAATGGAATGATTATTCCTCCTGTTTATTTCGATGATAACTCAGAATTCCAATTTCGCCAAATTTCATCAGGTATCCCCTATAATGCTAGTATACCTTGTGCCGAATTTCATTATTCTACCGTTATCAGTAGAAAAGTTATTACGATTAGAATTTTCAAAAATTCCTGTATCTATCTAGATTTTTTTGTGCCGTTACGTAGTATTGAAAAAATATAAAAAATTAAAGCTATTGAATATTGCCGAAAGAATTTCATAGTACTCTGTAGTGGATAGCATTTTGGTACAAGTGTGCAGGCGCGCCAGCTCGTTATCTGCCGAAATTTTTTTTATTTTCAACTACCGATTTTGTTAGTGGGTATATCATATCCATATCCCATAAATCCCCTTTTATCATTTTCATACGCTTCTCTTCTTTCAAATCGTATCCCTATACCTATCTCTATCCCTATCCCCGTCTAAACCTTTATCAGCCGATTTATTTTGATTCACATATCTTGCAAACATCTTCTAGAGTCAAACCTAGTCCTCATTAAATTTCTGGAAAAAGGGGTTTCATATGAGACTAAAAACTACATCATGTTAAAATTTGTACTCATTAATTTTATTTGAGATCCATATCATTTATTTCTTTTTTTTCGCTTTTAAAACAAGCAAACTTAAAAACTTATTTCATACGAATGTATTCATTGAACGACATTTTTTTTTTAATTTGTTAATTAATTTGTTCTTATTTTCGCTTTAAAAACATGCTTACTTAAAACTTTTTTTTATATATATTCATTTCATACGACTATGTAGGTACTCATTGAACGACATTTTTTAATATTAATTAGATATTTTAAAAATCAATCATTAATTCATTTTTATACCTTTCATGAACATGAAATGGTATTATAACTTTGGTCCGATGTTTGTAAGTATGAGAAGAAGAAGAGATAGACCCATCAATAAGTATACCGAAATGATCAGGATGACGAGATGAGTTGATTTAGCCATGTCCGTCTGTCCGTCTGTCTGTCTGTCTGTCTGTCTGTCTGTCTGTTTGAACGCAAACTAGTCCCTCAGTTTTTGAGATATTTGGCTGAAATTTTGTATGCGGCCATCATTTTTTAATATAGGAATCATTTGTCGGAACTAGCAAGATCGGACCGATATTACATATAGCTCCCATACAATCGATTGTTTCGATAAACGGATTTTGGGCTATAACTCCTGTAATTAAACACGTAGGAACGTGAAATTTTGGACGAATTGCTATTTTTATATGTGAAATATCTATGTTGCAAATCATTGAGATGGGATAAATATTTCACATAGCTCCCATACAATCGATTGTTTCGATAAACGGATTTTGGGCTATAACTCCTGTAATTAAACACGTAGGAACGTGAAATTTTGGACGTATTGCTATTTTTATATGTGAAATATCGATGTAGAAAATAATCGAAATGGTATAAATATTTCACATAGCTCCCATACAATCGATTCTTTCGATAAACGGATTTTGGGCTATAACTCCTGTAATTAAACACGTAGGAACGTGAAATTGTGGACGTATTGCTATTTTTACATGTGGAACATCGGTGTTGAAAATCATCGAGATGGGATAAATATTTCACATAGCTCCCATACAATCGATTGTTCCGATAAACGGATTTTGGGCTATAACTCCTGTAATTAAACACGTAGGAACGTGAAATTTTGGACGTATTGCTATTTTTATATGTGAAATATCGATGTTGAAAATAATCGAGATGGTATAAATATTTCACATAGCCCCCTACAATCGATTGTTCCAATAAACGGATTTTGTAGATAACTCCTGTAGTTATATAGGTAGGAACGTGAAATTTCGTAACTATTGCTATTTTAGAATGCGGAATGTCGGTCTCAAAAATCAATGAGATTGGACCAATATAACACATCTCCCCCATATAGTCGATAGTTCCGATAATTTCGGTATGAGCTTAAGTTAAATTCACACAGGCTGTACTGGGATCAAACAGTGAAAATCGTGACGCTTATTCATGAAAGGTATTTAGCCTTCGGCACAGCCGAAGACAGCTTTCCTTACTTGTTTTCTTTTCGCTTTAAAAGCAAACTTACTTAAAACTTATTTATTTATATAAACTTTGTATGAATTTACATATGCTAATTTCATACGACTGTATTTACTCATTGAACGAATTTTTTAGTAGGTATTACATATGTACATGATTGTACGTTTTAATTTATATTTTATTGTAATGTATTTTACTTTATTGTATTGTATTTCATTTTATTTTATTTTATTTAATTTAATTTTATTGTGTTTAATTTTTTTATTTTGTTTTATTCAAGTTCATTTTTTTATTTTATTATATTTTATTTTGTACTTTATTTTATTTTACTTTATTTAATTTAATTTAATTTTATTTTATTTAAGTTTTTTATTTTATTCTGCTTTATTTTATTTTGTTTTATTTTATTTTACTTTATTTTATTTTGTTTTATTTTATTTTATTCTATTTGATTTTATTCTATTTTATTTTGCACTTTATTTTATTTTATTTTATTTTTTACTTTATTTAAATTAATTTTAATCTATTTTATTTATTTTATTCTACTTCGTTTTATTTTATTTTATTCTGCTTTACTTTATTTTGTTTTATTTTATTTTACTTTATTTTATTTTGTTTTCATTTTTTTATTTTGTTTAATTTTTTTTATTTGGTTTTATTTTATTTTATTCTATTTTATTTTTTTATTTTATTCTATTTTATTTTGAACTTTGTTTTATTTTATTTTTCTTTATTTAATTTAATTTAATTTAATTTTTTCATTTTATTCTATTTTATTTTATTTAATCTAATTTTATTTAATTGTTTAATTTAATTTAATTTTGTTTTATTTTATTCTATTTGGTTTTATTTTATGGTATTGTATTTTGTTTTATTGTTTTGCAATTTGTTGTATTTTATTTTATTTTATTGTATTGTAGATATGAATAATAACTTGTTAAACTATAATCAATAACATAATGAAAACAAACTAAGTAAAAACCTTGTAGTAGGCGAAACGTTAAATGTCCCGTCCTTTTTGATGCTGCCATAAGTTACATTTTCTCAATTAGTTTTTCTACCAGGCCCAAGAGCTTTTCTGACGACCCATTATTTTCTCTAATAACATTAACTATCTCTCCTTTTAGTTCCCGTGATTCATCGGCAACCGATTGCAATATTTCTGTTTGTAGTTTTATTGTTTTAGCAAGCTCATTCCAATTGTTGCGTTTATTTTTGGTTGCTGATGTGTCTGGTGGTGATGGTGACATTGGAGATAGCGGTGTTCCATTCGAGATTGTAGAACTTGATGATGATGGTGTAAGTGGTGCTAGTGGCGAAGATCAACTAGGAGCTGTGGATAGTATCTCTGGCTGGCTTGATGGATTTAACTAAAAAAAACAAAGAATATAAGTACATATTTATTAAGAATAAAATTTATACATTCATACATATACAGTGGCAGAAAAAAATTTCGGATGAATTTTAAGTATCAGTTTAGTAGCCCTTTCAATTTTACTGCAGAAATATACAAGTTAGAACTCGCTAAAAATTTTCCCGGAATTTTCAGCATTTTTTTTTTTGTCAAGGGTGTTGGGTGTTTACTTCCACACAACGCATGAACTAATTGAATGGGCTACTAAACTGATACTTAAAATTTATCTGAAAACTTTGCCAAAAAATTTGAAAATTTTGATGTCCGTTTTTAAAAGATTGACCAAATTATTCTAAACTTAGTGTAAACTCTGAAAATAATATTAATGTGTGGTAATGGTAATTAATTAATAAATGGACTATCAAGAAAATCATCAATCAAACCGGCTATTATTACGATTAGTACTTAAAAGGCCCCGTTTCTGTAAAAAACCGACAAAGTTCTCGGGGGACTGACAGCGATGGCAACTACGGGTCGGTCAACCTATAAATCTTGAAGTAAGATTGACTTGATGGGAGCCAGCACCAGCATGCTGAACTTCCATCAACCGCTGGTACGAAAACCAGTCTCTCAACGCCTGTGGCAATGGGCTCAAGACCTGGCCACAGAGTTCCAAAGGAAAGAGAATTAGTGAATGGGTTGTCAGCAAATGGAGCGACAGCGATGGAAACTATGGGTCTGAACTCCCAAGAGACATCTCCCCGCCGCTCTGCGTACCTGGAAAAACGATTGGCTGCTAGGATCCTGAAGAAATATGAGGGAGTTCCGCAGGAAACGCTGTCGCCGAGCTCCAGCAAGTGTGTGGAGTTAGCACAATCTCTTTTACCGGATTTCCAAAGCAGTTATGTGCCAAAGAGGGCAAACGTAAACCCTTTCAAACGCCAGATATCGGACGTGGAGTTAGAACCCCATCCCAAGCGGCATCAAAACACCCCCGGAGTGGGCAAACCTAGCTTTTCTGATGTAACCAAGGACAGGATCCTTATAGCCATTCTTCACCGAGGCAACGACCGTTTGGCCATCCCCAAGGACCAGTGGCGGTACGCCCGGAATGCACTCGGAAACGCTGTCATCGACGTTTATTTGGCGTCTCCAAGTGGTTCGGCGGCGGTAACGTATGCGGTCTGGCACCAGGGACAGATCAAAATTGTCGCTTGCGATGACGCAAGAACTGTTGCACTGTACAAGGCAGCAGCTTCAAGACTGGGTGAAGTCGTGCGAAGGTGCATCCCTGCAGAGCCTGAGAGCAATATCTCTGAAGCCTCAGACAGCAGGGCTCCCGCTACGCCAAATCGCGCAATTGCTCTGAACTCGTCGTTGAGAGACAGCCTTCGGGACAGGGCAGACCTCGACGATATGGGGACGGCAGGGAAGTCTGATCGCTCTCATGTTGGTGGTGCTTCAGATAAATCTGCACAAATCTAAAGTAGCTTCGGCTGCTTTAAGTAGTCGTCTTTCTTAAGGCGACGTGGATGTGGTCCCTATCCAAGAACCCAGGGTCAACAGCTCGAGGATTTGCAGATTTGGGTCTAAGGGTTTCAAGCTCATTCGAACCAGCGAGGAGGGCAAAGTCAGAACCTGTATTTTGGTTAAGTCTGACCTCAACACCTTTCTTCTGCCTAGCTATACCAATGGTGAGTTACCGCAGCCAGTTTAACAGTCGGCAGCACCAGCGTGAAGATGGCGTCGGTCTATATGCCCTACGACGCCGAATAACCTCCACCAAAAAGGGAGGTGAGAGATCTGGTGCCAAATTTTTGTACGGGTCATCTTATTATAGGAGCGGACGCTAATGCTCATCACACCCAATGGGGAAGCTCCGATATCAATGCCAGGGTCGAATCTCGGTTTGACTACCTATTAACAACCAACCTGGTAGTTTGCAACGTGGGTAGCGAGCCTTCTTTCATCACTAAAACCTGTAGGGAGGTCATAGATCTCACTATGTGCAATGAAGGCGCTTATGAGTGGGTCAGAAAATGGCGTGTCATACACCACGGGGCTCTCAAATGCCCTAGAAGAAGCTTGTCCAGTGCCAAACCCACGCGGTTAACATAGGCCACATTGGTGGACCTACGACCTGGACTCGCTCCGTAAAACCTGTCGGTTTAGGATTGTCAGTTCCGGGATTCTGCTATGTGGAAACTCCAAACAACTCAGGGATTTTCCATATGGCCGGGTCCCGAGACTGACTTTCCTTGTGCTGGTGGTATCACAACGGGCCTTTCAAAACTGGCCTAAGTGTGCCTCTGCGGCAGCCACTTGAACTTAACCTAATCTCTCGATTTTAGTGTGGTCACACTCGACTCGATTCAAAATTGAAAAAATAAATTTTTGTCACCAAATAAAAAACAAGTGAGATATTAAATCGACAAACAAAATATTTTTTACAGAAAAAAAAATTAGTGATGACATAACGACGTCAAATCGACTATTTCAGTCGAGACGATCGATTCCGAATCCGAAAGCGGAAATTTATTTTGTTTATCCGTTCAAAAGTTGAAGGCAACAAGTAAGAAAGTCAAAGTTCAGGTGAATCGAACATTAAATACCTAGCTGTAATTTTCAGAACGGGATAGCAATGATATAGGCCCTAGGAGGATTTATTTCATATTTCATCACCTATATTGCTAGTATATGTTGTGCCCAATTTCATGAGTCTCAAGTTATCAGTTTAAAAGTTTTGACCAGTCGAATATTCCAAAATGCCTCCCATAAAGGTGGGCGTTGGCGCGACCACATCTATCCATCTATTCATCCTACCAAACTATATCATTTTAGCCATTTCCGTTACCGAATTATATAAACTTAGGTGACTTTCGAAGCTTTCAATATTGAAAGTGGGCGTGGTTGGAGAGCGATTTTTTCCAGTTTCATCAGGTATACTCCCAACGATACTAGTATGCTTTGTGCGAAATTCCATCGTTCTATCGTAATCAGTTTAAAACTTACGACCAGTCAAATTTTCAAAAATGCCTCCCTTAAAAGTGGGCGTTGCCACGCCCACTATAAACAATTTATGGAAAAATCATAAGAGAATAACCAGGGGGATTCACCTATAAAATTATATCATTTTAGCTATTTCAGCTGCCGAGATATGCAAATTGTGTGATTTTCGAAATTTTCGATATCGAAAAGGGGGACGTGGTTATCATCCGATTTCGCCCATTTTCAATAGCAACCTACCTTGGCCAGAAAGTAACCTGTATACAAAATTTCATGCAAATATCTCAATTTTTACTCAAGTTATCGTGTACACAGACGGACAGACGGACGGACATGCCTTAAGGAACTTCTCTTTTCAACCTAAGAACTTTCATATATGGAACCTTATATCTATCTCGATTATTTTGTGCCGTTACGTACTACCGTTATGTTAACAAAATTAATATACCCTTGTACTACTACTAGTACGCTGGGTATAAACAAATTTGAAAATCGGCTCATTGGTTTTTGAGAAATTTTTAAAAAACGCTTTAAATGAACTTTGACCCTTAATAGCTCTTGTTGTTTTGTGCGCCAAAAAAAAAATATGTCGACTTGGTCTTACCCCCTAAAAAGTTAGGTATTGATGAGAAAATAAGCCTTGCAAAAAATTAGCGCTCTAACTTAACCCTTGGGGGTGGCTATTTTTTTCGCCCTTTCTTATACATTTTGTATGGGGGAAAATGGCATTTTTTTCAAAGTGAATTTTCTTTCAATTTTTGCAACTCTTTTCAAAATATTTTTACATACTCTTAAAGTTAAAGCTTTGAAGCTTCCAAAATGGTATGCCATGTCCGATTATCTTAACTATTAAGATAATTACAGCCATTTGAAAATTACTATTGCACACACATACACAGTAACCGTACAAAATTTAGTAAATTTTAAATGTCTGTAATTATTTTAGTTAAGATAACCGCACACGGCATACCATTTTGGAAGCTTGAAAGCTTCAACTTTAAGAGTATGTAAAAATATTTTGAAAAAAGTTTCAAAAATTGAAAGAAAATTCACTTTGAAAAAAAATGCCATTTCTCCCCATACAAAATGTATGGGAAAGGGCAAAAAAAATAGCCACCCCTAAGGGTTAAGTTAGAGCGCTAATTTTTTGCAAGGCTTATTTTCTCATCAATACCTATAGTTTCCGGGGGTAAGACCGAAAAAAGAACCAAATTTTTTTTATTTGAATCACCCTAGTATATATACTCGGCTCAATTATATCTATCAATCCTCATCATTTTTTTTTTTTTTAATTTGGGAGTTGGAGCTATTCTGCATTTATACCAAATTAAATTTTAAATATTTCATTTCCTTGGTTTAGCACCCACAACAGTGGTATCTCAAATGAAAGGTAACTTAATTACCTATCCTATGCAAAAAAAATTTGAAAATCGATTCAATAGCATTAAAGGCATTTTGATTTAAAAAAATGCTTTAAATGAACTTTGACCCTTAATAACTTTTTTTGGGTTGAAAAAAGTTTATTTCCGCTTCCTATGCAAAAAAAATTTGAAAATCGATTCAATACCATTGAAGTCATTTTGATTTAAAAAAATGCTTTAAATGAACTTTGACCCTTAATGACTTTTATTGGGTTGAAAAAAGTTTATTTCCGCTTTCGGATTTTTAATCTACTGAGCCCTTGAATTTTTTGCTTCAATTTTCGGATGGGACCGTAAACTGCACCTTGACCGCAACAAGTAAACAAACTACTTTCACTATTAACAAACTGGACAATACTCACCGAAAATGACTCTATTATCGGAGCAGAGTTCATCGCTGTCCCGCCCACAATCCGGCGCACATCATCGTAATATTTCCAGTCGGATGGACTACCGCCGGATGGGCCCACTTTATATTTTTCTTCTCTGAAAAACAACATTGTACATCGATAAGGAAATTAGCAAAACTTATGGGAGGGGGCTCAAAAGACGGGGTTTGGCCTCAGGATTACGAATCCGGAAGCGCTTTTTTAATATTTTGCTTCTCTGAAGAGATATTTGCAATCAAAGTTGCAAGTTTTCATGTGGTTTTGTTGTTGTAACGAGGTGTAGCCCTAACCAAATTTTAGACAGGGTCACCCCGCATGTAGTGCTCTTGGCCGGGTCGATATAAAAAAAAAACGGCCCGGGTGGTTTCGGCACGATGGGTACAGCACAAGTATTAGTACTGTTCTCGTAGAATCGGCAATACAAGAAACTAGCCGTGTAGGCCATGTAGGTCATTTAGCGTTACCCAGCGTGCACCAACGGGGAGGCGACCTACTCTTACTGTGGTTGTTGTAATTACATTAGACTGTTCCTAAAAAAGCCAAAAAAAAAATTGCCTACCGCGGCATGTTGCCACGGTTCAGGCAACCAACACAGAAAGATGTTTTGCACATAAATACCATGGATTCCGTCCCAATTTTGGTATCGGACCCGGGTCAATTGTCGGTTTTTTGACCGCAACTTTTCACTGAAACAAAAAATTAAAAAATCGATTCCCGATTCGTGATCCTGAGGACAAACCCCGTCTTTGAGCCCCCTCCCAAAATTTCAGCCAATTTATTAGCAGTTGACAGCTAAAGTAGACAGTTACCATCGATAATAATATTATATTTTCACTTGCTAATAAAAAACTCTGTAATTGTTTCCTTTCGGGGTCAACTGCTAATAAATAAGCTAAAACTATGGGGTTTGGCCTCAGGATCATAAATCCGGATGCGCATTTTTAATATTTTGCTTCTCTGAAGAGATATTTGCAATCAAAGTTGCAAATTTTCATGTGGTTGTTGTCCAGGCAACCATCCAGACTTGGGATGGCGTAGGTCAGTCTTATTATTTATAAGGTGTTTCGCACATAAATACCATGGGTTCCGCCCTAATTTTGGTATCGGACCCGGGTAATTTTTCCGTTTTTTGACAATAACTTTTCACTAAAACAAAAAATTAAAAAAACGCTGCCTGATTCGTGATCCTGAGGCCAAAATCTGTCTTTTGAGCTATCTCCCATAATTTTAACTAATTTATTTGCAGTTGACCCCAAGGAAACAAATACCAAAAACTCACCTATATCTTTTGGTCATGTTCTTAATTTTCACGTGGACCTCTTCGCCAGTGAACCTGCCCGCCATTTCCATCGCATTTTCTGCGTATATGTGGGCATTTCTTTTGGCCCGTCGCAAGTCATTTGCCCGCTCTGCCCACAATTGAAGGAGCAGCAGTTCATTCCCCTCCATCCATTGAACGCCGCTTTTTGTTTTCCATCTGAAATTAGAATAAAAATATGGGTTATTTGTTAAAAAATTATAAATATAACAAAAAATACTTACTTTTACCAAAACTTTCATTGATGGCGGTAATTTTATTATTTCTATTGGTATTGCCATTCTTTGCACGTTCACAATAGATAAATGTCAAATTTTTAGGCACTGTTGCCAGCTCAAAATTCGGTTTTTCCTCTCAAATCTTCTTCATTTTCGGGAGTTTATAATGAAGATAATGCTCAAGTTAACTCCCAAAATGGTAGTTAATTCGGAATTTGCGTCAATGTATCAGCCCTATTATAGTCAACATAAAATACATTTTATATCTAATATGAAGTTTTAAAATAAATTAAAATAATTTAGCGGTGTGTGTCTACAGTTGTGTGGGTGACAGTACATGAGTTTGCCCCCTGTCGGTTATTAGCACAGATGTGCTATGGTTTGTGACACAGATATGCTATGTTAGTTGGCACAGGGTGATCGTGCGAAAGTCAAAAAAAATCTTCATTCCACCAACCAACTTAATTTATTTTCATGAGGGGTCCCTGTTACATTTATTTGTTTTCATAAGGGGTTCCTGTCAATGGCGTGCCTACGTGTATCAATCAAGGCAAGCCCCAGTATTTATAACCCCAACGAAAGCACATATTGCTGCCAGAGAACATTTCAGACAAAGAAGAGTTCAGGATATTTATCGACTTTTGCAGACGGGGAAAAACTTAAACTTTTAGGTTCCGCCAATAGGCACGTTATTGTTTGCAGATTTTTTAAGCTTTTCCAATGCAAGGAAACGTTTTATTCGCATTGTTTCCCATTTAGGCACATTGCAGAAGCTAAGAAACCTTAAATATCTTTTTTAAATTTTATAGTGCCTAGCACATAAAAAAAATTACAGCACCTACCACTATTGAATTCTTTATTTCTACTTTAAAATATGCGCCAATAATTTTTGAGTAGAGTGCTTTGCACGTTAAAATTATGGATACATATATAAACAAATTTAATTTTCGTTTTATCGCAAGTTTGGCATTTATCGCGTATGGTAACACCAGCCAGAAGCCGGCTTCAAAGTTTCATATAAAATTACTTCCAAATCTCTATATATAAATGCGCAATGTTCAAAAGTTTTCTCCCTTTTTTGCAATAGCCACAATTCTAAGGTAAAAATTTGATATGTATCGATAGGTTTCCCCGAGCAGGGTGTGCGACAACAAACCAAAAAAAAAAAAAAAAATTAATTATAATATGAAATGCTAAACATGTATTCACTCTATAGAGCCGCTGTTATGTGTGTATGTAGGTATGACAACAAACCAAAATTAAAAAAAAAAATTAATTATAATATGAAATGCTAAACACGTATTCACTCTATAGAGCCGCTGTTATGTGTGTATGTAGGTATAACCACTTGCATTGTTGTGTTTGCATTGTGAGAAGAAGAGTTGTTTTGTTCGCAGCAATAATAAAAATGAGCCAGCCCGTCAACTTTCTTGAGCGTAGGTTCAAACAGTGTTTACAGAAGCCAAATCTGTGAGAAGGTATTCAAATGCTTGCCTAGACTTGATGTTTTGAAAAAAAAAAAAAAGTTACATCGTTTACAACTCCCTTCATGGTTAGACTGTGAAATAAAATAAAATGGAAATTGATAAAAAAATTTAAATAAACTAAAAAAAAAATTGAAAAAAGTAAAGAAATAAATTTGTAGCAAATGAAAGGAAAGGAAATAATATAAAATAAATAAAAATAAAACAAAATAAAATAAATAAAAGTATAAAAAAAGAAAGGAAAGGTAATGAAAGGAAAAGAGGGAAAAATCAAAGGCAAGTAAAGGTAGGGAAAGGAAAGGAATGGAAAAGGAAGGGAAAGAAAGGAAAGGTAATGAAAGTAGAGGAATGAAAAAAGAAAGATAAAAAAGGGAAGAAAATAAAAAGAAAGGAAATAAAAGGTAGGGAAGAGGAAGGTATGGAAAAGAAATAAAGATAAAAAGAAAGAAAAATAAAGGAGGGAAGGGAATGGAAAGGGGAAAAAATTAAAGTAAATGAATGGAAAAGAAGTAAAACTAAAGGAGTCACGAAAAGAAGAAGAAAGAAACTAAGGAAACGAAAGGAAAGGAAATGACAGGAAAGGAAAAGATAGCTAAGAAAAAAGGAATGTAATGGAAAATAAAAGTAAGAAAAAAAAGAAAGAAAGAAAATAAATTAAAAGAAAATAAATAATATGAAGGCAAACGAAACAAAACTAAAGCAAAGGATATGAATCGAAACGAAAGGAAAGGCAAGAAAAAATTAAAAGGATGAAAAAGAAAGGAAAAGACAAGACAAAAATAAAAGAAAGGAAAGAAAAATAAAATAAAATGAAGTGAAAAGATAAAAAAGGAAAGGAAAGGAAAAGAAAGGAAGGAAAGGAGATGAAAGGAAAGAAAAGCAAAGGAAATTTGGTTTGGAAATAAAGCAAATAAAACCAAAAGAAAAGAAAGGAGAGAAAAGAAAAGACGAATAAGACGAATAAAAACGACCTAAAATAAATAGTTATAAACATTGAAACTTTATTACTGAATGGCGTAAAGCGGGAGAAAAAGGCAAAAAGAAGATTAGATTAGAAGAGGCAAAAAGAAGATTAGATTAGATTAGATTATTTATTTATTACGGCCACAAGAGCCTAATTAAAGTTAATATTAACATTTTCTATCTTATAGGTAGGGTTTTACAAAACCTAAGATTTCATTACATGTTTTTAGATCCACAGGTAGTTCATTGTAACAATTAAAGCCTTTATAGAATATGTTCTGTTTGTCTATTTCCATTCTAAACAATGGCAATTTAAAATTCTGTTTATTCCTAGTATTTACATTGTGTGTTTTCTCTACTAAAACTACAGTTTTACTATGGTATTCAGGTAAATTACCATGCTTTACATTATATAATAACTTCATGGAGAGAAAGAAAATTTTTTTTTTTTTTTTTTTTAACCAGCTCAAACTATTTAGCATATCAGCCGTTCTTGTATCACTACGTTTTTTAAGGATAAATCGCATACACCTGTTTTGAAGTTTTTGAAGCTTATCAATTTCACTATCTGATGTGATGAATAGTATTGATGGACAATATACAAAATGTGGCACAATAATAGATTTATATATAAGAATTTTGTATTTTTTATGCAAATACATATTTAGACGTTCTCTCCCCACTTTTTTAGCTACTTTCGCCACGGTGTATTTTATATGTTACTCAAATTTAAGTTTGTTATCAATTATAATACCTAAATATTTTATACTATCCACTCTCTGTATGCTTTCATTATTTATTTTCAATTCAATGTTGAGATCATTAAAGTTTCTTCTTGTTATTATCATATATTTTGTTTTATTAATATTAATATCTCAGATAGTTTAGTGCTATATGTATGTTGTTGTTGTTGTTGTTGTTGTTGTTGTTGTTGTTAACAATGCATTGCCCTAGAGTGTATGATCATTCCGAAGATCTTCATCAAGCTCTTCTAAGGGGAGTCCAAGGAAACGCGCAGTTTCAACAGGGTTTGTCCAGAGGGACAGAGGGGTTAGAAGAGTAGGTTCAGATGAACAATTGAAGAGATGTAGAGTATCATGGGGGGTCCTACCACATGCAGGGCATGTGTTTGAGATTGTATCATTAAGTCTGGATAAGTAGGAGTTTAACCTTACACTATATCCAGACCTAAGCGTGCCAAGGTGACTCTTGTCTCCCTTGGTAAGGTGCGTTCTTCTTCAGCAATATCCGGTGGAGGACTGTTCGGAACGGGATTCACAGGTAGAGATCCGACAAAAGTGTCTACCGACTCGGTGTGGATGTCGGTTAGAGCCCGCTTATGATTCTGCAGATCAAACGGCAAGGTAATATGATGCCGGATCTCATCATAATGCTTACGGAGATGTTTCCTTATGTCTCTCGGGGGCGGATCTATGTCCAAAAGATGACGGTTTGGATGTGCTGGCTTGTGGCAGTTCAGAAGGAACTGCCTACTCAGCATTTCCGCATGCTCTTTTACATTGAGCAGTTTTGCCTCCTGATGGAGGTGAGACTCGGAAGACATGAGGAGACATCCCATAGCAGTTCTGATGGCAGTATTTTGGCAGACTTGTAACTTCGTCCAGTTGGTGTTATGTACATTAGGTGACCATATGGGTGCAGCATAGTCAAAGACTGGTCGGCCAATGGCCTTATATGTATGTAGTCAGCAACGGGAAAAGACAAACCCCAAGTACTGCCGGCAAGTGACTTGAGGATCTTGTTGCGACCACGTACCTTTGAGACCATTGCAGACACATGACCAGCAGATGAGAAAGTATTATCCAGTGTCATCCCTAATAACTTTGGGTGGCTGACAGTTGGTAGCTTAGTGCCATCAACGAAAATGTCTAATTCATTTCTCACCTGGTGCGTCCATGTCGTGAAAAGCGTCGCCGTTGATTTAGTCGGTGATATCGTCAGATCTCGCTCAGTGAAAAACCTGGAAAGGTCGCAGAGGTAACCGTTGATTTTCGCACAGAGTTCATCAGTATAGGGGCCCTTCCCCGTCGCCATTATTGTACAGTCGTCGGCATATGAAACGACGGAGACGCCCTCTGGTGGTGGGGGCATCTTCGATAGATAGAAGTTAAACAGTGTCGGGGATAGGACACCACCCTGTGGCACCCCTGTCTAATACGTATAGGTTTTGATGTTGCGTTTCTAAAGTTAACCGACGCCTGCCGTCCATTCAAGTAATTAGCGGTCCATCTCTTTAACCCATCAGGTATCTGTGTTTCAAACAGATCTTGTATGAGAGTGGCATGGTGGACTGTGTCAAAAGCTTTCGACAGGTCAAGTGCCACTAACACAGTCCTGTGATTTGGTTGGTTTTGATTTAGGCCGCTATTTATTTGCATTGTAATGGCATTGAGTGCGGTGGTGGTGCTGTGTAGCTTACGGAAGCCATGTTGATGACTAGCCAGGTGCAGATTTGCAGTATAATACGGGAGCAAAATGGACTCTAGCGTCTTCACTACCGGCGACAAAAGTGATATAGGGCGATATGAATCGCCTATGTTTGCCGGCTTTCTAGGTTTTAGTAATGGAACCACTCTCGCCTTTTTCCATATTTCAGGAATGACGAAAGTGTTCAGTGAAAGACTGAATAGAGCCGCTAAGTCTTTGTGTCCCTCCTGGCCTAGATGTTTCAGCATCTTCATGGCAATGCCGTCGGGGCCGATGGATTTTGAGGGCTTTGCCTGTCTGATGGCTTCCTTGACCTCTGAGACAGTGATGACAATGGGCGTGTTTTGGTTTTTGTATTTACGCGCCTGTCGCATGGTTCTACGTTTAGCTCTATCGGGCGGGGAATGTAGTACAAATTGTCTACAGAAGGAGTTCGCACATCCCCTAGGGTCCTTCTTCACCCTGTCACCGAAAGTAATATCTACTTTATCCTTGTGTTGCGTTGGATTAGATAGAGCTTTGACCGTAGTCCATAATTTGCCAACACCATCAGAGAGGTTGCATTGCTCTAGGTGTTGTTTCCATTTGGCCAGTTTATGTTTATCGACCAACCTACGAATTTCCGCGTTGAGATCCCTTATACGGGGATCTGCGGGATTGAGACTACGCACTTCATCTCTTTCTCTAGCCATGGCCGCTGCCTCCGCGGGGAAATTGGAATGAAGCGTTTAGAGGCCATGCTTATGGCTTATGGTTGCTTTTATCACATTTTCTAAGTAATATTTCTGTTAGATAAAAAATCTGTGTCACTTGTGCTGGGCGAATGATAAAGCACCCCAATTTGAAATTTTTTATCAACCTTTTTTATTTTGATTATGATGCACCATATATTTCTGTCAACACTTGCATTATAAATTATATTGAATTCAATTGTGCTATGCACATATATTATCACTCCTCCAGTGTGCCTACTGTGTGAGTCACATCGGACCATTTTGTATGTTGCTATTTGTAGGTCATTATCTTCCACATTTACCGTCGTACACGTCTCAGAGCATAATATTATACTCGGCTTGCAGGTTGCCGCCATAACTTCTAATTCACCTTTGTTTGATATTACGCTATTTATATTTAGGTAGATACAATTTAAAGTATTGTTTGTGTGCAGATCTTCCTTACGCTTTCTTTTCCTTACTTCATTTGGTTTCACCTGTACCCTGCACGTTTGTTGCTAATATCCTAGCCTTTCTTTTTTAAAATGTTTTTATTAGCATTTAAATGCCTCAAATAGACCGGACATTGTCTACTATTGCACTGTTGATTTATATCTAGCCCCAATTAAAACTTTTCGTTGGATTTTATACAGTTCATGCACTTTTTTATAGGTGGATTCTCACATCCAGTAGATTTGTGGTTACCCAAGCATTTGACGCACACTTCATCGTCCGTGCAGTCAGCAGCTTTATGGTTATACCCTTTACATTAGAAGCAGGTTGTCACATCAACACCATCATATAATTTGCATCTTTCCCAGCCTATATTCAGTTTATCCAGTTTCAATGCGTTAGTAAAACTTTCCTTATCCACTTCTATTATTGCGTTATAATACTTTTTGGTTTTATTTTTCACATTATACTGTTTAATAATTTTGATTTCACTCTTTTCTAGGCATTGGTTTTGTTTCCTTAAACACTCGATAAGTGCATCATTGCTCTTTTCAAGGCTCATACCTGTTATAAATAATTTTGTTTCTTGTCTCGCGGAATCCTTAATTATGAAATTATCACTTAGATTTTATCTCTTTCATCCACACTAAAACTCTCAATTACCATACCACCATTTTGACCAGTCTTAATGTCAGTAATTTTCAACTCATTAGGGTTAATTTTCTCACTTAACTCCTGCTTTGTTTTTTCACTCGTTTGTTTGGTTTTTGGTTTCACAATAATAGGCGCACGTTCCTTAAATTCCGGCACGTCTCTACCAACATATTTATTGACATTCTTTTTTAACATATCAGCAAACGACGTCTGCTGTTGTGTTGCATTTTCTTTTATTTCTTTCCCCAATGTTTTTAGTTCACTGCATAACTTTCCATTTTCTTTTCCAGCTATATTAGCTGTGCTTTTCATTTGTTCAACTGCCTCTCGAACCTTGTTTATTTCTACTGTATTTTTAACAAACATTTCCTTATGCATTTTTAACTTCGCTAGGCGTTCATTTTATTTCATTTCCATCGCATTCATTAATTCTTTCAATTCACGTTGGTTTTGTTTTAATGCTTCAACAAATTCATTTTTGTATTCCTTCAAATACCTACTGCAGGCGAATTCCAGAAATCTCCATCCATCTCCATCTCGTAAATGCTAAAATGCTTTTAACTTTTAAATGATAAATAATATTACTTTTGTGACTCCGGATTATGATTTCTGGGACTGAAACTCGACTTTTGATTCCTCTCCCGACGTTTGCGGCGTGTTTTTTGCAGTTTTAGTTGGATAGAAAAAAATACAATTTCCAAAATTATGGGCGAATACATAATTAAATATCAATTTTTCTTATAAATTACACATATTTATTGTTTTTGAGTATTTTTAGGGGCTAAAACAACATAGTTCTACCCTTTTTCCTAACTTTTTGCGTTTTAGCAACAACTTTTTTTCGTCGCCAAAATTTGCCAGCTTTTGGAGAAAATTGGAGATTTTACGAGATGGCTAAAATTGCAGAATCGTTGCTGTCAAAAACAGCTGACTTACGTTATCTGATTCATTTTGCGTTTATCGCTTAAATATGCCAAAAAATGAAGCAAAGATGGAGATTTATAGAGATTTTATTTCACTGGAATCGCAAAAGTCGCTAAAATTTGGCAAAATGAATTTAGAGATTTTAGGAGATGGAAGTTTAGCATTAGCGAAAACTAGAATTCATGTACAGTTCTTGTTTACACTGTCTTGCATATCTCTCACTACCATATCAACATTTTGTATATATGTAATGCACTCATCACATATCAATTTCAACATTGGGTGCGTTCCTATTACCCCATACTAGAAGTTATCTAAGCCAGAGCATCTTGGTGCAGCGTGAAATGCCTTCCCACACACACCCATACACCTGATTCCTGTTTCCCCTCTTATTTGGATTTTGCACTTCACACACTTGTCGTTATCTGACATTATGTCTTCACTTTTCGCACTGTGTTCTTATTTTTGGCGGCAAACACTTGTGCATGTGTATATATATTTCTCTATTCACCAATTTTATAATATTAATAAATATGAAATTTAAGTTATATTTCTCAGATTTTTCACTAAAACTTCTTAATCAATTTGTGGAGTCTCTATCTCGCATGTATATTAGGGTGATTTAAATAAAAAAAATTTGGTTCTTTTTTCGGTCTTACCCCCTGAAACTTTAGGTATTGATGAGAAAATAAGCCTTGAAAAAAATTAGCGCTCTAACTTAACCCTTAGGGGTGGCTATTTTTTTTTCGCCCTTTCCCATACATTTTGTATGGAGAAAAATGGCATTTTATTCAAAGTGAATTTTCTTTCAATTTGTGAAACTTTTTTCAAAATATTTTTACATACTCTTAAAGTTGAAGCTTCCAAAATGGTATGCCATGTGCGATTATCGTAATTATTAAAATAATTACAGCCGTTTAAAATTTACTAGATTTTATACGTGTTACTGTGTATGTGTGTGCAATAGTACAAAACTCAGTCATTTTCAAATGGCTGTAATTATCTTAATAGTTAAGATAATCGGACATGGCATACCATTTTGCAAGCTTCAAAGCTTCAACTTTAAGAGTATGTAAAAATATGTAAAAATAGAAAATTCACTTTGAAAAAAATGCCATTTTTCCCCATACAAATGTATGGGAAAGGGCGAAAAAAATAGCCACCCCTAAGGGTTAAGTTAGAGCGCTAATATTTTGCAAGGCTTATTTTCTCATCAATACCTAACTTTTTAGGGGGTAAGACCAAGTCGACATTTCTTTTGAATCACCCTAATGTATGTGTTACACTTTTTAACAATTATTGGTAAGTTTGATCATTTTTAAACAGAAATTCCAAGAGCGGCATATAAAAACGATCTTAACAACTCGAAACTTTCACAGGAATGCATAGAAACGGAAAATATAAAAACTAAGGAAAAGTAAGGAAAATTTAAGAAATATCAAAAAAAGTGATAGTTAAGGAAACTGATAGTTGAGGAAACTGAACTTCAATAAGGTAGAGAAATAAAATAAAGTTTTGTGGTTGAATTTCAACCACTGGGCAAACTCTAGTTCAAAAAAAAAAAAAAAACAATTGCTTCAGCACGCAGATTCGTACTGGTTTTGAAAGCCCGGTAAAAGCCCATAAGTAAAAGCGAGATGGCCATCATTGCCCAGGCGGTTTAAGGCTGTTTTAAGTAAGTAAGTAAGAGATGGCCATCACGCGCTGAAAAAATTTTATGTAAATGAGCTATCAACCGACAGGTGTCAGGAAAAGCTGTAGGTATGTTTTAATGCTATTAACAGCTATTAGGTACTAGGTGGCAGGCAGGGAAATAAAAACCGATATCCTTTTAAAAACCCAAATGAACTTATTGTAGCTCATAGGGGATTAGTTAGGCAAGCCGGACTTTTTGGCTTATATGGAAGGCACGCCACTGGTTCCTGTTACATTTTATTTTAGCTTACATGTTTGTTTAGCATGACTATGATTGACCAAAATTTTAAATGTCTTTTTAAATTTAGTGAAGATATTAACTAATACGCGTATTAAGCAACGACTATGATTACGGGCCAAACACTTTAAGCATAATATTACCAAGATCTAAGAAAAACTGTATTTTTGGCGATTTTTTTTGTAACTTTCAACATCTCTACTTTTAATACCATTGTTCGATGTCTATTTTGCAGATATTCAAAAATTCATAGTGGTAATCATTACTAATACAATAGAGTCAAAATCGGTATTTGTTTCCTTTAGGGGTCAACTGCTAATAAATTAGCTAAAATCATGAGAGATAGCTCAAAAGACGGGGTTTGGCCACAGGATTACGAATCCGGAAGCGCTTTTTTACCAAGCTTTTATTAGGTTCACTTGTATGTTTGTCTGTTTGTATGTATGTAAACTCTCGTTCGGTCTAAGCCCCAGTGGCCCAAAAGCCGTAAAATGTCCCTACAATATGGGTATCAATCGAAAGGGGAAGACCCCAGGTTTCATTTGGACATCGATATATTTCGATAAATTTATCGATAACTGAGTTATCGGTCAATATATGATTGCCCAAAAACCTAAAAAAATTCCTTACAATATGGGTACCAAACGAAAGGGGAAGACCCCAGGTTTCATTTGGACCTCGATATATTTCGATAAATTTATCGATAACTGAGTTATCGGTCAAAAAGTGGTTGCCCGAAAACCTCAAAATTTCCCTACAATATGGGTATCAAACGAAAGGGGACGACCCCAGGTTTCATTTGGACTTCGATATATTTCGATAAATTTATCGATAACTGAGTTATCGGTCAATATATGATTGCCCAAAAACCTTAAAATTTCCCTATAATATGGGTACCAAATGAAAGGGGAAGGTCACAAGTTTCATTTGGACATCGATATATTTTGATAAATTTATCTATAACTGAGTTATCGGTCAAAATGTGGTTGCCCGAAAACCTTAAAATTTCCCTACAATATGAGTATCAAACGAAAGGGGAAGACCCCAGGTTTCATTTGGACTTCGATATATTTCGACAAATTTATCGATAACTGAGTTATCGGTCAAAATGTGGTTGCCCGAAAACCTTAAAATTTCCCTACAATATGGGTACCAAACGAAAGGGGAAGACCCCAGGTTTCATTTGGACTTCGATATATTTTGATAAATTTATCGATAACTGAGTTAAAGGTCAGAATGTGGTTGCCCGAAAACCTCAAAATTTCCCTACAATATGGGTATCAAAGGAAAGAGGAAGACCCCAGGTTTCATTTGTACCTCGATATATTTCGATAAATTTATCATAACTGAGTTATCGGTCAATATATGATTGCCCAAAAACCTAAAAAAATTCCTTACAATATGGGTATCAAACGAAAGGGGAAGACCCCAGGTTTCATTTGGACTTCGATATATTTCGATAAATTTATCGATAACTGAGTTAAAGGTCAGAATGTGGTTGCCCGAAAACCTCAAAATTTCCCTACAATATGGGTATCAAAGGAAAGAGGAAGACCCCAGGTTTCATTTGGACCTCGATATATTTCGATAAACTTATCGATAACTGAGTTATCGGTCAATATATGATTGCCCAAAAACCTAAAAAATTCCTTACAATATGGGTATCAAACGAAAGGGGAAGACCCCAGGTTTCATTTGGACCTCGATATATTTCGATAAATTTATCGATAACTGAGTTATCGGTCAATATATGATTGCCCAAAAACCTAAAAAATTCCTTACAATATGGGTATCAAACGAAAGGGGAAGACCTCAGGTTTCATTTGGACCTCGATATATTTCGATAAATTTATCGATAACTGAGTTATCGGTCAATATATGATTGCCCAAAAACCTAAAAAATTCCTTACAATATGGGTATCAAACGAAAGGGGAAGACCCCAGGTTTCATTTCGACCTCGATAAATTTATCGATAACTGAGTTATCGGTCAATATATGATTGCCCAAAAACATAAAAAATTCCTTACAATATGGGTATCAAACGAAAGGGGAAGACCCCAGGTTTCATTTGGACCTCGATATATTTCGATAAATTTATCGATAACTGAGTTATCGGTCAATATATGATTGCCCAAAAATCTAAAAAATTCCTTACAACATGGGTATCAAACGAAAGGGGAAGACCCCAGGTTTCATTTGGACCTCGATATATTTCGATAAATTTATCGATAACTGAGTTATCGGCCAAAATGTGGTTGCCCGAAAACCTTAAAATTTCCCTACAATATGGGTATCAAACGAAAGGGGAGGACCCCAGGTTTCATTTGGGCTTCGATATATTTCGATAAATTTATCGATAACTGAGTTATCGGTCAAAATGTGGTTGCCCGAAAACCTTAAAATTTCCCTACAATATGGGTATCAAACGAAAGGGGAAGACCCCAGGTTTCATTTCGACCTCGATATATTTCGATAAATTGATCGATAACTGAGTTATCGGTCAATATATGATTGCCAAAAACCTAAAAAATTCCTTACAACATGGGTATCAAACGAAAGGGGAAGACCCCAGGTTTCATTTGGACTTCGATATATTGCGATAAATTTATCGATAACTGAGTTATCGGTCAAAATGTGGTTGCCCGAAAACCTTAAAATTTCCCTACAATATGGGTATCAAACGAAAGGGGAAGACCCCAGGTTTCATTTGGACTTCGATATATTTCGATAAATTTATCGATAACTGAGTTATCGGTCAAAATGTGGTTGCCCGAAAACCTTAAAAATTCCTTACAATATGGGTATCAAACGAAAGGGGAAGACCCCAGGTTTCATTTGAACTTCGATATATTTCGATAAATTTATCGATAACTGAGTTATCGGTCAAAATGTGGTTGCCCGAAAACCTTAAAATTTCCCTACAATATGGGTATCAAACGAAAGGGGAAGACCCCAGGTTTCATTTGGACTTCGATATATTTCGTTAAATTTATCGATAACTGAGTTATCGGTCAAAATGTGGTTGCCCAAAAACCTCAAAATTTCCCTACAATATGGGTACCAAACGAAAGGGGAAGACCCCAGGTTTCATTTGGACTTCGATATATTTCGATAAATTTATCGATAACTGAGTTATCGGTTAAAATATGATTGCCCAAAAACCTTAAAATTTCCCTACAATATGGGTACCAAACGAAAGGGGAAGGTCCCAGGTTTCATTTGGACATCGATATATTTTGATAAATTTATCGATAACTGAATTTTCGTCAAAATGTGAGGCCCAAATAACTTAAAATTCCCTACAACATGAGTATCAAACGAAATGGACATTTGACTAAAAAGTAAAAAATAAATATAGTTTAAAAAAACTAAAACTCACGCTTTTAGAGTGTAATGAACTAAAAAGTTGAAAATAATTTTAAAACCCCTACACAGTAGTCTTGTGGAAAAAGCGTGACCCGCTTTGTGCCATAATTTTGGTATATCGAGCGCAAGACGCTTTTCCCACATAATGCTAGTTTTTTTACTACGCTTTCATTAGCTTTACTTGTACATATGTCCATTCATATTTATCGATAACTGAGTTATCGGTCAAAATAGGATTGTACAATAAAATTGAAAATTGCCTACAATGTGGGTATCAAACGAAAGTGGAGGCCCAGAGGTTTCGTTTGCACTGCGGTATACTTCGATATATTTATCGATTACTTCATAACACATTTAACTAAAAAGTAAAAAATAAATATAGGTTAAAAAGCGAAAACACAAGCTTTTAAAGAATATAGCACTAAAAAGGTAAAAATAAATTAAATAAAAAACGAAGATTATGGAACAAAGCGGACCACGCTTTTTCCACAAGACTACTGTGTAGGGGTTTTAAAATTATTTTCAACTTTTTAGTTCATTACACTCTAAAAGCGTGAGTTTTAGTTTTTTTAAACTATATTTATTAATTTTTTGTTTTAGTGAAAAGTTATGGTCAAAAAACCGAAAAATGACCCGGGTCCGATACCAAAATTTGGGCGGAATCCATGGTATTTATGTGCAGAACACCTTTATGAGTAGGCGGCCTTCGGTCGTGCTTATAAAAAATAACCCTGGGCTACACCATGCCAAGCCCGGACGTGTGACATAACCGTGGCTACCACCACGGCGCGACTTTTTTTGCACGTTTTTAGGGACAGCCTAATGTAATTACAACAACCACATGAATACTTGCAACTTTGATTGCAAATATATCTTCAGAGAAGCAAAATATTAAAAAAGCGCTCCCGGATTCGTAATCCTGGGGCCAAACCCCGTCTTTTGAGCTATCTCCCATAATTTTAGCTAATTTATAAGCAGTTGACCCCTAAAGGAAACAAATACCTCAAAATCAACAGTTTTTAGAATTTTTGTCTGTCTGTACAGATTATACGTCGATAGAAGCGTATTTTAATTTCCTTTCGAACGAGGTATCGCTTGCGTCCATCGCTTTTGTAACATTGGCGAAAAGAATTTTTGAATGAAGTGATACCGAAAAAACACAGAATTACCGATATCTCAAAAACCTGCCCATACAAAAAATGTTTAAAATATGTTTTGTGCTCGGCATATCAGTGCCAATTCACCTATAAACATGAATTTCTTGGTATTTTTTCTAATTAATTAATTGTAAACCAGTGTAATTGGTATGTTTTCATGCGATTGCATAAGTTCTAGGCAGCTTTTGAAGGGAATTCAATTTCCTACAACAAAGTTGGGCATTTTCATACCAAAAATGAGGTAAAGTCTGTAAAATCTAAACTAACAATGAGGGAACTCTAGGATTTAATATAAAGATCTGTAGCTTTCACAGTAATTTTTATTATTTGGTCCAGTCTACTGTACACCCCTGACGCTCTCTCTGAAGATTGAATTTAAGATGAATTTTCAACAAACCCAGGAAAAATTATAGTTATTTGGCAAATATATAAATGGCCAACCCTTTGTGAAGAGCTGCGTACGCCCTTGCTCACAAGCATAATAATTTTGCTTCCATGAAGCACGCAAGAAGAAAATTACTTAATTTAAGAAAATATTTTCTAATTTATTTAAAATCTAAATTTTCTTAATTATAGGTTTGTTTATTGGGCTGCTCTAGCTTACGCCAGATTGAGATATTTCACAAAATTGTGTTTAACGAACACTTTTCTTGCTCTAGGTTGCTCTATCTTTTGTTTCGTGAGTACGCTCAAAACAAAAATAGAGTAATCGAGATCACAAATTTCTGCTCTAGCTTTTTTTATGGAGTAAGTTAGGGCAGAGAAGCAATTGTCAGTCAGGAAAAAATAAATTTTTGAAAACTTCAAAAAAAATTAGCTTGCAAGAAAATCAATGTTTTTGTATACGTGAATTTGCATTAATTTTGAAGATTTAAACAATTTTAAGTTCCTCTATTTCTATTTTGACAGCTGCCCTGCTCTGCTCTGAACTTTTTTTTGGTCAGTAAACAAATCTTATAAGAAACTATTTTCCAAGTTCAAAAACATTCCTCGATTTTCTTGTGTGTGGCTTGATTTTAGTAAAAAATTTCCTCCGTGTAGAACTTTCCTGCCATTAGGTCTTTTCTGGTTGAGTCCGTCTAATCTTGGCTTGCGTCATTTATTGACGCTTAACCGCCTAGGCGATTTTGGACGTTTCGTATCAAAGCACGCCAGTCATTCCTTTTTAGCGATAACTGGCGCCAATTGTAAAACCCAAGGAAGTTCAAGTCATCCTCCACTTGTTGTTTCCATCTCAGTCGAGGCCTCCCCCTTCCTCTGCTGCCGAATTCGGGTGTCGATAGGAAAACCTTCTGTGCTGGAGCTTCTTTGTCCATTCGCATAACATGTAATAACCAGCGGAGCCTTTGGGCTTTAATCCGCTGGACTATCGTCAGGTCTGCGTAAAGCTCATCGTTAAATTTCCTTCGATACTCGCCGTTGGCATCACGGGAAGGACCATAAATCTTCCGGAGAACTCTCTCAAATACTCCAAGGGCCATCTCATCTTCTCTTGACACTGTCCATGATTCTGAGCCGTACATCAGGAGTGGTATGATGAGGGACTTATAGAGCGTGATCCTTGTTTGTCGAGAGAGGACTTTACTTCTCAATTGCCTACTTAGTCCAAAGTAACACTTGTTGGCAAGAGTGATTCTCCGTTGGATTTCTAGACTGACATTGTTTTCGGTGTTAATTCTGGTTCCCAAATAGACGAAGTCCCTCACCGTTTCAAACTTGTAGCTATCAACGGTGACTTGGATACCAAGGCGCAGGTGCGCCGATTCTTTCTTTGATGACAGCAGATACTTCGTCTTGTCCTTGTTCACCGCAAGACCTACTTTTTTCGCTTTCTTATCCAGTCCAGAGAAGGCAGCGCTTACGGCGCGGTTGTTAAGGCCAATGATATCAATATCATCAGCATACGCCAGCAATTGCACACTCTTGTAAAATATTGTACCATTGCGGTTTAGCTCTGCTGCTCGAATTATCTTCTCCAGCATCAGGTTGAAGAAATCGCACCAAAGAGAGTCACCCTGTCTGAAGCCTCGTTTGATTTCAAGTGGCTCAGAGAGGTCCTTCCCGATTCTAACGGACTGTTGGTATTGCTCAACAGGGAAGTCAAATTCAGACATGGCAACTCCTTTTTGTGCTGTCAAAAGCGGCTTTAAAATCGACAAAGAGATGGTGTGTGTCGATTCTTTTATCATGGGTCTTCTCCAGGATTAGGCGTATCGTGAAAATCTGGTCTATGGAAGACTTACCAGGTCTAAAGCCACACTGATAAGGTCCAATCAGTTTGTCTACGATGGACTTCAGTCTTTCACACAATACGCTAGAAAGAACCTTATATGCGGTATTAAGAAGACTGATTCCGCGGTAGTTGGTGCGGTTAGCGGGATCGCCTTTCTTGTGGATTGGACAGAGCACACGTCAGGTATCTGAGTTTTATGCCCTGGTTTTCTAAATCACGGTGACTAGACGCGACGCGGTCACTCACGTTCACCATCACCCTCAAGTTCGTAATTTATAAGCACATAAGTTTTCGCGTTCAACCAGTTACGTTATCACGGCGCAGTCACTGCGTTTGGCAGGTCTGCGTTCGCGGTAGTTGGCAATTCCGCAAGTGAACACAAACAAAAATGTAAACAAGCCACAAAATAAAATAAAATGTTTTAGTGCTCTTTATTGCTTTTTATTGTTGAATTATAATAAAAAAGAGTGATAAAAGTGTTATAGTGAGGGTTTGTTTGTGTTTGAGTGTTTTTTTGCATTTGTGACTGTTTATTCGCTTCGTTTTCGTTGAAGTTGGAAACCTTCAGCATCTCAGCAGCTACGGAGCGCCAAATCGCGTTGAAACCAGTGATGCCACATTTTTTTCCCCCAAAATCCACAAATGAAGTAAAACTCTCTAGATTACCCTACGCGTTAAAAAAAAAATACCTACAAAAATCCCTACATTTTTTTCCTTGCTGAAATATTGAAAACCACATAGCTATATATTGAAATTTTTTTTAGGACAAGGCTTTTACAGAAATGGTCAAGAAATAGGCATTTTTTCAGATACTTGAACCAGGCTTCTATAAAAAAAAAATGGTTTTTTTTTTGGGTATTACCCCCAAAAAAGTTAGTAATTGATGAGAAAAAACGCTTTGCAAAAAATCATCGATCTCTGGCGTTTGAAAGAGTTTACGTTTACCCTCTTTGGCACATAACTGCTTTGGAAATCCGGTATCAGAGATTGTGCTAACTCCACACACCTCCTGGAACTCGGCGACAGCGTTTCCTGCGGAACTCCCTCATATTTCTTCAGGATCCTAGCAGCCAATCGTTTTTCCAGGTACGCAGAGCGGCGGGGAGATGTCTCTTGGGAGTTCAGACCCATAGTTTCCATCGCTGTCGCTCCATTTGCTGACAACCCATTCACTAATTCTCTTTCCTTTGGAACTCTGTGGCCAGGTCTTGAGCCCATTGCCACAGGCGTTGAGAGACTGGTTTTCGTACCAGCGGTTGATGGAAGTTCAGCATGCTGGTGCTGGCTCCCATCAAGTCAATCTTACTTCAAGATTTATAGGTTGACCGACCCGTAGTTGCCATCGCTGTCAGTCCCCCGAGAACTTTGTCGGTTTTTTACAGAAACGGGGCCTTTTAAGTACTAATCGTAATAATAGCCGGTTTGATTGATGATTTTCTTGATAGTCCATTTATTAATTAATTACCATTACCACACATTAATATTATTTTCAGAGTTTACACTAAGTTTAGAATAATTTGGTCAATCTTTTAAAAACGGACATCAAAATTTTCAAATTTTTTGGCAAAGTTTTCAGATAAATTTTAAGTATCAGTTTAGTAGCCCATTCAATTAGTTCATGCGTTGTGTGGAAGTAAACACCCAACACCCTTGACAAAAAAAAAAATGCTGAAAATTCCGGGAAAATTTTTAGCGAGTTCTAACTTGTATATTTCTGCAGTAAAATTGAAAGGGCTACTAAACTGATACTTAAAATTCATCCGAAATTTTTTTCTGCCACTGTATATGTATGAATGTATAAATTTTATTCTTAATAAATATGTACTTATATTCTTTGTTTTTTTTAGTTAAATCCATCAAGCCAGCCAGAGATACTATCCACAGCTCCTAGTTGATCTTCGCCACTAGCACCACTTACACCATCATCATCAAGTTCTACAATCTCGAATGGAACACCGCTATCTCCAATGTCACCATCACCACCAGACACATCAGCAACCAAAAATAAACGCAACAATTGGAATGAGCTTGCTAAAACAATAAAACTACAAACAGAAATATTGCAATCGGTTGCCGATGAATCACGGGAACTAAAAGGAGAGATAGTTAATGTTATTAGAGAAAATAATGGGTCGTCAGAAAAGCTCTTGGGCCTGGTAGAAAAACTAATTGAGAAAATGTAACTTATGGCAGCATCAAAAAGGACGGGACATTTAACGTTTCGCCTACTACAAGGTTTTTACTTAGTTTGTTTTCATTATGTTATTGATTATAGTTTAACAAGTTATTATTCATATCTACAATACAATAAAATAAAATAAAATACAACAAATTGCAAAACAATAAAACAAAATACAATACCATAAAATAAAACCAAATAGAATAAAATAAAACAAAATTAAATTAAATTAAACAATTAAATAAAATTAGATTAAATAAAATAAAATAGAATAAAATGAAAAAATTAAATTAAATTAAATTAAATAAAGAAAAATAAAATAAAACAAAGTTCAAAATAAAATAGAATAAAATAAAAAAATAAAATAGAATAAAATAAAATAAAACCAAATAAAAAAAATTAAACAAAATAAAAAAATGAAAACAAAATAAAATAAAGTAAAATAAAATAAAACAAAATAAAGTAAAGCAGAATAAAATAAAATAAAACGAAGTAGAATAAAATAAATAAAATAGATTAAAATTAATTTAAATAAAGTAAAAAATAAAATAAAATAAAATAAAGTGCAAAATAAAATAGAATAAAATCAAATAGAATAAAATAAAATAAAACAAAATAAAATAAAGTAAAATAAAATAAAACAAAATAAAATAAAGCAGAATAAAATAAAAAACTTAAATAAAATAAAATTAAATTAAATTAAATAAAGTAAAATAAAATAAAGTACAAAATAAAATATAATAAAATAAAAAAATGAACTTGAATAAAACAAAATAAAAAAATTAAACACAATAAAATTAAATTAAATAAAATAAAATAAAATGAAATACAATACAATAAAGTAAAATACATTACAATAAAATATAAATTAAAACGTACAATCATGTACATATGTAATACCTACTAAAAAATTCGTTCAATGAGTAAATACAGTCGTATGAAATTAGCATATGTAAATTCATACAAAGTTTATATAAATAAATAAGTTTTAAGTAAGTTTGCTTTTAAAGCGAAAAGAAAACAAGTAAGGAAAGCTGTCTTCGGCTGTGCCGAAGGCTAAATACCTTTCATGAATAAGCGTCACGATTTTCACTGTTTGATCCCAGTACAGCCTGTGTGAATTTAACTTAAGCTCATACCGAAATTATCGGAACTATCGACTATATGGGGGAGATGTGTTATATTGGTCCAATCTCATTGATTTTTGAGACCGACATTCCGCATTCTAAAATAGCAATAGTTACGAAATTTCACGTTCCTACCTATATAACTACAGGAGTTATCTACAAAATCCGTTTATTGGAACAATCGATTGTAGGGGGCTATGTGAAATATTTATACCATCTCGATTATTTTCAACATCGATATTTCACATATAAAAATAGCAATACGTCCAAAATTTCACGTTCCTACGTGTTTAATTACAGGAGTTATAGCCCAAAATCCGTTTATCGGAACAATCGATTGTATGGGAGCTATGTGAAATATTTATCCCATCTCGATGATTTTCAACACCGATGTTCCACATGTAAAAATAGCAATACGTCCACAATTTCACGTTCCTACGTGTTTAATTACAGGAGTTATAGCCCAAAATCCGTTTATCGAAAGAATCGATTGTATGGGAGCTATGTGAAATATTTATACCATTTCGATTATTTTCTACATCGATATTTCACATATAAAAATAGCAATACGTCCAAAATTTCACGTTCCTACGTGTTTAATTACAGGAGTTATAGCCCAAAATCCGTTTATCGAAACAATCGATTGTATGGGAGCTATGTGAAATATTTATCCCATCTCAATGATTTGCAACATAGATATTTCACATATAAAAATAGCAATTCGTCCAAAATTTCACGTTCCTACGTGTTTAATTACAGGAGTTATAGCCCAAAATCCGTTTATCGAAACAATCGATTGTATGGGAGCTATATGTAATATCGGTCCGATCTTGCTAGTTCCGACAAATGATTCCTATATTAAAAAATGATGGCCGCATACAAAATTTCAGCCAAATATCTCAAAAACTGAGGGACTAGTTTGCGTTCAAACAGACAGACAGACAGACAGACAGACAGACAGACGGACAGACGGACATGGCTAAATCAACTCATCTCGTCATCCTGATCATTTCGGTATACTTATTGATGGGTCTATCTCTTCTTCTTCTCATACTTACAAACATCGGACCAAAGTTATAATACCATTTCATGTTCATGAAAGGTATAAAAATGAATTAATGATTGATTTTTAAAATATCTAATTAATATTAAAAAATGTCGTTCAATGAGTACCTACATAGTCGTATGAAATGAATATATATAAAAAAAAGTTTTAAGTAAGCATGTTTTTAAAGCGAAAATAAGAACAAATTAATTAACAAATTAAAAAAAAAATGTCGTTCAATGAATACATTCGTATGAAATAAGTTTTTAAGTTTGCTTGTTTTAAAAGCGAAAAAAAAGAAATAAATGATATGGATCTCAAATAAAATTAATGAGTACAAATTTTAACATGATGTAGTTTTTAGTCTCATATGAAACCCCTTTTTCCAGAAATTTAATGAGGACTAGGTTTGACTCTAGAAGATGTTTGCAAGATATGTGAATCAAAATAAATCGGCTGATAAAGGTTTAGACGGGGATAGGGATAGAGATAGGTATAGGGATACGATTTGAAAGAAGAGAAGCGTATGAAAATGATAAAAGGGGATTTATGGGATATGGATATGATATACCCACTAACAAAATCGGTAGTTGAAAATAAAAAAAATTTCGGCAGATAACGAGCTGGCGCGCCTGCACACTTGTACCAAAATGCTATCCACTACAGAGTACTATGAAATTCTTTCGGCAATATTCAATAGCTTTAATTTTTTATATTTTTTCAATACTACGTAACGGCACAAAAAAATCTAGATAGATACAGGAATTTTTGAAAATTCTAATCGTAATAACTTTTCTACTGATAACGGTAGAATAATGAAATTCGGCACAAGGTATACTAGCATTATAGGGGATACCTGATGAAATTTGGCGAAATTGGAATTCTGAGTTATCATCGAAATAAACAGGAGGAATAATCATTCCATTTGGTGATCAAAAACTCAAGAATTCAATGATTAAATTCTGAGTTAACTTTGAAATCAAAGAAGAAAAAAATCAAATATGTTTACTCTAGGTGAACAAAAACTGATAATTATTTTCAACCCACTTTTGAACATTTTTTTTATTATTTTTGTCAACTCAAAATCAAATTTCTACCTTTTAAATTTGTTTAATCATATCATAAAATTCAGAAGAAACACAAACTTTTTTAGGAAATAAAAAATATTCTTTATCAGGTCAGGGATCTGCTCAGCATATATTGATAAGTTTTTGTGACATATTTGTTGACAAATACCTGCATGTTCTTATCTTTCCTTGCCTCGTCTCAAAGTTCTCAGAAGTCATGAGCTGATTAAAACGCTTGTAAGTGGTAGTCAGAGGGCTCTATCAGCAATTGCGACGGGACTGCCGAATTTCTTGATGTCAATCGACTTTATTGAAGGTCCGTCGGAATAGCTGAAATACTCCAGAGACTTGCCCCACATGTGTGGTCTTCTGCAAATGACTTCAAAACACCCCCAAAAAATAATCAAATTATGATCATAAAACAATATGAAATATGATGTATGATTCCACAAAGTATTCAAACACGAAATTCAAATTATATTCGAAATAGGTAACGTGAACAAACTGCTATGATGCTATTGCAGTCCTAATGTCTGCTGCTGAGATGTCATTTTCTGCAGCTCTACTCCTGTGATTTGGCTGTTTTTGGGTAGCTGCTGTTTCTTCCTGATGCCATACAGAAGGAACCTCATCTTCTTCATTTTTCAAAAAATTGTGCAATAAACAACATGCATGATCTATTAAATTTACATTGTTTGGTGCAACTTGTAGACCTCTTCCAATTCTACGAAATCTGGCTTTATACTGGCCAAACGCGTTTTCAATAACGCGACGACACCGGGACAGGAAGTAATTAAATGTTTTCTCAACAACTGGCTGGTTTGGAGAATAAGGGTACGGTTTCATAAGGTACAGCGACAAGCGAAAAGCTGAGTCTCCAATCAATGATACCGGTACATTGACGTTCCCGATTACTTTGCTACACTCCTGAAAAATATTTGCAGTCTCGTGATACTTTTTCAAAGAGTTGTTTTCATATACGTAAGAATCGTTATTCCGCCCAGTAGATCCAACATGTATATAAGGGGTCGTGCATATATGACGTCACGCGATTTTTGGTAGTTTTTGACCCCCCCCTCCCACCATGTCACACCCAGTCACAAACGCCAGACCCCCCCCTCCCCCTCGAATGTCACATCACACCCTTAATAAATATAAATTCAATATTTATTTGACATAAAATCTGATACATATTTAGAATGTTTATATTAATTATTAAATAATATTTGCCAATCGAAAGAATGAAAACGTGCTAAATTTGAAAACTTTCATGGACGTTGCACGCTAGAAAACATGCAAAAAATAACGTGACATCACGTAAGTGCTACTCCCCCCCTCCCCCATGTCACATTTCGTCACAAATCGCAGACCCCTCCCCCCCTCAAAGAGCGTGACGTCATATATGCACGACCCCTAAGTAAATTTTGATCTGCCAAAGATAAATGGGGAAAATTTAAATTTGTATAGGTACTTGATCATACATATGAATATTTATACCTATGATCACAGCTTGCCAATAAAATCACTGAATACCAGCCTCTATAATTGTAGTAATCAATAGCATCTGCCTTATTGGGTTGAACCTCTATATGACATCCGTCTACAGCAGCCCTAGGCACCTAGTGAGACAATTGTCCGAAAATCTTTCGAGATATGAAATTATTGCTCGCTTATGAGAGCGCTATGACCGCGTTGACCAATCAATGAATATCGTTAGTTATGCTCAGTCACTCACTTGCAATTAACGACTCAACATCATACGCTGTTGCTTCGGTACTTGCTGGTAAGCGGCAGAGTAAACAGAGATAACCTAATTTGATTAGTGCGAATTTTGCCGTGCTCTGGTCTACAGCTCCATAACATTGAGGAAATCCGTGTTCGGCGAAACCGTTGACAATCCTGTTTACTTCTTCGGGCTCTGCAGGGTAAGAATTGATGCAATCGCCCAAATTTTCACAAACTGCATTGCAAAACTCTAATACAATTTGTCTAACAGTAGTGCGTCCTACACCAAACAAACTCGCAACAGTTCGGTATTCTGCCGAGGAACCTAATGCATACAACGCGATTGCCACTCTCTTATGAAGAGGAATACACGGTCTCATTCTGGTGTCGTTTCTTTCAATGCTTTGGACTTTTTCACACAACTTTTGAAAAGACGTTTTGTTGACACGAAAATTTTCCTTAAACCGAAAATCATCCATCCTAAAGACATCGGATTCCCAAAAAGTGCTACTTCGTTCCTTCAAGTAATCATATTTGGAACTAAATGTATAAAATTGTTTAACTAAATGATTCCCACAAACTTACAAACGTCCAGACATGTCTTTGCCTGACATCAGCAGAAACAAGCGCAGCAGAAGTTAACGCCAACACGTTTGCTACGGCTTTCAACACTTTTATGTTTTCCACTATCTATATATTAATAGGCTAACACTCTCCCCATACAGACAGTCGTAACCCAATTTCGTATAGTATTTGTGGATATAACTCTATAAAATTTATATTGGAAACTTAGAATGGACTAATCTGGTGTCTCACCAAAAAAAACTTTTAAAATTATTTTTAGTTTATTTGTTATTAAACAAAAAATAGGTCTCCAAACTCTCCAGCTATTTTGTTATCTCCACATTCTGTTATACACGAACTATACATCACTATTCAGCAATCTTATAAAACTCCCAAAGACACACCCATCCGCTCATTCCCTTACACACACACGTACATATCTATGCAATGATCCAGCAACTGCCACTTGCTTTTATTTTTGTGCCAAAAAAACAACAAAATGTACCTAATCATATCATCTTCGGCATCTAAACACCATTTGTAAGCTAAAAAATCCAGCTTCACTTCTGGCTTTATATATTAAACTTTTTGCCTATTCGTAAAGTTTTTTTTTTAACGATATAATTTTGTAAGAAAATTCCACAATGATAAGATCGAAATTTAAATATCGTACGGACTTTAACTAAAGAACAATTTTACATGACACTAATGCTGATTTCGTTGAACATGTTTACACCCTTGCACAGAATACGCTAAAAGTGTGATAAAAGTGTACCCGTTCCACATGAAACTGCTATATCGATAAAACGAACAAAAACATTGCCCGTTTTCTATGCTATGTGCATTATCAACCATATTCAATTGTTATTGCAAAATCCCATTTTTTTCACCAAATTTATCTGTCAAATAAAATTTTCGTCAGCTGATTTTCAGTGCAACCAACTACCCTGTCAAAGCTTCAGAGAGTAAAAAGTGTGAGTGTTTTAGGAAATGAAAACATATTCTGTTTGACGTTTTACCTTCATTTTGCAAACGAAAACGGAAAATTGAAGAGTGTAAAAAATGCGCATTTGTTGATGAAACGAAATCACCATAACTCTACTTTTTTTTACGAAAAACACATTTTTGGGTATTTGTTTCCTTTAGGGATCAACCGCTAATAAATTAGCTAAAATTATGGGAGATAGCTCAAAAGACAGGTTTTGGCCTAAGGATCACGAGTCCGGAAGCGCTTTTTTAATTTTTTGTTTCTATGAAAAGTTATGGTCAAAAAATCGAAAAATGACCCACGGCACGCATTTTTTCGCACGTTTTTAGGTACAGCCTAATAAAATTACAATAACCACATGAAAACTTGCCACTTTGATTGCAAATATCTCTTCAGACAAGCAAAATATTAAAAAGCGCTTCCGGATTCGTGATCCTGAGGCCAAACCATTGTGTATAACATAAAGTGTGAAATGTAGCTTTGACAGAAGTGTCAAAACACACTTCAACGTCAATCAAAACACACATCCATGTCAAAAATCTGGGTTGCTATTGTGGTTTCTGCAAACCATGGCAAAATAATTGAATGGTAATCGCAGCCCAAAACAGAAATTACCGTTTTGGCCCGAATTTTTGTGTCAAAAGCAGTGGCAAAACAACAAACGCATAAAAACACGTGAGCAAACGATATACTTATTTTTCCTGGCTTTTTACTTGTTTTTCCACATTTTCTAAAGAGATTATCACAAAGCACTTACTAAATTTCTTTTCACAACTATTTTTTCTAAAAAAATTAATTAAAACTCATTAAAACACGCAAACGAATTCCGTAGCTTTTTCACGAACTTTTCAAAGAATGTAAACAAGAAAACAAAAAGGGTGATAGTTTGAGTGATAAAAAATCAACAAAGCATGAAAGAACCGTTAGCCACAGCTGTCAATACAACCAGTAATTATTGAGTCATGCTGCAAACCAGGGTTTTGTGCAGGACCGTAAAACAAGGAGACAGGGTTCTTGTTTGCAAAAAAGTGTTGCTGTGTTGCACAACTTTTTCATTCCAATTTGTAAGGAAATTTTTAAGCGAATCTTTTATTATATTTTGCAAAAAAAAAATACAAAACTTAAAACGATTAAATTTTATTTATTTTCAGGAAAAATTTTAATGTTCGAACTTCGAAAATGAGAACACAATTTTTTTAGATAGATTGTTTTTAATTTATTAAGCCAGGTCCCAACATCAAATTTCGCCAGCATAATGCAATTGGCCTGTCGTGAAATGTTGTTAGCAGTTTTCATTTTTTTCTTGCTTTTTTCAGTACGTTTTTAAATCAAGTAGCAAACAAATTCTGAAAAGAGTGCTACAAGTTCAAAATGTAAAATAAACTTTATAAATTACAACTCTAAAGGCTGGCTTTCATTAGGTCAAAAGGTGTCAAATTTCATCGACTTTATCGAGATTCGGTTGCTTATTTGGTAATTATCTACTTTAGCTGTCAACTGCTAATAAATTAGCTATAATTATGGGAAGGGGGCTCTAAAGGCGGAGTTCGGACTCAGGATCACGAATCCGGAAGCGCTTTTTTAATATTTTGCTTCTCTGAGGAGATATAATCCAAGTTTCAAGATTTCATGTGGTTGTTGAATTTACATTAGACTGCGCCTAAAAACGTTCAAAAAAGTGCGTACCGTGGCACGGTTCAGGCAACACCCCGGACTTGGGATGGCGTAGCCCAAGTTATTTTTTTATAAGCGCGGCCGAAGGCTGCTAGCTCATTATGTTCTGCACATATGTAAATACCATGGATTCCGCCCCAATTTTGGTATCGAACCCGGGTCAATTTTCGGTTTTTCGACCATAACTTTTCACTGCTCACTACCGGATTCGTGATCCTGAGGCCAAACCGCGTCTTTCGAGTCCCCTTCCATAATTTTAGCTAATTTATTGGCAGTCGACAGCTAAAGTATACAATTACCGCTTATTTCGATAAAGTTGATAGAAATTTTCAAAATTTGACCTAATGAAAACCAGACTTAAGAAGTTTTCAACTATTATTTTTCACCTTATTTTATAAATTTAGAGAACTATTACCCCTTTATTTACTACTAATTTTTTACGCAATCGAATGCAACTCGGCGCTAAATGATACTATTTTCCAAAAAAGCAACTCTGATCATCAGGTGTTAAACTCACTTTGAAAATTTGACGTCTATGCAGAAGATTCCACACTTGTACTGATACACAATGGGCCAAACCCCGTCTTTTGAGCTATCTCCCATAATTTTAGCTAATTTATTAGCAGTTGACACCTAAAGGAAACAAATACACATTTTTACTTTGATTATTTGATGTTCTAAGCTTTTCTCGATTTTTTTAAGTTTAATTCACTTATGAAATTTTTAGGGGGTTAAATATTGGAAAAGTATATTTTTCCAGGTACGCAGAGCGGCGGGGAGATCTCTCTTGGGAGTCCGGACCCGTAGTTTCCATCGCGGTCGCTCTCTTCTCTTTCCTCCCGCTTCTCTTTCCTTTGGATCTCTGAAGCCAGGGCGTGAGACCATTGCCACAGGCGTTGAGAGACTGCTGTTCATACCAGCGGTTGATGGAATTTCAGCATGCGCCGATGTCCGCTTAGCTGCGTGCTGGCTCCCATCAAGTCACTCTTACTTGATAGAGATTTATGGGTTGACCGACCCGTAGTTGCCATCGGTGTCAGTCCCCCGATTGATTTTGAAGTGGAAGTTGTCCTCCGACGTTGTGTTTTCGCTTGCCCCAGCATAGCTCTCCTCTGCTGAGGTGTGAACGAAGTTGTTGATTGATTAAAGTTTTGTTTTTTTCATCTTGTTCGTACGACCCATCACCGGACAAGGCCAGCTAGGGTCAAGGAAAGAGTGAGGGGAAAGTGTGTCGTCCGCCGTGGCAGAGCCCCATACCGCGGTAAGACCATAGATACTCTCTGTAGCGGCCCGGTATCAAAGAGGCTCCGTTCGACTACAGCCACGATTTGCCTCCCGGCTGCAAACGTCCAATGGGCACGGTATCGCATAACACCCGGGAATGGGAGGGGGAAGATCTTTGTCGTCGCGCCAGAGAGTATAGGCTGCTCCGGTGATGTAATGCCATGCGGATCTATGATCACAAAGGTAGCGTAGCCCTGTGGCTATCAACTTAAGCCCCCGTACCGCGGCAAGGTTTATGTGTTACTGTGTATGTGTGTACAATAGTACAAAACTCACAGGACGCATATTTGCAAAAAAATTTTGTTAGTCAACAAACGGTGCATGTTTGCATCTTGAACATGCAAAAATCCCTACATTTCGTGAATTATGAAAAAACCAACCTTTTACCCTACGGACACATTTTTTAGCCAAAAAGACCTACAAATAGGGATAAAACCCTACGTGTGGCAACACTGGTTGAAACATGTCAAGAGACATAATTATTTTTATGTGAAATATGTAACTCAGAAAGGTGTTCTGCACACAAATACAATGTGTCCCGAAGCAAATTGGGAGCGGACCCGGGTCATTTTTCGGTTTTTTGAACATAACTTTTCACTTAAACAAATAATTGAAAAAGCACTTCCTGATTCGTGATCTTGAGGCCAAAACACGCCTCTTTATCCCTCTCCCATAATTTTAACAAATTTTTTATCAGTAGTGTTAAGAAGACTTAATAAATAATTCTTTTTAAAAAAATTATAATTTTTTCACAAAATTTGACCTTCATTTCTGAAACTTTTGAAATTCCAACAAGTGACGCTAGAAATGTGAATACTCTCAAAATGGTCGATATATCGCTATCGAAAAAAAACCATCGATAGTGCCTCACCAAAAAAACTATCGATAGTATTGATAGTGCCATCGATTGTTTTCCAGCTCTAGTTTGCATAATGATTGGTCGTTTTCGAGTGATACGTCCACAAAAATACAGACCATTGTGTATCAATACCATTGTGTATCAGTACAAGTGTGGAATCTTCTGCATAGACGTCAAATTTTCAAAGTGAGTTTAACACCTGATGATCAGAGTTGCTTTTTTGGAAAATAGTATCATTTAGCGCCGAGTTGCATTCGATTGCGTAAAAATGTTAGTAGTAGTTCTCTAAATTTATAAAATAAGGTGAAAAATAATGGTTGAAAACTTCATAAGTCTGGTTTTCATTGGGTCAAATTTTGATAATTTCTATCGACTTTATCGAAATAAGCGGTAATTGTCTACTTTAGCACTCAACTGCTAATAAATTAGCTAAATTAAAGAAATTGTTTGCTACTTCTTAGAATTTGTAAAGATTTAAAAACGTGCTGCAAAAGGCAACAAAAAAATGAAAACTGCTAACAACATTTCACGACAGGCCAATTGCATTATGCTGGCGAAATTCCACGGCTTGGCGGATATTGGTACCTGGCTTAATAAATTAAAGTTTCTTATTTCGAACATTAAAATTTTTCCTGTAAAATAAATAAAATTTAATCATTTTAAGTTTTGTATTTTTTTGCAAAATTTATCTAATAAAAGTGTAAGCTGAAAGATTCGCTTAAAAATGTCCTTACAAATTGGAATGAAAAGTTGTGCAACACAGCAACACTTTTTTGCAAACAAGAACCCTGTCTCATTGTTTTACGGTCCTGCACAAAACCCTGGTTTGCAGAAACCACAATAGCAACCCAGATTTTTTACATGGATGTGTGTTTTGATTGACGTTGAAGTGTGTTTTGACATTTCTGTCAAAGCTACATTTCACACTTTATGTTATACACAATGATCAATACCAAGTGTGAACTCTTCTTTTGACAACACACATTAAAATGTCGGTTTGTTTACATCCTGCACATATTAAAATGTCGCCAGCACCGAATAACAGAAAAGCAAATGGCGTTGTTTAACATCCTGCACACATCAACATGGCGGTCTGCTATCTTTTACCTAATGGTAGAAAGAGATGGGAAGATGGAAAGAAGTGAGACAAAAAGGAAATTAAAAACAGGTGACTAAACTCACTTTGAAGTTTTCACGACTATGTCTATGATATCACACTTGTTATTAACCACAATCTCAAACAGGTGTTAAACTCATTTTGGAATTTTGACGCCTATGCAGAAGAGTTTACACTTGGTATTGATACACAATGATACAGACAGAAAGACAGACAGTCGGACATAAAGATAGACATACAGACGGACAAAAATTAAAAAAAAAACGGTTGATTTGGACTCTATTTGACACCACGAATTTTTTTGAATATCTGCCCACAGTCACTGACAGTCACGAAGTGATTTATAAACTACGAATTGGGTGAACGTGACTCTTCGCGTCGCGTTTCGTTTTATAAAATCAGACCATTAATGGCATTGAGAGCGAATGTTGTGCTCCTACTTTTCCTGAAGCCATCCTGGTGCTTGGCTAACCTCAAGTGTATGTCAATATGTAGAGAGGGGGTAAGAACACTTCCAGTGTATTCGCTACTGGCGAGAGGAGTGATATCGGGCGATATGACTCCCCAACGTTAGGTGGCTTGCCAGGCTTTAGCAGCGGGACCACAATTGTCTGCTTCCATTTATCGGGTATGTCAGAAGTGGTCAAGGACAGATTGAGGACGGCCGTGAGGTGATTAACTTCCTCCTCGCTGATATATTTGAGATGCACCATGGCTAAGTCAACGGGACCGATGGCTTTGGAGTTGTTGCTTTTCCTGATTGCCACTCGAAACTCTGTAGCGGGAATGGGAACGGGAACAAAGTGGGCGGGGAGTGCTACGTTATAAGTAGCTGTGATCTGCTGCTTGTAGCGAGCAACAGCCGGGAAAACACACGTCTTGCTGAGCAATGGATGTATCTCAACTAGCACCAAAGTAACAGAAACGGGGACGGCAACCTCAAGCGGGTGAATTTTAAGGCCTGTTTACATTGTTCAATTTTGGAATAAATTTTCGTCGCGTGTGCCGTTGATTCCAAATTGAGTTGACTACCATCATGAAATAAGAAAGGTGACGGCAGGTGAAAAGCTGTTTAATTTTTTTCCTGCTTTTTTCTGATTTTTATTGACTTTCTGGTGTCAAGGCCAACAGCCATTATGTTTTTTTCATAATAATAAATGTTAATTTAATTATATCTTCCAACTCATAAATTACTACCTGTCGATCTTCACTTGCCGATGCAAAGTTACTGCCATCTGGCGAGAATGCAACAGCGCAAACTTTATTAGTATGAGCAGTTTATGCAACAACAACGAAATTGCCATCTGGATGCCAGGCTAGTTGACGGCCCGTACCACGTTCTTCGGTAAAAGAGCGTATAAATTCGCCAGAGGTTATATCAAAAACTCTTGAGGATTTATCGTCACCACATGATGCTACGAATTGTCCATTGGGGCAAAATTTAGCCGATCGTACCCAGTGGTGTGCCCAGTGAAGATGTTAAAAATTTACGTTATACAACCTTCCATAGTTTTAGTGTTTGGTATTTGTTTCCTTTAGGGGTCAATTGCTAATAAATTAGCTATCTCCCAAAATTTAGTTTATTTATTAGCAGTTGACCCTTAAAGGAAACAAATACAAACTACGCTGCGCACAGCTTTGCTATGCGCTAAAAATTCACCAGATACTTCACTAATTTTTGGTTCCCAAATTTTGACCTTACGATCCTTGCTAGCCGAAGAAACCAGATTAGACAGCTCCTGAATGTGCACTAAGGGAAGCTTAACAAGGCTGCAACTTCAGTGTCCACTTAGTTTGCGTTTGGGATGCAAACCCTGCAACTTCAAAGCGGTGTTCACTTATATTATCAAGAATGGCCTAGCAAATACGCGGCCCATCTTCTTTGCGTTCAATGCATGGATATATTACATATTATTCAACAAAAAAGAATAATATAATATAATTTTATCAATTTTTTTCCAGCAGCAATCAGTTAGTAAAATTATTCTGTTTTGCTTCTGTTTATTTGTAAACAAACCAATGCGATTTGACATTCATTTGACAGCGGAAGAAAATGTCAACAACAACAGCAAACACACTAAAAACACGACGACTCAACCTTTATTTAAAAATTTTGTTGACTACCCGTTTACATTAATCAATTTTTTTGAAAACTATTTGACGGTTGTTTATGTCATTGAAAAAAATTAAATGAAAATAGAAAAAATTCTATTTTTATTTATTGATTTTTTTTCACAACAACGGCATTATAAAACCACCCCTTTTGATTCATGGGTTCATAGACAGGTCCTCAACAGTATCCACACAAAGACAGGGAACACCTTTGCCAGCTCCCGTCAGGCGAATGTCGTCCTGCTACAACAAGTACCGCCGGTTGCTGCAGAGGGACATGATCGCCCGAGAGAGACCGGAGGCACTCTCGTTCAGCTCGGATCTGGGTAATGTAATTTGCGAAACTTATCCAGACTGAATCCCGAAGGCCCAAAATGTTTGCGCTGTATGTGGTTCTTCTCCTCACGACACTAACCATTTATTCACTTGCTCCTCGAAGCATACTCTTTTTACACCATTCCCACTCTGGCCTAACGATATTGAAACTGTTTCTTTCCTTGGAATCCTATTAAAAGGTGGCAATTTAGGGGCAATAAGCGTTACTTCTAGGTAGGGCAACATTTCGTTACAACAACAACGGAAATTGAGATCTAGTCAAGCGGGTATAAAATTATCAAAAACTACCAAAAATCGCGTGACGTCATATATGCACAACCCCTAATTTCGAATTAACTCCGCTTTTGGGAGTTAACTTGGGCATAATCTTCTTTATAAACTCCCAAAAATGAAGAAGATTTGCGCAGATGTCATAACGATTTGACCGCTACTGTCACCGATAAATAAACAAAAATAGCAAGGACAACTACGAAAATTACGATTTACCGCTACTGGACATTAGAGTCACAAAAAGTAAACAATCCCCAGCGACTTCTAGTTTTAAATAGCAAGTAATACAACCAAAGCACTAGATGGCGCCGATTGTTAGTCTTCAATTTTGTGTGTGTCAGGGCCATAGTGTATCAATACACAATGGTCAGGGCAAAATTTGGATCTGATTAAAGAAGATTTATTGTTACAATTCACTTTCGACGCTTCTATGCAAAATAATGTATGTCACTTTAAATTAACCTACTATTTTTAAATGCATTTTTACATTTTTATAGTTTTAGAAAATTTGTTATCTGGACAATGCAAGAGAGCACTCAAAAAATGTGATATTACAGAAAACGCATTTTTAGTTTTTGAATTGATGTATGTTTATATGGGATATGTAATTAATGGCCTGATTTCATAAAACGAAACGCGATGCGATGAGTCACGTTCACCCAAGTGAAACCCAATTCGTAGTTTATAAATCACTGATACCATTGTGTATCAATACAAAGTGTAAACTCTTCTGCATAGACGTCAAAATTCCAAAATGAGTTTAAGGGCCACTTGCATAAAAGCCGATAACGCCTAATCGGTGATTAACTTGACAGCCAACCATACAAAATACGTCAATTAAACTCCGGTTAGTCGTTATCAGCTTTTATGCAAGCGGCCCTTACACCTGTTTGAGATTGTGGTTAATAACAAGTGTGATATCATAGGCATAGGTGTGAAAATTTCAAAGTGAGTTTAGTCACCTGTTTTTAATTTCCTTTTTTGTCTCACTTTTTTCCATCTGCTCATCTCTTTCTACCATTAGGTAAAAGATAGGAGACCGCCATGTTGATGTGTGCAGGATGTTAAACAACGCCATTGCTTTTCTGTTATTCGGTGCTGGCGACATTTTAATATGTGCAGGATGTAAACAAACCGACATTTTAATGTGTGTTGTCAAAAGAAGAGTTCACACTTGTTATTGATACACAATGACTGATACCTTTCTTACGTTTTTTTGGTAACATATAGGGTTGCCAGATCCTAAAGTGGAAAAAGAAGGACATTTTTATTTCGATAGAAAAAAAAAGAAGGACAAACGTGAAAAAGGACGGTTGCACAAGGTGCACGGATTGCACGAAATGTAAAATGTCTTCGGCCTCAAGGCTTAGATCAAAGTGTCTGATCAGAGCCTGGGTCAACTCTGACACCTTTGATCTCGGCGCCACTGCCTTCAGGTCGATGACCACAGCGATGGTTTTTGTTAAACACCTTGTATTTATTAATGTTATTTCCAAGGCGTTTATTTTGGGCTCCGTGAAGCTTATAAATTGTACTTCAGCAAAATAATGGTTAGACCCGGTGTTACCCTTATAGCAAATATTCACCTTCTTGCCTACTTAGAAGGAAATTATAAATTTAATAAATCCTATGCCAAAATATGCAAGACTAAGAGAGCACCCCTCACTGAGTTCGCTGTAACATCGTTAATAATAGTCAAATGATTTTAATTGAAACTGAACAAATTTTTTCTTTTTTTCTGAAAAAAGTTGGCGCTGACAATTCCTTTTACTTTTTGTGAGAAAAATTAGAGGATTGAGCGAAATACAGGGTTGCCTTTTTATTTCCTACAATTCTTGCACTAAAATATAGATAGAAATTTTTAAAAAACTTTCAGAAATGCCAAAGGTTTAAAACATTCTTCAACAACAACAAATGCGAACATTATTTTCTAACTGCTCTTGTTTGGCCTTTCATTTTAAAATTTTTTAGAAACATAAAAAATCATGGTCGACCAGAAAAGAGAAAAGTTCTACCTCTAACATATCGTTACACTAATATAGAAAGGCCCTAACTCATTTTCAATTTTCACTCAAGTTGCTGGTAGATTTTTATTTATAACTTCTGAACGAAACTTCACTAAAATCTTAGTACTATACTATATCGTAGTTAAATATTACAGGCATTGATATTTGTGTTTTCGAACAAGCCTCCGTTGCTATGGTTTACTTTACATTCAGTTTTAAACAACGATGATTCTAACTTTTTGACTCCTGTCACTCAGCACGGTTTTGTTGTCTCCCTTATAGATCTGCCTCTAGTTCAGATCAATAATGTGGTAAACTCTAAAAATAAGTTGTTGGATTTAGCTTTTGTTGATAATTCAGTTGGTATTGGTCTTAGTCGGATCTCTACCTTATCCCTGCCTGAAGATCCCTTGCACCCCACACTTGAGATTGCACTGGATATTTTGCTGCCTACAATTAATTTTCTGGAAGCAAGCTGTCGTTCTCGTTCTAGATGTTTTAACAAGGCAAACTTTGACTTGCTCAACCATATGATAGCTACCCATGATTGGTCTGATCTTTACGCATGTAACGATGTTGAGGCTGCCACATCTATTTTTTACAGTTATCTTAATGGCTTCATTAATCTTTGCGTTCCTGTTCATTTTATTAAGGCTAAAAATAGTAAGCCACCTTTGTTCACAAGACAACTTGCCAGCCTTAATAATATTAAATCGAAGATCTATAAACGTTTTAAAAGATCTGGCTCTTCTGTTGTTTTTCCAAATATTTAGTTGCTCGCTCCAATTTCCAGTGCTTGAGTCAAAACTTCTACAAGTCTTATTTAACTAGATGCAAAATTGAATTTTTTTAATAATCCTAAAAAAATTTATGGTTTTGTTAATTCAAAGCGAAAATCTTCGAGATTTCCACCATCTTTGTCATTGGGAGGTAAGAATGCTAGACATGACCATGACATTACTGATTTATTTGCCCACTTTTTCAAATCGACCTATTCGACCAGTGCTCAAGCCGGTAGTTATCCGTATAAAATAATTAGTTGTAACTGTATTATTAATCCGGTCATTGACAGTGGCACTGTACTACAGAGTCATCTAGCTCTGAAACCGATTTTTTCCCCATGGCCTGATGGTATTCCTTTTTGTGTGCTTAAGTTCTGTGCAGTGAATTTGACAGAGCCGATCCCAAAGTTATTCAATTTATCTTTGCAATGGGCGTCATTCCCGTCAATCTGGAAACAGTCATTTATTATACCTCTACTCAAAAAAGGTAGTATATCTAACATTTAGAACTATAGAGGAATTGCTAAGCTTTCAGCTATTCCTAAAACCTTTGAACAAATTATTACCAGTCAACTTCAACATACGTGTATTTCCATATTATCACCCTTTCAGCATGGTTTTTTGAGAAGTAGATCAACCACCCGGCAAAACGAATAAGGCATAACGATTTGGATATTAGGGCATGTACCGGGAATGTCCGGACCCTTTCAAGGGACAGTACCGCTGCCCGACTGGTTGATGTCCTCGTAGGCGCAAAGGCCGACATCACCGCCCTGCAGGAAAGACGACCATCGGTCCTTGTGACGTATACTACAGTGGCCAGACACGCGGCAAAGCGCGTGGTGTAGGATTCGTGGTGGGAAAGAGACTTCGCCGCCAAGTATTAGCGTTCACTCCTGTGAACGAGCGTCTCGCTGCGATCCGCATCAAGGCGAGGTTTTTCAACATAACATTTATCTGCGTCTATGCGCCGACTGAGGAGACGGACGACGCAGAGAAGGACTCCTTCTACGATAAACTTGAACAGACTTATGATCGCTGCCCACAGCATGATATCAAAATCGTGCTCGGCGACTTTAATGCCAAGGTGGGCAAGGAAGGAGTCTTTGGTCCCACAGTTGGAAAATTCAGTCTCCACGATATAACATCCCCCAACGGCACTAGGTTGATTGACTTCGCCGCTGCTCGCAATATGGTCATCAGTAGTACCAGGTTCCAGCATAAGCGAATACACCAAGCCACATGGCTGTCCCCTGATCAAAGAACTAGAAACCAGATTGATCATGTCTTGATTGACGGCAGACATAGCTCCACCGTTCTTGTCGCAGCCAAGATACGCACACGCCTCTGTGCAATGAAGAAAGTGCGCACAGTAACGGAAGGAAAGTTTGACGTCGAGAAGCTGCGCATGACACAGACAGCTGATAATTTCACAACTCGACTCTCACACCTGCTAGCAGAGGGCAATCCTCGACCTAACGATGTAACCGAGCAATGGAAGCATATCTCTCACTCATTGCGTACCGCCGCTGAGGCCACTATAGGGTTCCAGCGAGCCCGCAAGAACAACTGGTACGATGAGGAATGCAAAACTGTCTCGAAAAAAAAGGACGCTGCCTACAAGGAGACGTTGCGAACGGGCGCAACCCGCAGTGTATGGCAACAATATCGTGAGGCAAAGAAGGAAGAGAGACGCCTTTTCAGAAAAAAGAAAAGTGAGGCCGAAAGGCGTGAGTGTGAGGAGCTTGAGATGCTGGCTGGCAGGAATGATGCCCGAAAATTCTATGAAAAGGTCCGGCGGATGACGGAAGGTTTTAAGACCGAGGCAAGCTAATGTAAGGACAATAATGGCGACCTGGTAACCGACGTACAAAGTGTACTTAAATTATGGAGGGAGCACTTCTCCTCACTGCTAAATTGCGAGGGAGACGTCGAACCCGATACCCCAATCCCTGACGATGGAAAAGTCGTCCCACCACCTGACTATGATGAAGTGAGGATAGCTATATCCCGGCTCAAAAACAACAAATGACGTTGAGCAATACCAACAGCTCCGTCAGAATCGGGAAGGACCTCTCTGAGCCATTTGAAACCAAACGAGGCTTCAGACAGGGCGACTCCCTTTCGTGAGATTTCTTCAATCTGATGCTGGAGAAGATAATTCGAGCAGCAGAGCTAAACCGCAATGATACAATCTTTTACAAGAGCGTGCAATTGCTGGCGTATGCCGATGATATTGATATCATTGGCCTTAACAACCGCGCCGTAAGCGCTGCCTTCTCTGGACTGGATAAGGAAGCGAAAAAAGTGGGTCTTGCCGTGAACGAGGACAAGACGAAGTATTTGCTGTCATCAAAGAAAGAATCGGCGCACCTGCGCCTTGGCAGCCATGTCACTGTTGATAGTTACAAATTTGAAACTGTGAGGGACTTCGTCTATTTGGGAACCAGTATCAACACCGAAAATAATATCAGTCTAGAAATCCAGCGGAGAATCACTCTTGCCAACAAGTGCTACTTTGGACTGAGTAGGCAATTGAGAAGTAAAGTCCTCTCTCGAAGAACAAAGATCACGCTCTATAAGTCTCTCATCATACCTGTCCTGATGTATGGCTCAGATTCATGGACAATGTCAAGAGAAGATGAGATGGCCCTTGGAGTATTTGAGAGAAAAGTTCTCCGGAAGATTTATGGTCCTTGCCGTGATGCCAACGGTGAGTATAGAAGGAAATTTAACGATGAGCTGTACGAGCTCTACGCAGATCTGACCATAGTCCAGCGAATTAAAGCCCAAAGACTCCGCTGGCTGGGCCATGTTATGCGAATGGACAAAGAAGCTCCAGCACAGAAGGTTTTCCTATCGTCGCCTGAATTCGACTGAGATGGAAACAACAGGTGGAGGATGACTTGAACTCCCTTGGGGTTTCCAACTGGCGTCCGTTATCGCTAAAAAGGAATGACTGGCGTGCTTTGATACGAAACGGCCAAAATCGCTTAGGCGGTTAAGCGCCAATAAATGATGATGATGATCAACCACCACAAACCTACTTGAGTTTACTTCTTTAGTTCGGGATGGTTTTTCAGCTAACAAACAAATAGATGTGATTTATACGGATTTTAGTAAAGCTTTTGACTCAGTAAATCACGAACTTCTGATTCGGAAGGTCGATTTACTGGGCTTTCCGACGAATTTGGTTGTTTGGATCTCAAGTTATCTTTCCAATAGAACTAAAAAGGTGCTGTATAAAAATAGGTGTAAAAGTAGGTCGCCTCCCAGTTGGTTCACCCTGGGTAACGCTAAATGACCTACATAGCCTACACGGCTAGTTTCTTGTATTGCCGGTTCTACGAGAACGGTACCAGTACTTGTGCTGTACCCATCTTGCCGAAACGACCCGGGCCGTTTTCTTATATCGACCCGGCCAAGAGCAATACACTCGAGGTGACCCTGTCTGATATTTAGGCAGGGCTACACCTCTCTACAACAACAACAACAGTATACCTATATCCATTGATGTTACCTATGGTGTGCCTCAAGGAAGTCATTTGGGCCCACTGCTTTTCACTCTTTTTATAAATGTCTTGCCACAGTGTTTGATTCATTCCCGAGTTCTAATGTATGCGGATGATGTAAAAATTTGTTATTTGTACTTGCCTTCGGATTTACCCCGCTTAAATCTACTTTAGGTTGATTTGGATTCATTTCAACGTTGGTGCAAATAAATGCACTAGTGTCAGTTAAGATTATCAATTAAGATTCAACTTTCTTTGTGGCACTCCTTTGGAGCGTTTATCTACTGTTAACGATTTGGGTGTTCTGTTTGACTCGAAACTGAGCTTTAATTTACATATATCCGCTATTGTAAATAAAGCAATGGGTACTCTTGGATTCGTTTAACGCTGGGCTAAAGAGTTCAATGATCCTTATCTCACCAAGGTTCTTTACACTTCGTTGGTCCGTTCAATACATTAGTACTGCTCGTGTGTGTGGAGTCCAGGATATATTACTCATATTGTCGCCGATCAAACCAGAACTTGCGAATTTAACGTTTACTCATTGAAGGGCAATGGTACTAGCAATGAAACTTGTGATCAATCGCTTATCGTTGCAATAGTTGAAAACGTGCAAATCGAAAACGTTTATTTCGGCAAAGGCAGATTATTAAAAGACTTGAATACATTTTACAAACGTCACTTACCGCAGTGTCATTCGCTCCAATTCTTGATCGCCGACTAAATCACAGTTTGTCGTCACTTACCGAATTTATAGACTACAAAGTACATAATATTTGGAGCGATCGACATTACGGTTTACAAAGACATCAAACGAATTAGGTGTACAAATTAGATAGTTATAAGTGTATGCACCCTTTGTGCTAGCGGATAATTTCAAATCACAAATAAAGAGAACTTCAATTACATATTTACGTATGGCAATCAAAGGATAACAATAAATTAGAGATGACTATAAATAAGATATGGCACATCAATAAGTCATACAGTAAAACGGGGCGATCTTCACCACCATCTATGTCCAGGACAGCCAGAGTTGACACCGCTCTATGTTTCACGCCGCTCGAAGTTCTGCTCGTCTGACTACACCGTCATGCCCAGGATAAACGTGTTCTACTTTACCACGACTCCAACGCCGCCTGGATTCATTAGGATCACAAATAAAAAACTAGGTCCCCCTCCTCCAACTCCTTCGTTCGTTGACACCACTTCACTCGCCTCGTCAGCGTGCGGAGATATTCCGCAATCCATCGCTTCCAGAAGTGATCCCTTAACTGCCTGGCAATTCTCCACTGCTGGCGCTGACCACATACGCTTTCGAGGGTGTCGCCAACCGCTGGCGTTTGTGCGTTATTTGATTCAGTCAAGATAAAGTCGTTGGGTGTGAGCGGCTGCTCTTGGTTAAAGTGCACAGGCAGATGTGTGAGTGGCCGGGAATTCACAATATTTTCTGCTTCGATAAGTAGGCAGTTGAGGGTATGTTTCCGTGGTGCCGTATCTTTCAATGTGGTACGTAGGACGCGCTTAACACATTGCACCAGCCTTTCCCAGGCTCCTCCTTCCGCTGGATTAAATGGTGAATTAAATACTCCTCTCCTCGTCGAGACAACTCATCCTGCACGCGGCCACAATCGAAGACTTCGCTGAACCCCTTGGCTTCTTTGTCAGCACCCACAAAATTTTTCCCATTATCCGAACGCAGGCGTATTGGCACCCCATGTCGGTTTATAAAGTATCGCAATAATACAGCTGTCGGTGCTCAGATCATGGGCCAACTCCAAAAGAACCGCTCTAATCGTCAAGCAGGTAAATAGGGCCACCCACTTTTTCAGTGCTGCGGCGTATAGTCTCTGTTACCCGGCCAAGGTAGTCTAAGCCTGTATAGCTAAATGGTCGTATATATGGCGTAAGCCTATCAGGAGGCAGCGGCCCCATTAGAGGGGGTTTTGGATGAGCTTTACTTAGGTGACAAATTAAGAACCTAGTTATCACGCTGCGCAACGTTCTCCTTAGCCGTGGTATCCAATAAGTTCGACGAATTTCGCATATAGTGGCCTCTGTATTTTGGTGGCACATAACGTAGTGGTAGTGAACTATGACAAGCTTAGTAAATGCATGATTTGGCGGCAATATAATGGGGCGCCTAGAGTTTATAGGCAGGCAACTGGCAGCGTCTATTCGACCTTGAACGCGTAGAACATTTTCTTCGTCCAAATACGGTGTTACTTGGACGAGCTCACTATCCCGAGCAACGTCATTACCACTTTCAATTTGTTGAATTTCCGAGGTGAATGCTTCACGTTGTACGAGTCTACACAGTAGGCGCTTTGCTGATTCCATTTCTCCAGCAGTTAGACCATGGCAATTATTTTCTTGTGTTTGGCGGCGGCAGATGCCAATAAAGCGCAGGACCCAGGCTGCGGTCCTAACCAGTTTTGTGAAAGAAGAAAAACGTTCAAATTTAAAAAGATTATTGTCGATAATTACCAACGCGTATTTAGTACGCAATTCTTCATCAGATTCTGCATTCAACCAAGGCGTAGAATCGCGAGTAGGCCAATAATTAGGTGACTCTTTGAGAAATAGTGGACCGGCTAACCAGGTAGAATCCTGGCTGAATGACACATTGTTGTTTGTACGTGTTGCTATGTCAAACCACCTCCAGTTTGACGTTTTTGTTGATGCCAATATTTCAGCAACCCTATGTTGCACGATGGGCTTATATCGACGATGCTCGCTACGTATCCACCCTAATACTGTCGACGAGTTGCTCCATAGAAAACAGCTTTCCACCAAGCCACCTGGCTGTCCCATGATCAAAGAACAAGAAACCAGATTGTACATGTCATGATCGACGGCAGACACAGCTCCACCGTTCACCGACGTGCGTACACTACGTGGTCCCAACATCGACTCGGACCATTATCTTGTTGCAGCCAAGATACGCACACGCCTGCGCACGACACAGACAGCTGATAATTTCTCCACTCGACTCTCACACCTGCTTGAGAGCAATCCTCGACCTAACGATGTAACCGAGCAATGGAAGCATATCTCTCACTCATTGCGTTCCGCCGCTGAGGTCACTATAGGGTTCCAGCGAGCCCGCAAGAACAACTGGTACGATGAGGAATGCAAAACTGCCTCGAAAAAAAGGACGCTGCCTACAAGGAGACGTTGCGAACAGGCGCAACCCGCAGTGTATGGCAACAATATCGTGAGGCAAAGAAGGAAGAGAGACGCCTTTTCAGAAAAAAGAAAAGTGAGGCCGAAAGGCGTGAGTGTGAGGAGCTTGAGATGCTGGCTGACAGGAATGATGCCCGAAAATTCTATGAAAAGATCCGGCGGATGACGGAAGGTTTTAAGACCGGGGCAAGCTCCTGTAAGGACAATAATGGCGACCTGGTAACCGACGTACAAAGTGTACTTAAATTATGGAGGGAGCACTTCTCCTCACTGCTAAATTGCGAGGGAGACGTCGAACCCGATACCCCAATCCCTGACGATGGAAAAGTCGTCCCACCACCTGACTATGATGAAGTGAGGATAGCTATATCCCGGCTCAAAAACAACAAAGCGCCTGGAAAAGACGGACTACCCGCCGAGCTGTTCAAACACGGAGGCGAAGAGCTGGTAAAAAGCATGCATCAGCTCTTATGCAGAATATGGTCAGACGAATGCATGCCTCCGGATTGGAATTTAAGTGTGCTCTGTCCAATCCACAAGAAAGGCGATCCCGCTAACCACTCCAACTACCGCGGAATGAGTTTTCTTAATATCGCATATAAGGTTCTTTCTAGCGTATTGTGTGAAAGACTGAAGCCCCTCGTAGACAAATTGAATGGACCTTATCAGTGGGGCTTTAGACCTGATAAGTCTGCCATCGACCAGATTTTCACGATACGCCAAATCCTGGAGAAGATCCATGATAAAAGAATCGACACACACACACACACAGCGCAAAAAGGAGTTGCCTTTATGCCGCCATGTATGAATTTGACTTCCCTGCAAAGTTAATACGGCTTTGCCAAATGACGTTGAGCAATACCAACAGCTCCGTCAGAATCGGGAAGAACCTCTCTGAGCCATTTGAAACCAACGAGGCTTCAGACAGGGCGACTCCCTTTCGTGCGATTTCTTCAACCTGATGCTGGAGAAGATAATTCTAGCACAGAAGGTTTTCCTATCGACACCCGAATTCGGCGGCAGATGAAGGGGGAGTCCTCGACTGAGATGGAAACAACAAGTGAAGGATGACTTGAACTTGGGGTTTCCAATTGGCGTCAGTTATCGCTAAAAAGGAATGACTGGCATGCTTTGATACGAAACGGCCAAAATCGCCTAGGCGGTTAAGCATCAATAAATGTTCATTTATATCACTTGAATTTGAACTAGTTAAAATTACACTCAAATGTTTAGATAGTTTCCTCATCCAAAGCTTTTTAAGAATTTCTTGGCTCAAATTGTTAACAAAAAGCAAAACGAGAGATCGATAAAATTCTGAGGGCTTGCGATCTCCTATCGCAGAATCAGATAACACTTTATCTAATTTCTATTCTCAAATCGTTAGCTCTGTGGCGAATGTTCTCAAGAATCGCTCATCTCCCAACTCTAGCGTCACTACCACAACTATAGCTGTGAGCGCGAGAGGCAGGTTTGCGAATGTGGCACAAAGAGGAGATGACGATAGATAAACGTTTCCAGAACACGGTTGCGCGATTAAACCAGAAATGTGTAGACATTTCTAGGTTGTGAAGCTGCTGTCTGCTAGGGTATATAAACCGCGCAAAGACAACGCAATGAATCAGTTTATTTTGAAGTGTTGTGCAGTGAAGTACTGAACAGTAAATTAACCCGCGATATTGTACTACGGTTTTTAGTACTGAATAAAGCGTACTACTTATTAAACAGAATCGGATTGTTTTATTTAACGTACAGTGATCGAACTCAGGGAAAATAGTCGAGGATTCATCGAATTCGTCACAATTGGTGTCAATTGTTAAATAAATACAAGAACATTGAAAAGGATAACAAGGACATTGGAAAGGATAACAAGGACATTGAAAAGGATAACAAGGACATTGAAAAGGATAACAAGGACATTGAAAAGGATAACAAGGACATTGAAAAGGATAACAAGGACATTGAAAAGGATAACAAGGACATTTTAAGGATAACAAGGACATGGCAAAGTTGAATGAGTTGAAGATCCAGCAACTCAAAAACGAGTTGGAACGACGTGGATTGTCAACAACGGGAAATAAAGCAGAGCTACAATCACGGTTGCGAGAGGCTATGGAAGCAGAGGAAATCAACGTTGACGATCATGTTTTTCAACTTTCGGAAGAGGGAGCGACGAAAATAGAAGAGCAAAAGGATACTCCGGATTCAGTAACAAATGTGGACACAAACTCTCTGTTGGCTGTATTGGCTCAGATGTCGACGAATATAACATCAAAGTTTGAAGAACAGAAAACTTGCATGGCATCTCAGTTGGAAGAACAGAAAACTTGCATGACATCTCGGCTGGAACAGGTGTCATCACAGATCTCCGCTCAAATGGAGGAACAGCGGTCATTTATCACTTCGCAGTTGGAAGCACAGGAGGTGTTGATGTCCTCAAAAATGGAAGCACAAGATGCAAAGATTGCACAGCTGCAGGATAAAATGGACGCTGAAGTCAATGCGCTGAGAGGACGTATCCAAGAGTTGCAGCTGAATCGTCCATCTGTTTCAACAAGCACACCCAAGGTAAAAACCCCATCCTTTGACGGTTCTGTTCCTTTCCAGGTATTTAAGCTACAATTTGAGAAGACAGCAGCTGTGAACAACTGGGGCGCTGAGGACAAAGTCGCTGCTTTATTTGTGGCATTGAAAGGACCTGCAGCCGAAATCTTACAGACTATTCCGGACGCTGAAAGAAACAACTATGAAGCGTTGATGGGAGCCGTTGAAAGACGTTACGGCAGCGAGCATAGGAGACAGATACATCAAATAGAGCTACAGAATCGCTTCCAGAAGACTAATGAGACATTGCAGGAGTTTGCATCAGATATCGAGAGGTTAGCCCATCTGGCAAACGCAGACGCACCAGTGGAATACATCGAAAGGGTAAAAATCCAAAGCTTCATAAATGGAATACGTGATGTGGAGACAAAGCGAGCCACATATGCCAATCCAAAGAGATCATTTGCGGAGACGGTATCACATGCTCTAACACAAGAAACAGCCTCGCTTTTGAGTAAACCCACGTACAAAGCTCACCGTGTGGAAGTGGAGACGCCAGACTGGGCCGAAAAAATTGACAAAATCCTAGAAGCACTAAACGGGAAGCAACAGAAAAATGAAGGGGTTATTAAGTGCTTCAAGTGCGGAAAACCTGGTCATATTGCACGTTATTGTGGATCTGGATCTAGCTCCAATAATTCCAGTAATGCAAGCGGACGTAAGCGCAAGGCTGAAGAAGATGAGCAAGTCTCCCAATCCAACCAACCGTTAAACTAAAGAGAGTCAGCCGCAAGGGGCGTAGGCTGGCTCCCGCAATTGGATGCCCCATAATCTCTGTCTCACAGATCGGAATGAAGTCAAGTAATGTTACTGTTGGAGGACTCGTGGACGGAAAAGAGCGTTTACTGACTATTGATACGGGCGCATCTCATTCCATCATTCGATCTGATTTAGTCAACAAAGAAGTGAGGCCATTACATGGAGCAAAATTGCGTACGGCGACTTGTGAGGACACTCAAGTCCAAGGAGAAATAACATGTGAAATCGGAATTGGAAATGTCACCGTACTGCACAATTTTATAGTGGCAGATATTGTTGATGAGATCATAGTTGGTGTGGATTTCTTAAGCAACCAAGGCATCAAGATCGACATGCAAAACAGGACCATGAGCTATAAGAACATGGAAGTGCCACTCAAATTTGGTTACGAGAACAAGTACATCAGTAAGCGGGTACTCGTGGAAGATAGTCAACAAATTCCACCGAAGTCGGAGGCAGTCGTTTGGGCAAGGATTGATGGAGATTATGGGACAAACAAATTGTGGGTTGTCGAGGCAGCAAACAATTCAAAGACGGATATACTAGTAGGAAAAACACTGGCTTTGACAAATGATGGACGTATACCGGTAAGAGTACTAAATGAGTTCCGATCGCCGATCAAGCTTTCCAAAGGAGCTATATTGGGACAATGTCAAGAGGTGGAGGTGATTATAAACTGTGAACAGCTCCAGGGAAATGTCTCTACCAGCAACAGTAATCTATCAGATAATATCACGGCGTGGACGCAAGAGCTCGAAGAAGACCACCAGAGTAAGGCAAACCAACTTCTACTAAAGTACTCTACCATATTTGACAAGGATGGCTCCAAACCAGGTCGGACCAATGTAGTGAAGCATCACATTGATACCGGTGACGCGAGACCAATCCGCCAAGCTCCTCGAAGTGTTCCATTGGCCAAACGCCAAGTGGTAAGAGAAATTATACAAGAAATGAGTGACAGCGGCGTGATCGAACCATCAGCTAGTCCATGGAGCTCACCGGTAGTGCTTGTGAAGAAAAAGGATGGAAAAATGCGGTTCTGTGTGGACTACCGGAAGTTGAACGACGTCTGGACTCACTATCTGGTACGAAATGGTTCTCAACACTGGACTTGAAAAGCGGCTATTGGCAAGTAGAGGTGAAAGATGAGGATAAGGAAAAGACAGCCTTCAGCATTGGAGAGGGGCTGTGGCAATTTACGGTAATGCCCTTTGGACTATGTAATGCTCCAGCTACTTTTGAGAGACTCATGGATCAAGTATTGAAAGGACTGCATTGGAAAACATGTTTGGTGTACCTGGATGACATCATCGTGCTGGGAAAAAGCTTTGAGGAACACCTTAAGAACTTGGAGGAAGTTTTCCAAAGGATCGCTGGCGCCGGTCTGAAATTAAGTCCCAAAAAGTGTGCATTGTTCAAGAAGGAAGTAAGTTACTTAGGCCACAAGGTTACTACGAAGGGAATTTGCACTGCTAAAGAGAAGATCGAAGCAGTAAAGGATTGGCCAAGACCGAAAAATTTACATGAGCTACGAAGTTTCCTCGGACTGTGCACGTATTATCGTCGATTTGTACCGAATTTCGCCAGCGTAGCCAGTAGCCTTCATGAGTTGACCAGGAAGAATATGTCATTTGATTGGAAGAAGGAACATGAAGTGGCTTTCCAAACCTTGAAGGAACGGCTGTGCACTGCCCCAATGTTAGCGTATCCAATCCCAGGCTCAACATTTATTTTGGATACAGACGCGAGCGGTTACGCGATTGGAGGGGTTTTGTCACAGATTGTCGATGGGCAGGAGAAGGTAGTGGCGTACTATAGCCGCACAATTGGGAAGCCCGAAAGGAACTATTGTGTAACACGGAGAGAACTACTGGCATTGGTGGAGTGCATCAAGCATTTCCACAAGTATCTCTATGGACAGCGATTTCACGTCAGGACAGACCATGCAGCCTTGAAATGGCTCTTGCAGTTCCGTAATCCAGAAGGTCAATTGGCACGGTGGATAGAGCGACTACAAAGTTATGACTTTTCCATAGAGCATCGCAAAGGCAGCAACCACGGCAATGCTGATGCAATGTCCCGGCGACCATGTAACCTAGAATGCAAGCATTGTTCGAAAGCTGAGGCCAAGGAAGATGTTATAGATGTGCGGCTAATGACTATAACATCTACGGACGAATGGAACATGGATCAACTAAGGAAGCATCAGCTAGAAGACCCAGATCTGGTACGTGTGATGCAAGGAATCGAGCAAAACGAACGACCAACAAGAGAGGAGATGTCAGCAGAGAGTCCTGTTGCCAAGTCATATTGGGCACAGTGGAACAGTCTGAAATTGGTATCCGGTTGCTTACATAGAGTATGGGAAAGCGAAGATGGTCAATGCGCTCGGAAGCTGGTAGTTGTCCCAAGGAAGAAAATCTCTGATGTTTTGAATGAGCTACATAATGGCCCAAGTGGAGGTCATCTCGGAGTCACGAAAACGTTGGAGAAAGTCAAGCAGAGATTCTATTGGGTTGGTTGCCGGCAGTCGATCGCGGAGTGGATTGCCAACTGTGAGGTGTGCATCAAAGCAACGGGTCCGAAGTCGAGAAGTCATGGACAGATGAAGCAGTACAACACAGGTGCACCGTTTGAGAGGATTGCCATGGATGTAGCTGGCCCATTTCCTACTAGCAAACTCGGGAACAAGTACGTATTAGTTGTTATGGACTATTTCAGCAAATGGCCAGAAGTTTACCCGATTCCAAATCAAGAGGCAGAAACCATTGCAGAGGTGTTCACTAACAATTGGATAGCGAGGTTTGGTGTACCGATGGCGTTACATTCTGACCAAGGCAGGAATTTCGAATCAGTCGTATTCCAAGAAATGTGCAATATATTGGGTATTCGGAAAACTCGAACAACTGCATTGCATCCTCAGTCAGATGGCATGGTGGAACGTTTCAATCGAACCTTGGAAGAGCACATGAGGAAAGTAGTCGATAAGTTCCAGAAAGATTGGGATACGCACATCTCTTTGTTCCTGATGGCATATCGCTCGGCAATACATGAAACAACGGGTCAGACTCCGGCAAAAGCAATTTTTGGGAATGATCTGCGGTTGCCAGCTGACTTGAAGTTTGGGATAAATGCTGATGAAGGAATAAATGCCAGGAAATCCACTAGCATCTTGGAAGAAGAAATGAGAGAAATACACGATCTTGTAAGACAACGGACGAAGATCATGAGTGATAAGATGAAAGCCAGATACGACAAAGCCATCAACTCGGAAGGTTTTAAAGAAGGGGATTTAGTGCTGTTATACAACCCACAACGAAAGAAAGGTTTGTCCCCAAAACTGCAATGTAACTGGGAAGGCCCATATAAAGTAATAAAGCGGATAAATGATGTTGTCTACCGCATACAACCTGTTGGAAGACCACGAAACAAAATGAAGGTGGTTCATCTGGAGAGGCTAGCAACGTTTGGATCGGGAAATGTGTCTGATCGGGACGATCAGACTTAGGTGGAGGGCAGTGTGGCGAATGTTCTCAAGAATCGCTCATCTCCCAACTCTAGCGTCACTACCACAACTATAGCTGTGAGCGCGAGAGGCAGGTTTGCGAATGTGGCACAAAGAGGAGATGACGATAGATAAACGTTTCCAGAACACGGTTGCGCGATTAAACCAGAAATGTGTAGACATTTCTAGGTTGTGAAGCTGCTGTCTGCTAGGGTATATAAACCGCGCAAAGACAACGCAATGAATCAGTTTATTTTGAAGTGTTGTGCAGTGAAGTACTGAACAGTAAATTAACCCGCGATATTGTACTACGGTTTTTAGTACTGAATAAAGCGTACTACTTATTAAACAGAATCGGATTGTTTTATTTAACGTACAGTGATCGAACTCAGGGAAAATAGTCGAGGATTCATCGAATTCTTCACAGCTCTGTGGCGAATGTTCTCAAGAATCGCTCATCTCACAACTCTAGCGTATTTCCATCACTAGCGTCACTACCACAACTACAACTGTTTGGATACATGACGTGAGAGCGACAGAGGGAGAGGCAGCTCGCGTGTTTGCGAATGTGGCACAAAGAGGAGATGACGATAGATAAACGCTTCGAGAACACTGTTGCACGAATAAACCAGAAAGGTGTAGACATTTCTAGGTTGTGAAGCTGCTGTTTGCTAGGGTATATAAACCGCGCAAAGACAACGCACACCAATCAGTTTATTTTGAAGTGTTGTACAGTGAAGTACTGAACAGTGAATTGACCCGCGATATTGTACTACGGTTTTTAGTACTGAATAAAGCGTACTACTTATTAAGCAGAATCGGAGTGTTTTATTTAACGTACAGTGATCGAGGTCAGGGAAAATAATCAAGGAATCATCGAATTCGTCACAATTGGTGTCAGAAGCGGTATTGTTAAATAAATTCAAGGACATTGAAAAGGATAACAAGGACATTGAAAAGGATAACAAGGACATTGAAAAGGATAACAAGGACATTTTAAGGATAACAAGGACATGGCAAAGTTGAATGAGTTGAAGATCCAGCAACTCAAAAACGAGTTGGAACGACGTGGATTGTCAACAACGGGCAATAAAGCAGAGCTACAATCACGGTTGCGAGAGGCTATGGAAGCAGAGGAAATCAATGTTGACGATCATGTTTTTCAGCTTTCGGAGGAGGGAGCGACGAAAATAGAAGAGCAAAAGGATTCTCCGGATTCAGTGGCAAATGTGGACACAAACTCTTTATTGGCTGCCTTGGCTCAGATGTCAAACAACATAACATCAAGCATTACGTCTCGCTTGGAAGAGCAGGAGACACGAATGTCGTCGCAAATTTCGGCACAGGTATCATTACAGATCTCCTCCCAATTGGAAGAACATAAGGCTTATATGTCATCTCAGCTGGAGGCACAGGAGGAACGTATGTCAGCACAGCTAAATATGCAGGACAGGAAAATAATGCAGCTTGAGGAGAAAGTCGAGGCCGAGGTGGATGCGTTAAGAAGTCGTATCCAGGAGTTGCAGCTGAGTCGTCCAAGTGTTTCAACAAGCGCACCCAAGGTAAAAACCCCATCATTTGACGGTGCTGTTCCTTTCCAGGTCTTTAAGCTACAATTTGAGAAGACAGCAGCTGTGAACAACTGGGGCGCTGAGGACAAAGTCGCTGCTTTATTTGTGTCATTGAAAGGACCTGCAGCCGAAATCTTACAGACTATTCCGGACGCTGAAAGAAACAACTATGAAGCGTTGATGGGAGCCGTTGAAAGACGTTACGGCAGCGAGCATAGGAGACAGATACATCAAATAGAGCTACAGAATCGCTTCCAGAAGACTAATGAGACATTGCAGGAGTTTGCATCAGATATCGAGAGGTTAGCCCATCTGGCAAACGCAGACGCACCCGTGGAATACATCGAACGGGTAAAAATCCAAAGCTTCATAAATGGAATACGTGATGTGGAGACAAAGCGAGCCACATATGCCAATCCAAAGAGATCATTTGGGGAGACGGTTGTGAGGACCCTAATCCGAAGGCTTCGGAGCCCTCACAACATTTATACATACGCTTCATAAGCTCAAATGAAGTACGAGCTGTTTTATGAACAATACTGGATTTTTAGATTTTTACACATACGCTATTTTGCAAAACCACCGAGTTACGTGGTTTCACACAAGGAAATACACTTAAATATTATACTTATCCATTTGCATGCAAAACATTGAAATCTGATGCTTTTGCACATAAGCCGTTTCTTAAATGAAGTACATACGCGGTTCTACACAAACGACATATACTTATACTTTGTATATAGCCAATTATATGAAGTATACTGAAATTTTATATTTTTGCACATATGCCATTTTACACATCAAGCACATACACGCTTTTGCACAAAACCATATACTCACTCTTATATGTACATACAAACATACAATCTACATAATTTCATAATTTGCTAATGAAATCTAATTTGGAAAATATTAGGCACACCCTGATGTATGTTTGTAAAATAGAAGATATTTACCGGAATTTATCAGCGGCCTAACATCAGAAAATATTCTTGTTGACAACAACCGAAAGTTTACACAAACAAATTACCAGCATTCCAACTAGCAAAAGGGTCGGTCCCCAACCCAAACAGCTTTGCTTGGCTACATACACCCGCATGCCTACATATTGGATCATCCGATGCACCGGACATAGCATAAAGAAGAGAAGGAAAATGCATTGTTAGCACGGCAAAAACAATAGGTGTTGGGAATGCAGCAAAATGAACAAATATCTTATACATATTGACGTCACCAATATTTATGTGGACAGCAGGCCCAGCTGATCAAGGCAGTGCGAGCGAACAGCTGATGGAAGGCAATGGGGGCATTCCAAGAGCAAGTAGTAACAGTGAAAAAAACTGTTAAAACGTATGATACCAATTGCAAATATGTAAATGTCGCATATATACTTAAGGACGTAGGAATTAAGTTGGAAGATGCGCCGTTAAGTTAAGGGAATTAGTTTTAAGCATTTTATTGGAATTTGGAAGTCTGCCTGCGCGCAAAAATAGTATAAAAGGGCAATGATTTCAATAGAAAAAGGGAGTCGTTTGCGACAAACTAGGCATAGTAGTCGGGGTTCTCACCTCGGCGAATGTAAACCTGGGGTTCTCACCTCACGATTACTGAGATTTATATTCAGTGGTGGTTTTCACCTCCGCTGACTGTTGGGCCAAGCAGGGGTTTTCACCTCAGCCGCCTTTATTCTAGATCAGGAGTTTTAAGATATATTCAGTGGTGGTTTTCACCTCCGCTGACCGAAGGCCAAGCAGGGGTTTTCACCTCAGCCGTCTTTATCGTTATAGTAGGCGGTGGTTTTCACCTCCGTCGAACGTCGGGTCGAGTAGGGGTTCTCACCTCTGCCGCCTGTATTGTAGTTAGTGAACTAAATCTAAGATTGTAGAAACCTTTCGAGAAAAGAGGACAAGGGTCCCAACAATAAACTAAATTTGAATTCTAAACTTTAATCAGGGTCTTATCATTTGAGAGGAACCTTGTTAGGGAATTTTATTTTCAGAACCCTGGACGGACTGGGTGTACCTCAGCTTTAAAGGAAAAGTCCGTCACAAATGGCGCCCGAGCAGGGATTATAAAACAACGCAGAGAAAGCAAATTTAATGGATTTTGAGTCAAAATACACAGAGGCAAACATGGTCATTGTAAATAGCTAAAAGCACAGAGACATACACACACAGGGTCATCGGAGGCATACTAAGGAAAGTACAACAGGAACATACGTGGATTAAAATCTGCTGGGTTAAATTTGAAGCCAAAGGCATACTAAGGTGGGACACACGAGGATTTAAAAATTCTGCTGGGTAACATAAAGCCAACGAAACGACACATAGGATTTAAAAATTCTGCTGGGTAATATAGAGGATCACGAGGATCGACGAGAAAATTAACATAGAGGAAATACAACTACGAATCAACAAGATCAGCATCAAGATGGTTAAGGTATCCTGGGTATACTACCTCCAGCGCGAGGATCTGGTGGCATACTGCGCGGAATTCGGAGTGGAATATTCTGGTACGGTGGAAGAAATGCGCAGGCTTTTATCAGCGTATATCCAAACGCATAGTGATGATGAGGATTTGGAGAAACGCTTTGCTACGCTAGAGCAACGTCATGCCCGGCCAACTACACCCAAAGATGGCGGGCCAACCATCAGAATCAACCCCCCGACACCCAAGAGTGGCGAGGAGCAAGGATTTACGTATCCCGACGGAGCGAGCACGAGTAATGCATTAGCAGGAGTAAACAATAATGCGCATATTGTACGACACGACACGGGCGTACAAGCTGCACCGCACGTATATCACCAGACGGAAACTTGTGGAAATGTGATGGATCGAGTACGCAAGTGGGGTTTAAAATACGATGGTGAGAAGGACCCACTTGGCTTCATTGAGCGGGTCGAAGAGCTCGCAGACAGCTATGAAATTAGCCGTAACGCCATACCACGTGCGCTACCAGAATTGCTGAAAGATAAAGCACTGGTATGGTTCCGAAATAACAACCGTCACTGGCAGCAATGGGACGCATTTAAGAAGGACTTCTTGAAATTTTTCCTGAGTTCAAGGTATTTTGAGCGTCTAGACGATGAAATCCGGAAAAGGGTGCAAAGGCCAGGTGAAAAATTCAAAGATTACGTGTTGACGCTTCAAGGGCTCATGAGGCACTCCGATTACACGAGCGAGCAAAAACTAAACCGGATATACCGTAACTCAAGGAGAGAGTACCAACTGTATGTGAAGAGGAGCGAATTCAACACTCTGGAAGACCTGGTGAGCCTAGTGGAAGATTATGAGAATATTACACCAGAGAGGGAACCACTTAGGCCAGCAGCGAGGCCGTTTGTACCCAGGCGGCAGGAGGAGCGTTTCCACTATATGCAGGAAACCGACAACGTACCACAGGTGAGCGCAAATACACAAACAGTGACAAATACAAGAAGTAGTGCGCAACAAGGACACATAGACCCACGAACAGCATGTAGGCGTTGCGGGGAGTACGGACACTTCGCCTATGGGTGCCGTAACTCTCGACGCGAATTTTGCCGGACGTGTGGCAAAAGGGGTGTATTAACTCGAGATTGCTGTCGTAGGCAACAGGGAAACGACAGGAGGCCCCATTAGCCGCGAGGAGTGGGGTCTCACACAATTTAGCCTCGCATCCAACAACAAAAGCAAACATATTCAAACAACAACAAGGGCGAATCCTGGCGACAGTAAAGGTAGATGGCAGAGAGGCCACAGCAGCAATTGATACGGGAGCGACACGGAGTTTTGTAAGCGAGTCCATGGCAATGAGGTTGGATGCACGTAAATCTAAAGAGATAAATACAAGAGTGGTAATGGGCGATGGAAGCGCGAAGGACGTAGTGGAAACAATTGAAGCAGAAATAGCGTTGGGCGACCAAGTACACCAGAGCGAATTATTAGTGCTACCAGGGCTGGTGGACCAAGTGGTAATTGGGACTGACTATATGGCGAAAGCGAACGTGGAACTGAGATGCGGCGAAAGCGCAATGGTAATACAAGCAGGAAACCAAGATCGGAAAATAGCGAGGTGCACAAGCATCATGCAGTTGAACGGAGATATTAAAGATAACACGAGGACCCGCGCTGAAGCACATAGCACCACTGATGTCGCGGTGAGTACATTCCTTAACAAAGAACTTAAGATTTTTGAAAATATGTCGGGGGTATCTAACATTGCCACACATAAAATTGTCATGAGGGATGACCGCCCCATTAAACAACGATACTTCCCCAAAAACCCTAAAATGCAGGAGATTATAAATAAGGAGATCGATGAGCTTATAGAGAAGGGCTGTATTGAGCCATCACGCAGCCCCTACAGTGCCCCTATAGTCCTAGCTAAGAAGAAGAATGGTAAATGGCGACTATGCGTCGATTACAGACAGCTTAACGCCCGATCAGTCCCAGACGCGTACCCATTACCCCGTATCCAACATATTTTAGATAGACTTAGAAGTGCGCGGTTTATCAGTAGCCTTGATTTAAAGAACGGCTATTGGCAGATCCCCATGGAGGAGGATAGTAAACAGTATACCGCATTTACGATACCTGGGCGAGGGCTATATCAGTGGAAAGTGATGCCATTTGGGCTACACTCTGCCCCAGCTACGTTCCAAAGAGCACTTGATCGTGTAATAGGTCCAGAGTTAGAGCCACATGCGTTTGCCTACCTGGATGACATTATTATTACAAGTGAAACATTAGAAGACCACACAAGACACCTCACGGAAGTTTTTCGGCGCCTCAGGCAAGCTAACCTTAAGATTAACCCCGAAAAGTGCGAATTTTTTAAGAAAAGTCTGAAGTACTTAGGCCACGTAGTTAGCGAAGAGGGCATCCACACAGACCCAGACAAAGTAGCGGCTATAAAAGAGCTCACACCCCCCAGCAATATAAGAGAATTACGGCGTTTCCTAGGGATAGTGTCCTGGTATAGAAGGTTCGTCCCAGATTTTTCCAAAGTGGCAAACTCGTTGACAGCCATTCTTAAGAAGGGCTGCAAATGGAAGTGGGCCGAAGAGCAACAGGTAGCGTTTGAAGCGCTGAAGAATGCACTTATACAAGCACCCGTTTTAGCCTGCCCAGATTTTACCAAGAGATTTAGACTGCAGACAGATGCAAGTGATTTTGGCCTAGGCGCTGTACTAACACAAGGGTTAGACCAAGAAGAGCGGGTGATAGCTTATGCGAGTCGAAGATTGAACAAGGCAGAGATGAACTACTCACCAACAGAGAAAGAGTGTTTGGCAATAGTTTGGGCAATAAGGAAAATGAGGCCATATCTAGAAGGATACAGTTTTACCGTGATCACAGACCACTTAGCGTTGAAATGGCTGAATGCAATCGAAAGTCCATCAGGACGAATTGCTAGATGGGCATTAGAGCTACAGCAATATTCGTTCGATGTACAATACAGAAAAGGGAAGTTAAATGTCGTGGCAGACGCGCTATCGCGCCAACCGCTAGAAGAGCAATTGGGCAGCATGACCGCGCAACCAGACGACATCAACTGCAATTGGTATTCCGCAAAGGTAGCAGAAATAACGAAGACACCCGAAAAGTTTCCAGATTATGTAGTTCAAGAGGGGAAATTATACCGAAGAATAGTTGGCCAGGTGGATGGCGAAGATCACGTTCCCTGGAAATTATGCGTACCAACACCACAGAGGAAAAGAGTTTTAAGCGAAATCCATGACACACCAAGCGCCGGGCATATGGGAATCCGCAAGACAATTGCACGAGCAATGATACGTTATTATTGGCCAGGCATGTTCAGAGACGTCAGAAAGTACGTTCAGCAGTGCCACGAATGCCAAATTTATAAGCCAAGCCAACAACAAGCGGCTGGTAAAATGCTAACACGTATCCCAGAGGAACCATGGGCAACAGTATGCGCGGATTTTATAGGACCATTGCCGCGCTCGAAACATGGCAACACGATGGCGTTAGTTTTTGTAGATAGATTTTCTAAGTGGGTAGAAGTTGTAGCTATGCGAAAAGCAACAACAGAAAATTTGATCAAAGGTTTAAGAGAACGTATTTTAGCGAGGTTTGGAGCACCAAAGGTGTTAATAACCGACAACGGAGCGCAATTTATTAGCAGAAGTTTTAAACGATTTTTACAAGAGCTTGGTATAAAACACCAGCTGACAGCACCATATACCCCACAGGAAAACCCGACAGAGAGGGCAAACCGAAATGTTAAGAGAATGATATCACAGTTTACCGGCAAGGATCAGAGGAATTGGGATGAGTTCATACCAGAGATTTCGTTGGCACTAAACACGAGTGTGTGTGAATCGACAGGATACAGTCCTGCGTATGTAGTACAAGGTAGAGAGCCGAGAATTCCGGGCTCCCTCTACGACGAGCAGACGTTTGGCACGGGCGAGGAAAAGGTCATATTGAGCCAGAAAGCAGCAAAGATGAAGGAGGTATATGACATGGTACGGCGTAAGCAGCAGAGGGCATCGACGGAGCAGGCAAGACATTATAACTTGCGCAGGAGACAATGGCAACCGGCTATAGGCGACTTGGTATTGGTGAAAGAGCATCAGTTGTCCAAAGCAGTAGACAATTTTGCGGCGAAACTAGCACCCAAATACAGTGGCCCACACCGAGTGATGAACTTTGTGTCACCGGTAATAGTAGAGCTGGACAAGATACACAAGGGAAAGAAAAAGACAGCACACCTAAGCGAGCTGAAGTCCTATCACGAGGCCGAGGAACAAAGAGAGGACGCGCAGGAGCAGAGTCCAGACCAGAGGGAAACACGCAAGCAGCAATCGAGTAGCAAAAACAGGCAAAGCATAACTCAGCGAAGAGTAAGGTTTAAAGAAACCACGAATACCAAAGATCCTGAGAAACCAGAGGCGCCACACGAGTCAGAGCAACCATCGACATCCAAAGTAGCATTGCAAATGCTAAGAGCGCGACAGCAAAGAGACTGTAATAAAGTAGTGAGATGTGGCTCATCATCGATAAGGGAGTTACCAACAAGTAGTCCACAAGTAGAATTCCCACCGGAAAACGAACAATTGATCGTCGAAGAGATACAGGGTGAAGCATCGACAATAGAAATCGGGATGCAAATGGCGGCGGAGTACGCCAATAACATGGCCAACCAACAAAACCGCGAAATAACCGATTATTTCGTATCCTTCCAATTTAGGACGCGCACACAAAACCCAAAAACACGTAACACGCCAATGATAAACACAACAAAGCAGCCCCTCAGACACAGGGCAATAGAGTTTTCAGCAAGGTCCCAAGTATAATGTACAATATCGATCACAACCCAAAAAGGAAAATGTATATATTTGAATTTTAATGAAGTTTGCCTACATATACATGTATATAATGAAATATAGCCAATATTTATATTTTGCACGTAGAATACTGTGCAAATAACCAACTTGTTTAATAATACTGGAAATTTCAGCCTTAAATACGAAGGGCCCAGCGCCAACATGGAAGAATACGGTTACAACAAGCCTTATTTCAAATAATAATAAGTCTTATTGCGGTAGGTGAGGGGGGAGTGTGAGGACCCTAATCCGAAGGCTTCGGAGCCCTCACAACATTTATACATACGCTTCATAAGCTCAAATGAAGTACGAGCTGTTTTATGAACAATACTGGATTTTTAGATTTTTACACATACGCTATTTTGCAAAACCACCGAGTTACGTGGTTTCACACAAGGAAATACACTTAAATATTATACTTATCCATTTTCATGCAAAACATTGAAATCTGATGCTTTTGCACATAAGCCGTTTCTTAAATGAAGTACATACGCGGTTCTACACAAACGACATATACTTATACTTTGTATATAGCCAATTATATGAAGTATACTGAAATTTTATATTTTTGCACATATGCCATTTTACACATCAAGCACATACACGCTTTTGCACAAAACCATATACTCACTCTTATATGTACATACAAACATACAATCTACATAATTTCATAATTTGCTAATGAAATCTAATTTGGAAAATATTAGGCACACCCTGATGTATGTTTGTAAAATAGAAGATATTTACCGGAATTTATCAGCGGCCTAACATCAGAAAATATTCTTGTTGACAACAACCGAAAGTTTACACAAACAAATTACCAGCATTCCAACTAGCAAAAGGGTCGGTCCCCAACCCAAACAGCTTTGCTTGGCTACATACACCCGCATGCCTACATATTGGATCATCCGATGCACCGGACATAGCATAACGAAGAGAAGGAAAATGCATTGTTAGCACGGCAAAAACAATAGGTGTTGGGAATGCAGCAAAATGAACAAATATCTTATACATATTGACGTCACCAATATTTATGTGGACAGCAGGCCCAGCTGATCAAGGCAGTGCGAGCGAACAGCTGATGGAAGGCAATGGGGGCATTCCAAGAGCAAGTAGTAACAGTGAAAAAAACTGTTAAAACGTATGATACCAATTGCAAATATGTAAATGTCGCATATATACTTAAGGACGTAGGAATTAAGTTGGAAGATGCGCCGTTAAGTTAAGGGAATTAGTTTTAAGCATTTTATTGGAATTTGGAAGTCTGCCTGCGCGCAAAAATAGTATAAAAGGGCAATGATTTCAATAGAAAAAGGGAGTCGTTTGCGACAAACTAGGCATAGTAGTCGGGGTTCTCACCTCGGCGAATGTAAACCTGGGGTTCTCACCTCACGATTACTGAGATTTATATTCAGTGGTGGTTTTCACCTCCGCTGACTGTTGGGCCAAGCAGGGGTTTTCACCTCAGCCGTCTTTATCGTTATAGTAGGCGGTGGTTTTCACCTCCGTCGAACGTCGGGTCGAGTAGGGGTTCTCACCTCTGCCGCCTGTATTGTAGTTAGTGAACTAAATCTAAGATTGTAGAAACCTTTCGAGAAAAGAGGACAAGGGTCCCAACAATAAACTAAATTTGAATTCTAAACTTTAATCTAGATCAGGAGTTTTAAGATATATTCAGTGGTGGTTTTCACCTCCGCTGACCGAAGGCCAAGCAGGGGTTTTCACCTCAGCCGTCTTTATCGTTATAGTAGGCGGTGGTTTTCACCTCCGTCGAACGTCGGGTCGAGTAGGGGTTCTCACCTCTGCCGCCTGTATTGTAGTTAGTGAACTAAATCTAAGATTGTAGAAACCTTTCGAGAAAAGAGGACAAGGGTCCCAACAATAAACTAAATTTGAATTCTAAGCTTTAATCAGGGTCTTATCATTTGAGAGGAACCTTGTTAGGGAATTTTATTTTCAGAACCCTGGACGGACTGGGTGTACCTCAGCTTTAAAGGAAAAGTCCGTCACACGGTATCACATGCTCTAACACAAGAAACGGCCTCGCTCATCGTACAAAGCTCACCGTGTGGAAGTGGAGACGCCAGACTGGGCCGAAAAAATTGACAAAATCCTAGAAGCACTAAACGGGAAGCAACAGAAAAATGAAGGGGTTATTAAGTGCTTCAAGTGCGGAAAACCTGGTCATATCGCACGTTATTGTGGATCTGGATCTGGCTTCAATAATTCCAATAATGCAAGCGGACGTAAGCGGAAGGCTGAAGGAGATGAGCAAGCCTGCCAATCTAACCAACCGTTAAACTAAAGAGAGTCAGCCGCAAGGGGCGTAGGCTGGCTCCCGCAATGGGATGCCCCATAGTCTCTGTCTCACAGATCGGAAGGAAGTCGAGTAATGTTACTGTTGGAGGACTCGTGGATGGAAAGGAGCGTTTACTGACTGTTGATACGGGCGCATCTCATTCCATTATTCGATCCGATTTAGTCAACAAAGAAGTGAGGCCATTACATGGAGCAAAGCTGCGTACGGCGACCGGTGAGGATACCAAAGTCCAAGGAGAAGTAACATGTGAAATCGCAATTGGGAATGTCACCGTACTGCATAATTTTATAGTGGCAGATATTGTTGATGAGATCATAGTTGGTGTGGATTTCTTAAGCAACCAAGGCATCAAGATCGACATGCAAAACAGGACTATGAGCTATAAGAACATGGATGTGCCACTAAATTTTGGTTACGAGAACAAGTACATCAGTAAGCGTGGAAGAAAGCCAACAAGTCGGAGGCGATCGTTTGGGCAAGGATTGATGGAGATTATGGGACAAACAAATTGTGGGTTGTCGAGGCAGCAAACAAATCAAATCAAAGACGGATATACTAGTAGGAAAAACACTGGCTATGACAAAACAAGATGGACGTATACCGGTAAGAGTACTAAATGAGTTTCGATCGCCAATCAAGCTTTCCAAAGGAGTTATATTGGGACAATGTCAGGAGGTGGAGGTGGTTATAAATGCGGTTCTGTGTGGACTACCGGAAGTTGAATGACGTAACAAAAAAGGACAGCTATCCATTACCCAGAATTGACGATACTCTGGACTCACTATCTGGTACGAAATGGTTCTCAACACTGGACTTGAAAAGCGGCTATTGGCAAGTGGAGGTTAAAGATGAGGATAAGGAAAAGACAGCCTTCAGCGTTGGAGAGGGGCTGTGGCAATTTACGGTAATGCCCTTTGGACTATGTAACGCTCCAGCTACTTTTGAGAGACTCATGGATCAAGTATTGAAAGAACTGCATTGGAATACATGTTTGGTGTACCTGGACGACATCATCGTGTTAGGAAAAAGCTTTGAGGAACACCTTAAGAACTTAGAGGAAGTTTTCCAAAGGATAGCTGGCGCCGGTCTGAAATTAAGTCCCAAAAAGTGTGCATTGTTCAAGAAGGAAGTAAGTTACTTGGGGCACAAGGTTACTACGGAGGGAATTTGCACGGCTAAAGAGAAGATCGAAGCAGTAAAGGATTGGCCACGACCCAACGATTTGCATGAGTTACGAAGTTTCCTTGGACTGTGCACGTATTATCGCCGATTTGTACCAGTAGCCTTCATGAGTTGACCAGAAAGAATATGTCATTTGATTGGAAGAAGGAACATGAAGTGGCTTTCCAAACCTTAAAGGAACGGCTGTGCACTGCCCCAATGTTAGCGTATCCAATCCCAGGTTCAACGTTTATTCTGGATACAGATGCAAGTGGTTATGCGATTGGAGGAGTTTTGTCACAGATTGTCGATGGGCAGGAGAAGGTAGTGGCGTACTATAGCCGCACAATTGGAAAGCCCGAAAGGAACTATTGTGTAACACGAAGAGAACTACTGGCATTGGTAGAGTGCATCAAACATTTCCACAAGTATCTCTATGGACAGCGATTCAACGTCAGGACAGACCATGCAGCGTTGAAATGGCTTTTGCAGTTCCGTAATCCGGAAGGTCAATTGGCACGGTGGATAGAGCGACTACAAAGTTACGACTTTTCCATAGAGCATCGCAACGGCAGCAACCACGGCAATGCTGATGCAATGTCCCGGCGACCATGTAACCTAGAATGCAAGCATTGTTCGAAAGCTGAGGCCAAGGAAGATGTTATAGATGTGCGGCTGATGACTATAACATCTACGGACGAATGGAACATGGATCTACTAAGGAAGCATCAGCTAGAGGACCCAGATCTGGTACGTGTGATGCAAGGAATCGAGCAAAACGAACGACCAACAAGAGAGGAGATGTCAGCAGAGAGTCCTGTTGCCAAGTCATATTGGGCACAGTGGAACAGTCTGAAATTGGTATCCGTTTGCTTACATAGAGTATGGGAAAGCGAAGATGGCTCGTGGGCAATGTGCTCGGAAGCTGGTAGTTGTCCCAAGGAAGAAAATCTCCGATGTTTTGAATGAGCTGCATAATGGTCCAAGTGGAGGTCATCTCGGAGTCACGAAAACGTTGGAGAAAGTCAAGCAGAGATTCTATTGGGTTGGTTGCCGGCAGTCGATCGCGGAGTGGATTGCCAACTGTGAGGTGTGCATCATAGCAACGGGTCCGAAGTCGAGAAGCCATGGACAGATGAAGCAGCACAACACAGGTGCACCGTTTGAGAGGATTGCCATGGATGTAGGTCCATTTCCTTCTAGCAAACTCGGGAACAAGTACGTATTAGTTGTTATCGACTATTTCAGCAAATGGCCAGAAGTTTACCCGATTCCAAATAAAGAGGCAGAAACCATTGCAGAGGTGTTCACTAACAATTGGATAGCGAGGTTTGGTGTACCGATGGAGTTACATTCTGTCCAAGGCAGGAATTTCGAATCAGTCGTCTTCCAAGAAATGTGCAAGATATTGGGTATTCGGAAAACTCGAACAACTGCATTGCATCCTCAGTCAGATGGCATGGTGGAACGTTTCAATCGAACCTTGGAAAAGCCCATGAGGAAAGTAGTGGATAAGTTCCAGAAAGATTGGGATACGCACATCTCCTTGTTTCTGATGGCATATCGCTCGGCAATACATGAAACTACGGGTCAAACTCCGGCAAAAGTAATTTTTGGGAATGATCTGCGGTTGCCAGCTGACTTGAAGTTTGGGGTAAATGCTGATGAAGGAATAAATGCCAGGAAATCCACTAGCATCTTGGAAGAAGAAATGAGAGAAATACACGATCTTGTAAGACAACGGACGAAGATCATGAGTGATAAGATGAAAGCCAGATACGACAAAGCCATCAACTAGGAAGGTTTTAAAGAAGGAGATTTAGTGCTGTTATACAACCCACAACGAAAGAAAGGTTTGTCCCCAAAACTGCAATGTAATGGGAAGGCCCATATAAAGTAATAAAGCGGATAAATGATGTTGTCTACCGCATACAAACTGTTGTAAGACCACGAAACAAAATGAAGGTGGTTCACCTGGAGAGGCTAGCAACGTTTGGATCGGGAAATGTGTCTGATCGGGACGATCAGACTTAGAAGGAGGGCAGAATCGCTCATCTCACAACTCTAGCGTATTTCCATCACTAGCGTCACTACCACAACTACAACTGTTTAGATACATGACGTGAGAGCGACAGAGGGAGAGGCAGCTCGCGTGTTTGCGAATGAGGCACAAAGAGGAGATGACGATAGATAAACGCTTCGTGAACACTGTTGCACGAATAAACCAGAAAGGTGTAGACATTTCTAGGTTGTGAAGCTGCTGTTTGCTAGGGTATATAAACCGCGCAAAGACAACGCACATCAATCAGTTTATTTTGAAGTGTTGTACAGTGAAGTACTGAACAGTGAATTGACCCGCGATATTGTACTACGATATTTAGTACTGAATAAAGCGTACTACTTATTAAGCAGAATCGGAGTGTTTTATTTAACGTACAGTGATCGAACTCAGGGAAAATAATCAAGGAATCATCGAATTCGTCACAGCTCGTTTTCCAGAGCCAGAGTTGACACCGCTCTATGTTTGACGCCGCTCGAAGTTCTGCTCGTCTGACTACACCGTCATGCCCAGGATAAACGTGTTCTACTTTACCACGACTCCAACGCCGCCTGGATTCATTAGGATCACAAATAAAAACTAGGTCCCCCTCCCCCAACTCCTTCGTTCGTTGACACCACTTCACTCGCCTCGTCAGAGTGCGGAGATATTCCGCAATCCATCGCTTCCAGAAGTGATCCCTTAACTGCCTGGCAATTCTCCACTGCTGGCGCTGACCACATACGCTTTCGAGGGTGTCGCCAACCGCTGGCGTTTGTGCGTTATTTGATTCAGTCAAGATAAAGTCGTTGGGTGTGAGCGGCTGCTCTTGGTTAACGTGCACAGGCATATGTGTGAGTGGCCGGGAATTCACAATATTTTCTGCTTCGATAAGTAGGCAGTTGAGGGTATGTTCCCGTGGTGCTGTATCTTTCAATGTGGTACGTAGGACGCGCTTAACACATTGCACCAGCCTTTCCCAGGCTCCTCCTTCCGCTGGATTAAATGGTGAATTAAATACTCCTCTCCTCGTCGAGACAACTCATCCTGCACGCGGCCACAGTCGAAGACTTCGCTGAACCCCTTGGCTTCTTTGTCAGCACCCGCACTTCTCCTCACTGCTAAACTGCGAGGGAGACGTTGAACCCGATACCCCAATCCCAGGTGTGAGAGTCGAGTGGAGAAATTATCAGCTGTCTGTGTCACGCGCAGCTTCTCGACGTCAAACTTTCCTTCCGTTACTGTGCGTACTTTTTTCGCTGCACAGAGGCGTGTGCGTATCTTGGCTGCAACAAGATAATGGTCCGAGTCGATATTGGGACCGCGTAGGGTACGCACGTCTAGAACGGTGGAGCTGTGTCTGCCGTCGATCATGACATGATCAATCTGGTTTCTTGTTCTTTGATCAGGGGACAGCCAGGTAGCTTGGTGTATTCGCTTATGCTGGAACCTGGTACTACTGATGACCATATTGCGGGAAGCGGCGAAGTCAATCAACCTAGTGCCGTTGGGGGATGTTACATCGTCGAGACTGAATTTTCCAACTGTAGGACCAAAGACTCCTTCCTTGCCCACCTTGGCATTAAAGTCGCCGAGCACGATTTTGATATCATGCAGGGGGCATAGGCTTGTTCAAGTTTATCGTAGAAGGAGTCCTTCTCTGCGTCGTCCGTCTCCTCAGTCGGCGCATAGGCGCAGATAAATGTTATGTTGAAAAACCTCGCCTTGATGCGGATCGCAGCGAGACGCTCGTCCACAGGAGTGAACGCTAGTACTTGGCGGCGAAGTCTCTTTCCCACCACAAATCCTACACCACGCGCTTTGCCGCGTGTCTGGCCACTGTAGTATACGTCACAAGGACCGATGGCCGTCTTTCCTTGCCCCGTCCATCGCATTTCCTGCAGGGCGGTGATCTCAGCCTTTGCGCTCGCGAGGACATCAACCAGTCGGGCAGCGGTACGCTCCCTAGAAAGGGTCCGGACATTCCACGTACATGCCCTAATATCCTTCTCATTGTCCTTACTTCGTTTTGCCGGGTCATCAACATTAAAGGGGGTTCTCATCCGAGGCTTTTTCGATTTTTTCATTGGACTAGATTTTTTACGTGGCGGGTCCCAAAACCAGCGCACAACCCGTTTCGGGGTTCCTATCCTGATCTAATTAGGATCACTCCAACCTATATAAAGAGATCAAACTCGCTTTCTTTAAAATGTTTTTATTAGGTCACTTTCGTCGTTCTTGTGCCCGGATTTTTGCATTCGATTTTGAACCAACTTCCTGTTGTGCTAGGGTCTTGAAATTTTCACCACAGTTCAGGTCGCAATGACAATGCAATATTATGAAAAAAAAAAAAAAAAAATCCGATAGGTGGCGCGTGAGTCACTATATTTTCAAAAATCGCATTTATGGTCCGATTTGGCTAAAATTCGGAACATGTATTACTACTATGAAAAGAAATATTTTCCTAAAAAAAAATCCGCTAGGGGTAATAAAAACTGAAAATCCTAATTATGGACCGATTTAGCTGATATTTAGCGTGTGTATTACTTAATCAATTTCCAAATGTTAAAAAAAAATTGGACCCGCTAGGTGGCGCGTGAGTCGCTCTATTTAAGAAATTCGAAGGTCTGTTTTCGATGTCGATTAATTTGTTTTTCAACGAACTTCCCGTTGAGGTAGAATCTTGAGATTTTCATCGTCGTTTAGTTTTCTGGACCCACGCAATAGAACAAAAAAATAATTCCGATAGGTGGCGCACGGGTAGAGATATTTGAAAAGTTTCATTTCCAGAGATTTTGCTTTGGATTTTGAACTAACTTCCCATAGAGCTGGGGTTTTGAAATATTCACCATCGTTCAGGTTTCGCTGCCAATGCATTATACAAAAAAAAATCCAAAATATTGCTTTAATTGCAAAATTCCCATTTATCGGCCTATCTTGCTTATTGCTATCTGAATATTTCGTACACATGCTATAATGCGTTTTCAGCGCCATAAACAGCATCGAAATTTCGAATATTTGAATTTCACTTATTCGAACATGCAATCTTCAACGTCATCTGCATACATTTAGGCGCAGTCACTGTTGCACAAAGGAAAGATGATGTATTTTATAATGCCTAAAAAATAATAATTTTATTCATGTAACAATAGACACACCGCGTAAAGCGTATAAACGTAGAAAATTGCCGAATGCGTAAATGAACTGTCAAAATTTTTATGGAACGAAGTTTACACAAATTCGGTAAACTTCCGCGAGGAGTTCAGTGTGTAAACACCTCGAAAAATTACCCAATTCGATGACGCTGTTCGACATGCAGTTTTTCAAAGCAGTCAATGCACACTAGACAAAAATAGAAGAATATGCTAAAAAATGGGTCAAAAATTAAATTAATGGGAATTTCAAAATAAAAAGTATTCACAAAAATTATTCCATATCGTTCATCTAACTGAGCTGTTAAATGCATATATTTACGATTTCGTTAAGTTATATGGTTACATGAGTACCACTAATATGACACAGAATATCCAAGTACAATCTTAGAAATTTTCACAGACTCACAACTAAAAAGTATTCATTCTAGAAATCCATGGCCTCCAAAGTGTAAGTAGGTGAAAACGTATTAAAACAATAAAAGTTGCACCGGGTTTATGAAAAGGTATTTAATCCATTTTAATAAATAAAGTTGAATTAGTGAAGATGTTTAAATTACAAGAAATTAACAAAGATTGTGTATATCATGAAAAAGAACGATGTCTTCGTTATATCAGGGTTCGGATGTCCTTCGTTATGTCAGTGTTCGGATGTTGTGGTCGAGGTTGCCAGACCGTAACAGCTCAGCCTATCCTGCAACTCTGATCGACCTCGATCAGATGTCTTCATCGCCCATATTACTCGGGCTATCATCATCGTCGTCAGGAAGCGTATAATTGAATAACTTAAATTTTTCGGAGGAAAATACAGTAGAGTGGTGTTCCTGAGTACGTCGCGAACCAGGAAGATCTTCGATAACATAGCGATCGTTGCCTAGAACTTTAGCAACAATAAAAGGCCCCTTGAATCTGGGCTCTAACTTGCGTGGTTCGCCAGTACTACCGCCTCGCTTTCGGCTAGCACAATGTCACCTTCTTTATATAACGTCGGTTTAGTATGTTGGCGATCGAATCGTTGTTTAGCTTTTTCTCGTTGTGTGGTGATATTTTCGGCCGCAACTTTCCGCGTTGATTCAATATATGTAGTTTGTGATCCTTCGTCAGACTGTATTGTGAGGACGGCTTTGTTACGTAGCGTATCGCGCAGTTGATAATTAAACAACAATTCATGAGGCGTTTCTTCCCGTGGTTTCGTTAGTCATTGTGTTGAGAGACCACTGTAAAGAGAGTAAATTTGAGTCCCATCGCTTATCGTTGGTCTGATGTTCGTAGCATGGATATTAAGGTGCGGTTCACGCGTTCGGCATGTCCATTAGCCCTCGGGGTACGGACAGCATTTAGTATATGCGTGATAACATTTTCGACACAAAATTGTTTAAATGCGTTAGACGTAAAGGCTGTGCCTCTGTCTGTGATTATTCTGCCTGGCGTTCCAAAGTAGATAAATACGTCGTTGAGTACATCGACGACTATGATGTGCTCGTTCCGTAGACTGCTTCACGGGAATGGTCCTAAATGGTCTAGGTGTATCGTTTTGAACGGGATCTGATCAAAATTAGAAAAATTAAACTCCCCCTCCTTTTTGCCACTAGGTTTTTTATTAAATGCGCAGACCACACAAGAGTTGATGTACGATTTTGTAAAATTCCTCATGCGAGGAAACCGATATAGCCTCCCTTTATCAAGGTGATAACCATCCATTTTTGTGACGTTGCGCTTATTCATATCGTTGCTTTTATTTTGCCATCTTGCAGTTGCAAACTAAACAACCAATCACAATTTTCGACACTAATTTTGTTAATTCGCAGTGATGCTGGTTCCATTTCGTGTGGAGGCTCGGCAGGAGACCTGCTTAGCGCATCAACGTGGTTCATGAGCGTTCCCGCCCTATGTTCGACTACGATTTCGTAGTCCTGTATGCGGAGCCACCACCTGGCAATGCGTGGAATTAATTCTCGTTTGGTCATTACCGTTCGAATAGCGCTACAATCGGTTACCACCTTTATGGATTTACCCTGGATGTAATGCCTCATCCTTTCCAATGACTCAACGGCAGCTAGGCATTCTAACTCATAGCTGTGATAACGTCGTTCAGCACCTGTTGTAGATCGGCTGTAATAGATTACGGGTTTCCAGTCCCTCCACTCACGCTGGAGCAATACGCCAGCTACTCCAACAGAACTGGCGTCGGTATGAAGTTCGTGATCCGCTTCTAAACGATATGCAGCTATAACAGGCTGCGAGGTCAATGCTACCTTCAACTTATCAAACGCTTGTTTTTGTTCCTCCCCCCAAATAAAAGGTTGGTCTTTGCGCAATAGCAATCGTAACGGCTCTGATATTATGGCGTAACGAGGAACGAACTTTCGGAAGAATCCGCTGAGCCCCAAGAATATTCCAACTTCCGTGAGGTTTGTTGGTATTTTAAAATTATGAATGGCTAAAGTTTTTAACTTACCAGGAGTGATGCCTTCAGGTATTCATGGTCTCCCGTAAGAAAACGCATTTATCAGTGTTGAGGGTTAATGACAATTCTCGTATGGCTGTAAAAACGCGTTTTAATTTCGGAATTATGTCGTCGAACGTCATGCCAGGAACCAAAATATCGTCCATATAATGGATCATGTCGCCCGGTTCAGTTCTTTCTTTTATTTTTGCCATCAACAGTTGGAAAACCGCGGGCGCTTTTTTAACCCGAACGGCATACGCTTAAACTCATAGAGTCCTTCCATCGTTACGAACGCGGTGTATTTTCGGCAACCCTCCGCGATTGGTACCTGGTAGTAACCACTGTTAAAGCAGATGATTAGTACTTAGGAAAATACCTGAAAATACCTAAAAATTAAATATAAATGAAATGTAATTAAAATGAATTCAAATTGAAAAATAATTATACTTACCTAAATACTTATACTTACCTTATATTTTCCCCTTTAATGATTTCAGTTACTTACCAATTTACTTACCTTAACTTTTTAGCACCACCCTAATGTAAGTAAATGCATGATTACAGTCTGTATTCTAATGGACCTATGTGCATGCGGTGTGTGTATACCTACTAGCAAGCGCGGCTTTGTCCACGCTCTCTTGTACATATACACACATACGTATGCTCATAGGCGCAGGCAAAGAACTTACCGCTTATTGGAATTGGAAGTTGACAAACTGTAAATTAGATTTAAGAAAATATGATAAAATGAAAAATGAGCATTAAATTTACACAGTCTATGAATAATCGACAACGGCGGTGGTTTTAATGCGAGTGACAGGCAATAATTAAAAGATTAATTTGTGCTCCCAAATTATTTACTTGGCGAAAGTAAACTGTATTAGTAAAAAAATATTAGTAAATTTTCATGGCGCCCGAGCAGGGACTAAGTGCAAATTAAAAAACTAAAATATTAGATACAATATAGGTTGTTAATAATTAACACTGTGAAAAAGTGCAAGTGAGTGCTTAACTAAAAAAAAAAAAAATAGTTTTTCAAATAAAATTTTGAACAAAACAATTTTAAATACAATTAAATAAATATTTATGATATAAATATATACATACTTAACATTGAAGTGCAGTGCAGTGGCTGAAAATAAAAAGCTAAACAGCGAAAACTTAATAATAATAATAATAATTGAATTGAGGTATTGCACTGCGACCTTAAGATCTATTGTGCCCTCATATACTCATAGCACGTCTACGAGGCCTATCACCTTCAAGAAATCCAAGATTAGGATCGGCTTTAGTTCACGTATGTGCTTGCACTCTAGCCCTTTCACCCCTGAGTTTTTTTTCGAAATTAGGCGGGGTTTTCATCATAACGACAGCGAATACTCAAATATGACTAAAATATAAGATGTTTGGCATACCTGAAAAATCGGATATCCTTACCGTTATCCTGGGATATATAATCCCAATAACATTTATAGGTGGGACGCATAAGTCCCAATAATGCCAAAAGGAACAAAAAATTAAAAAACAACTTTTAATAAAAAATAATTAATTTCACTGTTTATTCATTTTTTTATTACAAATTTAAGTCACTTGTGAAAAGAAGCAAAACATTTAAAACATAAAGCGTTATTGCATCCAGAACAGACGTATTTGGTCCTGGTTTCCTTATTTTGTGAACGGCAATGAACGCATCGACGACGAGAAGGCTGTTCAATTGGAAGATGATCGCCAATATTTAGATGCTCAGTTCGGGATCGCTTTGCTGGTCTTCCACCACATTGACGTGTTGTGAGTTTTTTGTGCTTTATTCCTTCAGCTATCATTGACTCGGCTAATGGCACAATAAATTGAATGAGCGAAATTTTACGACGTTGACGTTGTGAAAATATAATCCATGCGTTAACAACAGCTAGCATAAAAATCTTGAAGAAAACTTTTTTCCACCATTTTTGCGACTTACGATTCATGTCGTATATTGCAGCCTTCTGATCTGCTAAGTCTACGCCCCCCATTATACGATTGTAGTCTGCAATAGCTAGTGGACAATAAACTTCTAATTTAGAACCATCTTTTTGTTTTCGGCTAACTTTTGTTATAGTAGGCATATGACAGTTAGAAGCAAGTAGGACTTCTTTCGAATCCATCCATCGAGCAGCCATTACACCATCGCAATTTATTTGGAATTGACTTTCTGATCGTTGTAGACGTCCAGTAAATACAGGAGTCTCTTTACGCGTTCGTATATATGTACCAACAGCAGGGAATGGTATGGTCTTTAGCAAATTCATTGAGGTGAAGAATCTGTCAAACGCTAAAACAACATTCTGCTCACGAATGCCTGCTGTCAAGTTTTCTACAATCCGTTCTCCCAGAGTTCCATTCAGATTAGAGGATGTGTCTTTTCCAGTATATACATTCAAGTCATAAGTGTAGCCTGTTTTGGCATCACAGCGCATCCATAATTTTATGCCTCTCTTTATTGGCTTCAAAGGCATATACTGCTTCAAACTTGAGCGACCCTTGAATTTTGCCATGCACTCGTCTATGGATTGCGCACTACTTTCACTTCGCGCTGCTGGGAATGTTTTTTTTATGCATGATACAACTTCCGATATATAATAATCTTTACCAGCATTATCGGGCTTATTACAATCATTTAAATACATCTTGGCCATCAGTAAACTGAAACGATCGCGAGAAATACTCTTTCTTATCATATGGTTCCCCATAGATTCATTTTTACTCCAATAATCAGCAATTGATGGTAAGTGATTGTAGTGCATTACCAAAGTGACTCCTAACATAAGCATAATTTCGTACTCATCAGTAAGAGCGCGCTTTGCAGATTTTTCTCTGTTTAGTATTTGAATCCTTTGGTTTGTGCACTCTGCAATACGTATATATAAACTTTTGGGAAAGAGTTTTCGAAAAACGTCGAGCTCTGAAGCACCATGAGGAATGTCAATAAGAACTTCACCCTCTTTTTCTTCCGGCATTACATACTTCGGTTCGAAAATGACGCCGGCGTCAAAATTTGTCCAGCTACATTTATTACCTAATGGCTGATCCTCACAGTTCTCTAAAGAATTAACTTGATCGCCCATAACTTGACCGCCATCGTCATCCAACGCCGATTCAGGAGAAGACTCATCACTTGATTTGCTTACATATTTAGCTTTTGCTACAGGAACTTCCGAATCTTCGTCATCGTCGTCCGATGGTTCATAGCTAGACTCAGATGCACTAAAATCATCGCTCATATCGTCGCTATCGTCTTGTAGAAAATCAGAAATTTCGTGCTCACCCAATTTTTTCCTTGAACTCATCTAAAGGTATAAACAAATATTGGGATATTATTATCCCAAACAAATGCATTATTGGGATTATATGTCCCAATGCAATTACAAATATAAAAAACTTACATTTTCCATTATGATTTGTTTTCAATTTCAAAGGAATGATCTTTATTCACACCTAAATTTTATAGCAAGCGCTATTTTACGAATAAAAACGCGACCAGACAGACGTGTCACACTGAAATACAACGCGTTACTGATGAAATTTCGCGACATGACTGTGCAAAAATATTCGGTAACGGGAAATTGATGACAATAATAATGGAATACCGTTACTAATCAACTAAGAATGCTTCAAAGTTTTATTGGGTGCATTTCAATGCGTAATTGGATGAAAAATAAAAATTATACACATGTTTGAAGTTTGCTGGGACATATTGTCCCAGTAGGGGCGAAAGGGCTAGAGTCATGGCTCCAAGGATTCTTTGCCTTCTTCTAGAGATTGCATCGCATTTGCACAAAATGTGCTCCGCTGTTTCGTCCTCTGAGTCACAGAAACGACACAGGCTGCTAGACGAAATGCCCACTCTGTGCATGTGGGCCTTGATCCTGCTATGCCCGGTGAGGACACCTGTTATAATCCTAAGACTATTTTTGGACAGGTTTATTATCTCTTTGAACCGCTTTGTGTTATATCCTCCTAACATGGCTTTTGCCTGACGTAGCCCGATTGTCTGACGCCAATGTTCTTCTCTCATGTTTTTAGTTTCTGTCCGCACTCCAACACCAGTGAGGACTTTATCTCACAGGATGATATCGCCTTGAGTGCGGCTTGGCTGTCACTTAGTAGAGTGATGTTCTCGTCGGAGTAGCCGCGTCGCAGAATTATATCCGCACACAGACTAATGGCAACTACTTCTGCCTGGAAGATGCTCGGGTATTCTCCAAGGGGGACTGACAAATTTGTGCGGGGACCATATATTCCCGCTCCAATTCTTTCTGGAGTTTTCGAGCCATCGGTGTACCATACCAGGGTCCTGTTTCCGTGGTATTTACCCACATTCGAGGGATCCCAGGTACTCTTATCTCCCAGTTCTATTTTGTATCTCTTTTCGAACTCTACCACCTTTGCTATGTCATCCCTTGGCAGTTGACAGATGGGCAGCTGTCTTTTTAGTTTATCTGCCTCCGCGGACGAGATGAACTTTCCTTTCCCGAAACCTTCTTTTGCTATATTTAGCATGGTTCGTTTGGCTACTTGTTCAATTACTATGTGCAGTGGGCTCAGATCCAGCAGCACCTCCATTGCTGCAGTCGGGCAGGTACGCATAGCCCCCGTAATACATACGCATGCCAGACGCTGGAGTTTAGCGAGTGATTTCCTCACTGTGCTTAGAGCTGATCTAGGAGCCCATGCTACCGCTCCGTATACTATAGCGGGTCGGACTATCATGGTGTACATCCATCTCAGTATCATTGGGTTACACCCCCATGATTTGCCCGCGAGTCTTCTGCACACCATTATAGCCTTGGTTGCCTTTGATGTTGTGATTTCAACATGTTTCTTCCATAGCAACTTGGAGTCGAACATGACCCCCAAGTATTTCACTTCAGAAACTGTCTCCAGGCGTGCCCCATTTAAAGTAATTGTTCTCATACCCGTAAGGGATCTTCTTTTTGTGAAGGGGATGATTGCAGTCTTATTGGAGTTCAAATTCAAACCCACACCTGCACACCATTCCTTCGTTAACTTCAATGCTCTCTGGATGATGTCGCAGAGAGTGCTCTCAAACTTCCCTCTTGCAATAATAACTATATCATCGGCGTACCCTTGGCATCGGATGCCGTGGTCGGTTAGTATATGCAAGAGTTCGTCGACTACCAAACTCCACAGAAGGGGTGATAAAACTCCTCCTTGTGGACACCCTCTAGTAGTTCTTATTTGAACGTTTTCCTCCCCCACTGCGGTTTCTGCTATCCTCGTCCGGAGTAGCGAGTCTATCTACCGTATTATTGGTTGTTGGACTCCTGTTCGCTCCAATGCTCGACTTACACTTCCATGTGAAGTGTTGTCGAAAGCTCCCTCTATGTCTAGGAAGGCGCACACCACCACCTCTCCGCACTCGAACGAACTCATTATCTCCGTGGTCAGCTGATATAGGGCTGTGTCAGTAGACCTACCTGCCCTATATGCGTGCTGACCCACGTGTAGAGGCCTATGCCTTAGAGTGTTCGATCTTATCTCATGATCCACTATCTTTTCCATCGTTTTGAGAACGAAGGAAGTTAAACTGATGGGTCTGAATGATTTCGCTGATGAGTAGTCTTTCTTCCCTGCCTTGGGTATGAAGACAACCTTGGCACGCCTCCAAATTTTTGGAATATATCCCAGTGCTAGGCTGATCCTGGACAGGTATGGGACAAGTATCTCGCCTTGCTGCATAAAGGCCGGGTAGATTCCGTCCACCCCCGGAGACTTGTAGCTCTCAAAGGATTTGACCGCCCATCTGACTGCACTCTCAGAGAACATCTGTTTCGCCAGGCGCCAGCTTTGTGGTGTCGGTCTTATACCCTGGGGCTGGATCTCCTCTAGATCCCCTGTTGCGTCCGGAAAGTGGGCGGACAGCAGGGCTTGTGCTCTTTCAACCTCACTGCTCCTGAACCCACCATTCGGGAGTTTCAGAGCCATCCTGGTTTCCCCTTGCTCCTTGGATAGTGCTTTGTGCAGCCTGGCATCCTCCGGAGTGGAAGAAATTGTCTCGCAGAAATTCCTGAAGCTGTTTCTTTTGGAATTTCTAATTGCTTTGTTGTACTCTGTAAGGTGTGTCGTGTATTCCTCCCAGTGACCGGTGCGTCTTGCTCGATTAAAGAGCTTCCGCACGTTGCATCTCATAGCTGAGAGCTCGTTCGACCACCATGGGGTCTTATATTTCTTGCCCTTGGAATCCCGACAACTAGTGTTAAAGGCGTCAATCACCACTTGATTGATGCTGTTCACCCTCTCCTCTAGATCCTCAGAACTTGTACCCCTTCTACTGCTTCTAGTGCAGGAAAGGTTGAACTCTATGATGCTATTAAATTTTTCCCAGTCGGTTCTCCTAGGGTTTTTCCTAGGTAGGTTAGTTCCCCCCTTGGCCCCTACAAAGAACTGGATGATGCGATGGTCTGAGAGTGAGGGTTCAGATGACACCTCCCATCTCGAGACTAGAGCATCGGCCAGATTGTTCCCTATGGTAATGTCTAGCACTTCTTCTCGGACCCTAGTGACAAAGGTGGGTGAGTTCCCCACATTATAGATACTTAGGTCGTTACTTATAATATACTCTAAAAGACACTCACCCCTTTGATTCGTGTCCGTACTTCCCCATTGCACGTTATGCGCATTGGCATCACACCCGATGACTAGTGGAAGTCTTGCCCTCCTGCAGTAGTCTACCAGTCTCGTTACATTCTCCGGCGGGAAGTTACCGGGTACATATCCGGCCAAGGACTGTCAATTTCGGCATCACTCCCCAAAACCTTCGGGCAGTGTTTTTGCTGTTAACAACAACATCAACAACAACAACTAACGCAACGAAAGATGAATACAACAATATTGGCTTAAGCAACTACCTGAATCCGCACGTGCCGTTATCGCCGGCATGCTACAGGCTCAACCGAACACACCGCTACACCAACTGGCCATCACCGCAGACGCAGTACTCGACGCCTTAAGCCGCAACTCTACATCGACACGGCCAAAGGGGCCCGTAGTCAACGCTATTGAATCACCGTCCAACCAAATAGTGCTAATTAAAAAACGAATTGCAAAGCACGATACGATCCTGGAAAATATCAACAACAAGTCGTCTCATGCTGCCAGATCGCATTCGTCAACGTGAACGTTCGCAAAATAACCCTAAGCGCTCTACGACTCCCCATCATCCCACACACAGCAGAATCCCACATGTTGGTATCATCGCGAGTATGGTACACAATCACGAAAATGTCGCAGCCCATGCGACTTTACAGCAAAAAAACCGACTCTACAAAAACTAGATGTTGCCGAAGCAAGGCTCGAGGGTTCCGGCAGTAAAATATCGAGCGAAAAATCACAATGCGACCTCGAGGTAAAGATTTCAGAATTTACACAATCTAAACGTTTCATTATAGTAGACAGGAGATCAAGCCAATCATAGTTGTTCATCATAGTTTTGTAATTTGGTCCATAGATACCAGCTCCCGTTTTACCATCTTCCAGCTTCGATCCATCCGTATTCCAAATCTCCGAATAGGATTCTACGATCGAAACTTCAAACTATTTATGAAATTCTCGACTATCTTCATATGTCCTGTCATATTTCCAATTTTTTGAAGTGTTAATGCAGCAAGTAATGCAGCAGTCTAAGGCCACCAGACTAGAGAAGCGTATGTGACTATTGGCTTCACAACTGTATTAAGTGACCAGTACGTCATTTTGGGAGACAGCCAGTGGCGTGCCTTCCATATTAGCCGAAAAGCCCGGCTTTCCTAGCTAATCCCCTATGAGCTTCAAAATGTATCGTAACAATTTCTGTTTTATCGTTTACATTTGGTTTCTTAAAGGATAACTGGGTTTTATTTCCCTGCCTGCCACCTACTACCTAATAGCTGTTAATAGCATAGAAACATACCTACAGCTTTTCCTGCCACCTCTCGGCTGATAGCTCATTTACATACAATTATTTCAGTGCGTGATGGCCATCTCTTACTTACTTACTTAAAACAGCCTTAAACCGCCTAGGCAATGATGGCCATCTCGCTTTTACGTATTGGCTTTTACCGGGCTTTCAAAACTAGTACGAATCTGTGTGCTGAAGCAATTGTTTTTTTTTTTTTTGAATTTGGAAGTAATTTTATATGAAACTTTGCAGCCAGCTTCTGGCTAGTGTTGCCATAAGCGAAAACGAAAAAGAAATTTTTTTATCTATTGGTGATTTCGTTTCATCAAGAAAAATGCGCAATTTTGTTACACTCTTCAATTTTCCGTTTTCGTTTGCAAAATGAAGGTAAAACGTCAAACATAATATGTTTTCGTTTCCTAAAAATTTACACTTCAGGAGTGTAAAAAACTCACACTTTTTACCCTCTGAAACTTTGACAGGGTAGCTGGTTGCACTGAAAATCAGCTGACCAAAATTTTATTTGACAGATAAATTCGGTGAATTAAATTGGATTTTGCAATAACAGTAAAATATGGGTGATAAGCGAAACCTAATTATTCATGCACACAGTGTAGCAAACGGGGCAGTGATTTTTGTTCGTTTTATCGATAGGAGGTACATGTAGAACGGGTATACTTTTACAGTGTTCCGTGCAGGAGTGTAAAAATTTTCAACGTGCAAGTGTACATTTTTTTCGATTAAACGAAATCAGCATATGTATCTACAATGTTAACGTGCAAAGCGCTCTACTCAAAAATTATTGGCGCATATTTTAAAGTAGAAAAAAAGAATTCAATAGTGGTAGGTGCTGTAATTTTTTTTTATTTGCTAGGCCCTAAAAAATATAAAAAAAATGTTTAAGGTTTCTTAGCTTCTGCAATGTACCTAAATGGGAAATAGTGCGAATAAAACTTTTCCCTTGGGTTGGAAAAGATTAAAAAATCTGCAAACAATAACGTGCCTATTAGCGGAACCTAAAAGTTTAAGTTTTTCCCCGTCTGCAAAAGTCGATAAATATCCTGAACTCTTCTTTGTCTGAAATGTTCTCTGGCAGCAGTATGTGCTTTCGTTGGGGTTATAAAGTCTGGGGCTTGCCTTGATTGAAACACGTAGGCACGCCACTGTCTCAGACAGCCCATAAAGTCTAGTGCAGGCGAAAAAGGCCCTCGTTGCTTTATTTATGGTAGCCTCCAAATGAGCATTCCATGTGAGGGTTTTGTCCAATGTTACTCCTAGATATTTTGCTTCCGTCGAAAAACCTATGCGGTTACCTCCTAGGGACGGCTCTAACATAGATAGCTTTCTTCGCCTCGTGAAAGGCACCAAGACTGTTTTATTTGGGTTGATAGATAACCCTTTGTTAGCACACCATCTTTCAATGATGCGCAGGGCTTGTTCCATGCGATCGGATATTGTTTCTTCATGTATTCCTGTTACGCAGACTACTAAGTCATCCGCATATCCCTGTACGTCAAAGCCATTGCTCTTCAAAAGATGAAGAAGTTCGTCTATGACTAGGGTCCACAGTAGAGGAGAAAGTACACCTCCCTGAGGGCATCCTCTTGTGTCCACGATTGAGCCAGCACTCTCTCCTAGCTCAAAGCTAACTTTTCTTTGCTTTAGCGTGACCAGGACCCGGCGAGTGATCATTGGGCTTACGTCCTTGTTAATCATGGCTTCCTCAATGGCCTGATACGTCGTATTATCGAAAGCGCCTGATATATCGATGAATGCACACAGGGCTATGTTTTTAGACTCTATGGCCTTTTAAGTTTTTTCAGTAAGGCAATGGATAGCAGTCTCCGTGGATTTTCCGGGTTGGTAGGCAAATTGGTGTTTATACAAAGGGTGTTTCTTTAAGTTTACTTCCCTAATATGCTGATCTAAAATTTTTTCCATTCCCTTTAGGAGAAAGGAACTGAGACTTATTGGTCGATATGACGATGGCAGATTTTCCGGTTTCCCTGGTTTCGGTATAAATACAACCTTAACCTCTGTCCACCTGTTGGGAATATATCAGCAGGGATACTCTATATAAATTTGATAGGACTGGAGCTGTGTAGTTGATTCCTTGCTGCAACAGACAAGGATAGACCCCATCCGGTCCTCGAGATTTGAAAGGACTAAAAGTCGATAAAGCCGGTCTAATGGATCTTAACATTGGTTAGCTTTGTCGCCAGGCTCTTTTCTCTACCACTAACGAGCGTCTCGCTGCGATCCGCATCAAGGCGAGGTTTTTCAACATAACATTTATCTGCGCCTATGCGCCGACTGAGGAGACGGACGACGCAGAGAAGGACTCCTTCTACGATAAACTTGAACAGACTTATGATCGCTGCCCACAGCATGATATCAAAATCGTGCTCGGCGACTTTAATGCCAAGGTGGGCAAGGAAGGAGTATTTGGTCCCACAGTTGGAAAATTCAGTCTCCACGATATAACATCCCCCAACGGCACTAGGTTGATTGACTTCGCCGCTGCTCGCAATATGGTCATCAGTAGTACCAGGTTCCAGCATAAGCGAATACACCAAGCCACATGGCTGTCCCCTGATCAAAGAACTAGAAACCAGATTGATCATGTCTTGATTGACGGCAGACATAGCTCCATCGTTCTGGACGTGCGTACACTGCGTGGTCCCAATATTGACTCTGACCATTATCTTGTCGCAGCCAAGATACGCACACGCCTCTGTGCAACGAAGAAAGTGCGCACAGTAACGGAAGGAAAGTTTGACGTCGAGAAGCTGCGCATGACACAGACAGCTGATAATTTCACAACTCGACTCTCACACCTGCTAGCAGAGGGCAATCCTCGACCTAACGATGTAACCGAGCAATGGAAGCATATCTCTCACTCATTGCGTACCGCCGCTGAGGCCACTATAGGGTTCCAGCGAGCCCGCAAGAACAACTGGTACGATGAGGAATGCAAAACTGCCTCGAAAAAAAAGGACGCTGCCTACAAGGAGACGTTACGAACGGGCGCAACCCGCAGTGTATGGCAACAATATCGTGAGGCAAAGAAGGAAGAGAGACGCCTTTTCAGAAAAAAGAAAAGTGAGGCCGAAAGGCGTGAGTGTGAGGAGCTTGAGATGCTGGCTGACAGGAATGATGCCCGAAAATTCTATGAAAAGATCCGGCGGATGACGGAAGGTTTTAAGACCGGGGCAAGTTCCTGTAAGGACAATAATGGCGACCTGGTAACCGACGTACAGAGTGTACTTAAATTATGGAGGGAGCACTTCTCCTCACTGCTAAATTGCGAGGGAGACGTCGAACCCGATACCCCAATCCCTGACGATGGAAAAGTCGTCCCACCACCTGACTATGATGAAGTGAGGATAGCTATATCCCGGCTCAAAAACAACAAAGCGCCTGGAAAAGACGGACTACCCGCCGAGCTGTTCAAACACGGAGGCGAAGAGCTGGTAAAAAGCATGCATCAGCTCTTATGCAGAATATGGTCAGACGAGTGCATGCCTCCAGATTGGAATTTAAGTGTGCTCTGCCCAATCCACAAGAAAGGCGATCCCGCTAACCGCACCAACTACCGCGGAATCAGCCTTCTTAATATCGCATATAAGGTTCTTTCTAGCGTATTGTGTGAAAGACTGAAGCCCATCGTTGACAAGCTGATTGGACCTTATCAGTGTGGCTTTAGACCTGGTAAGTCTACCATCGACCAGATTTTCACGATACGCCAAATCCTGGAGAAGACCCATGATAAGAGAATCGACACTCACCATCTCTTTGTCGATTTTAAAGCCGCTTTTGACAGCGTAAAAAGGAGTTGCCTGTATGCCGCCATGTCTGAATTTGACTTCCCTGCAAAGCTTATACGGCTTTGTCAAATGACGTTGAGCAATACCAACAGCTCCGTCAGAATCGGGAAGGACCTCTCTGAGCCATTTGAAACCAAACGAGACTTCAGACAGGGCGACTCCCTTTCGTGCGATTTCTTCAATCTGATGCCGGAGAAGATATCGAGCAGCAGAGCTAAACCGCAATGGTACAATCTTTTACAAGAGCCTGCAATTGCTGGCGTATGCCGATGATATTGATATCATTGGCCTTAACAATCGCGCCGTAAGCGCTGCCTTCTCTGGACTGGATAAGGAAGCGAAAAAAGTGGGTCTGGCCGTGAACGAGGACAAGACGAAGTATTTGCTGTCATCAAAGAAAGAATCGGCGCACCTGCGCCTTGGCAGCCATGTCACTGTTGATAGTTACAAATTTGAAACTGTGAGGGACTTCGTCTATTTGGGAACCAGTATCAACACCGAAAATAATATCAGTCTAGAAATCCAGCGGAGAATCACTCTTGCCAACAAGTGCTACTTTGGACTGAGTAGGCAATTGAGAAGTAAAGTCCTCTCTCGAAGAACAAAGATCACGCTCTATAAGTCTCTCATCATACCTGTCCTGATGTATGGCTCAGATTCATGGACAATGTCAAGAGAAGATGAGATGGCCCTTGGAGTATTTGAGAGAAAAGTTCTCCGGAAGATTTATGGTCCTTCCCGTGATGCCAACGGCGAGTATAGAAGGAAATTTAACGATGAGCTGTACGAGCTCTACGCAGATCTGACCATAGTCCAGCGAATTAAAGCCCAAAGACTCCGCTGGCTGGGCCATGTTATGCGAATGGACAAAGAAGCTCCAGCACAGAAGGTTTTCCTATCGTCGCCTGAATTCGGCAGCAGAGGAAGGGGGAGGCCTCGACTGAGATGGAAACAACAGGTGGAGGATGACTTGAACTCCCTTGGGGTTTCCAATTGGCGTCCGTTATCGCTAAAAAGGAATGACTGGCGTGCTTTGATACGAAACGGCCAAAATCGCTTAGGCGGTTAAGCGCCAATAAATGATGATGATGATGAATTTTTGGAGAGTTACCTAATACATAGTTCAGGGAATTAAAACCCAGCGGCTTCGCTGGCTAGGTTCCGTGGTGCGAATGAACGAAGACGCTCGGGCCCAGAAGGTATTCTTATCGGCACCCGCCGGTGGAAGTAGAGGAAGAGGGAGGCCACCTCTCCGATGGCAGGACCAAGTGGAGGCAGAACACGCGGTGTCTCCAATTGGCGCCAGTTGGCTCAACAAAGAGCCAAGGCGGTTAAGGGCTATTTTAAGTAAGTAAGTAACTAATACGGGATGTGAGTGTTGATAGCCTGATATACAGTCCGGAAAGTGAGTAGCAAGCAAAAGTTTGCATGTGTCTTCCGGCTGCTTCGGGTAGCACCCATCAGAGTTCTTCAAAGTACCAATGACGTTGCTATCGCCTCTCGCAAGGGCTTTTTGGAGCCGCACTGCCGTAGGGAGATCTTTAATATTTTCGCAGTGTTCTGTCCAGGTTGTCCTCGTAGATTTGCTAAGTTCTCTATTATAAGAAGTTAGAGCGTTTCTATAGGAGACCCAGTCTCCAGTGTCTTTAGCTGCATTAAACAGCCTTCTGGCTTGACATCTTAATGGTGCAAGCTTTTTGTTCCACCAAGGAACATCACGTTGTATACGTTGTTTGGCTTGGGGACAACCCCGTAGTTATTGGTTGGTGCAAGCAATTGCCGCGTTCTTCCATGGTAAAGCGAAATAGTTCCCACTTCGTTTTCCTGGGATTTCTGAAAACGGACTCATGGTCAGAGAAGTGACTCATGTCGAATACAATATTTTTGTCCGACATTGATTCCTCCCCAGACGTGCCAATTTGTGACAGCGAAGGCCAGGTTTTGGCTACGTAGAGTAAGGTCAAGAACCTCCCCTCTAATGGCATTAACAAAAGTGGGTTCATTGCCACGATTTATGACATTGATGTTATGACTACTAATAAATTCCAGGAGGTACTCACCCCTGTTATTTATGTTCGTACTATCCCAAGCTGTATGGTGGGAGTTTGCGTCACAGCAGAGGACCCATGGGATACCCTTCTGTTGGCAATACTAAATGAGGGATTTGGATTCAGCAGTAGCGGATGTTTCCACCTCACCCGGAAAGTAAGCTGATGCCAAAATGGCCTCTTTTTCACCTCTTGGGGTTGGAATTTTTGCCCAAACTATAAAGACTGTTGCCAGTCCCTATCCGCCACCGATGACTTTCGGTTGCCGCTGAGGAAAGCATCCCCATTATATGCCTGACTTTGGCCCGTTTTTTGGTCGACTCTGGGTCTAGAGTTCTCACTACGTAATAGATTTGTTTGTCGGCTTTAAGAGGGCGGTGGAGTCTAGATAATCGTAGCTTCTTCTGTGGATTCCACCTGAAGCTTAGTTTGTACATCCTCCAAGCTTTGCGTCACTTCTGCCGATTTTGAGCTGCAGGCTGTTTGTTCTACAGCCTTCTTTTCTATCGCAACATTTTCATCACTGCCGCTGGCTTCATCAGTTACCCGGGGCAGAGACGGTTTGGTTTTAAGCCGCAGTTTCACTTTGGCATACGCCAAATTGATAATATTATCATGGTGACGGATTGTTTCAGCTGACATCGGATCTCCAGCTATTGCAATTTCCGCCGAGTTTTGAACAGAAATAACTCTGAGGATATGCTCGTTTGAGGGGCAATCGTCCTCTTTAAAATACCCGACAAAGATAATGCGACGGGGTACTTCCGCATCCGAGACTACCTTCAGTTTCGCCCCCTCCCAAGGAGTTAAGGGTCGAATACATAAAGCTTTGTTCACCTCGCCTGACATTTGCTACCTCAAAACTTTGCGTTATTTATTTCTTTGCATTCAGAGTGTTTTTGTTAATTTATTAATTTAATAGAGAAAAAATGAATTAATTATTATTTCCTTTAACTTTTTATTCTTTAATTAAAGCAAAGTCATCAACATCTGATTGTCAAAGCAAGCAAAATTTGAGAGTTTAAACCTTGCTTCAACTTTGAGGTCTCCAATTTGCCATGCTTCGTTTAAACACGTATACTGAACTTTTCTGTCAAAGTCAAAGTTTGATGTAAAGTCAAAATAAAGCTTTATGTAACTGACCCTTTAGTCATCGACCATAAACAGATAAACTGAAAGCGGCAAAAGAAGCGTTTGAATTTTACCAAAATTAAGACATAAACGAACAATCAAGTCTTTTGTAGAAAATATGGTAAAAGAAAAATTTCCTAATATATGCTGAAATAAATTTTTCATATAAATTTTGAAACATTCTTAGCCAATTTGCGCAGCTACCGTCTTTCACTTTTTACATGATTAGATGACGACGGTGGGCCCGATTTTACTTTCTGAAGAAGAAGAACTCTTATGATGCCCAAAAGTAGATCGCAGTAGCAGAGCATATTCATATTAGGGTGTGCTGATAATCAGATGTACAATTTTTCAGCAGTGTATGAATTCCAGCAAATACACTTTTATCGTAACTGGCAGTTTTAAGAGTTGTCCCATAAGGGTCAAAGTTTAGGTTGCTTACCTAGAACCGAAACTAGCTACAGTACCCGCGTACGACACGCCTTAACTTGAGTATAAAATATAACAGTATACTACTTTCTTTATGAAGGTTTATCAGATTGTTTTGTAGACTATTTTCCACACTGGCGATTTTTCCCTCTTCTACAAGTCAACCCACTCTACCATATTTCAGAATTTTTTCAGCAACGCTCTATCTGAGAATTTCATTATAAAATAACCTATCACAGCTAAAAATGTATTGAGTTTGTATCAAGGACTGAAATCGAAACCGAAACCGTAACCGTAACCGATTAAAACCGATTCATTTTTCAAAACCGAAACCGAAACCGTAACCGTTATTTTGATCTGGAAAAGAACGAAACCGAAACCGTTTCAAAAGCCGGAACCGGTTCCAAACGGTTTTGAATTTTTTTAATGTATCACTTCTTTAAGTGGGCACAAACAGGTACTCTGAAAACTTTCAGGGAGGATTGTCGAGCAAGGTTACAAAATACGCGTTTTAACCTTAGTATAAAAATTCTGAAAGAGGAAATTTGATTATAGTTGAATGAAGCGACCGAAAAAAATTTACGAGATACGAAAACGAAATGTTCAGGCTTGACTCAGAAAGCACCACTCATATTAATGTTTTTGGCGATTTATACATTTCATTTAATATTTTTCTAATAAAAAAGTAGAGCTAATTCTAGGAATTTGTTTTGCAGAAATTTCATCCATGCATAGCGTTAATAAAATTTATTATTATATTAGAGAAATCCCATCATGGCAGCAGGAAAAAGTTATGAAAATTCAGATCTATTTCGAAGCTACATAGGTACTTGACTATTTTAGTAGTAAAATTTATTTTGTTTGTGTTTTTATTTGGTAACCGAAACCGGAACGAAACCGTAACCGAAACCGAAATAAATGTTGAAGAACGAAACCGGAACCGAAACCGAAACACGTTGCAAAACCGAAACCGTAACCCGAACGTTATTTTAATCGGTTTCAGACCTTGGTTTGTATTGTATTGAACACGAAACGAAATTGCATTTTCCACATTTCGGTTAAGAGTCAATTTTGTATCGTTCATTCATTCAGTAATATCGAAGCATCGTTGAAGTTTAGGAAATTTGATGTCCAAATTATATTCCCATAAATACGGGCCACCCCAATGTGCACTTATATTCGTATATTCTGAATTGCATTGTATGCTGTTGTATTGGCCAATCGCAGCGCGCGCATGTGGTAATGGAATTTAAGTGTACAATTTGCTACTAACGATTGTCAGGTCTCGATAGCTCAGTAGTGGAATTCAGTAACTTTAAACAATACTATGAAACGGGTTGTTAGCTTAACAATTTCGTTGTTTGCACTATCGATTCGGTGATTCAGTAGCTCTTCCTTAACAATTAACAACAGGCGATTGCCTCAGGTGAATTATAGTACAATAGGTGATTGTCTCAGGTGAATTATAGCAAAAAGTAGCTGATTCTTAGCTAAGCATAGAACCAATATTCCTTAACAACTACCAATAGGTGATTGTCTCAGGTAAACATACCAAAACGTAGCAGATTCTCAGCTAATCATAGAAACAAAAGGTGATTGTCTCAGATAACACAAAGCAAAACATAGAAGTGTCTGAGCTAAAATATATAAGAAAAGTACCTATTGGTTGTTTTAACAAACAACACCAAATTATAGGTCGACAATTATTTCGCGTTAACAATAACAGCTGACATTTCGATAACAAATGTTGTCCAATAAACTTGTAGTGAATAGCGAAATCGTTAAAATTGTTGTTAAGTCAACGTAACAATGACAACTCTTGTTAAAATAGCGTACTGAATTCCACTACTGAATTCCACTACAGGTGATAAACATCTGGACTGCGGAGCGAAAGCTCGTAATAGCTATATGACACTACGTATTTTGAATAGTATTTTCCTCTATTTTTTGTATTTATTGTGCGAAAGAAACGGTCTTATATAATTAACATATTGGTGCAAGGGGGCAAGTTATGTTAAAAAAATAACCGAAAAAAGAAACCAAATTAAAAAAAAAACAAACCAGTCAATTTGTTTTTCGTTAAATTTTTTGGCAATTCGACTATTTTTCGAATATTTTTTGTGACAATTGTTTTTATAGTGTCAAAATAAATAAAATAAAAATATTTAAAAAAAAGAATTCAAATGGAAGCACAGCAGTTATATCCCAAATTCATCTGAACGGAATGTGCCGAAAAAAAGTGCTGCTGAAATACGAAAAAATTTTGAAAACTATTTCGCTACATTAGACTATAATTTTATAAATATTAATAATATATGATGAAGTTGGGGTACATACATATAACCGGAAACAGCATCAAAATTTGTTTTCGATTGCATATTTTTTGTTCTTAAATATTAGAATACATTTGCAAGTTAAAACAACCTGAAAGGCTACATCTAGAGTACGTGTAAAAACTAGAGAACAAAACTCGAAACCCGTTTGCGTTAGCATTTAAATATATATTATCTCACTCTGGGGTAATCGCAAGTGAAAGAAAGGCTTTTTGATAACAAAAGCATCATCATAGATAGAGTTTTATCTTAGTAAAAAACCGCTTCAAAGGAAAACATAGGTATAGGATTTAACTTATTAGTCTAATATCTTTAACTTATACGTTGAATCCTTTACCTAAATTTTCCTTTGAGGCGGTTTTTTATAACTTTATTTAGATATAACTTTAAAGCTGTCATTTCCATACAATGTTTGTGAAACGTAAATCAAATCAAATGAGTTAAACCATTGTTAACATGAGGAGCGGTGATTTGCCAAAGGTTTTGCAAATTTCTATGTATTTCAACCTCTAGAACAGCTAGTTGTACAAAATAATTCAAACGATAATATCACATATACATAACTCTTTAAATTAAAATAACAACAACACAGAGAAAAATGAGCTGGGAATGGATAAGAATTGACCGTGATTTTGGTCGAATCAACAGATATTTTGGTTGATATGACCAAATCACTGTCAGTTCTTATCCATCAGCAGCTTAATTTTCTTTGTCTGAACAGTCTAATAAATAAACTTAAGTTACGAATACGTTGTGCATAGATGTTGCAAGGAATTATTTACATTTTTTTCCACGTGAAGAGAAAACCCCATTAAAATAGCCCATGTAGTAAATGGACAATTTTTCTACAATAAATATGTAGAAGTATTCCAAATGTATTTCAAGTTCATTCATTCATTCATTCATAGCATCCAAAAATGTAGTTTTTACTGTTGGCTTCTGCATTGGCAAGGGAGAGGTAAATCGGAAAGAAATCTTGAGATTACAACGGTAAGAGGAATGCAATACAGTAAAATGCATTTGAGGCTAATTGGTTAAGGCACCAGAATTCACACCTGAATACGCCTACCGTCGTTTTAGTCGCTCAATTTGCGAATCGATTAAAATGTTATGAATATCTCTCTTTTTGTAACTTGAAGATATGGATTTTTCAAGAAACATACCTATTACCATCAAATTTTTTTTGGTAAAGTTATTTACAGACTCCGTCTGCTGATTGACCACTATAAGAAATTTTAGTGCATCGAAAAACTTCGAAGGATTTCTTTCATCAACCGGTGCACCGCTTCGCTTGGCGTTATCAACGCGCTGCTTCTCAGCAGCAAAGTATGACTTTAGATTATTGCACTTGTGCGTAATCTCATCTAACTATTAAAAACAAAAAAAAAGGATTGCAGTGGCACCAAAGATAGTTCACGTAGGTATGTATATTTAAACGTACCGTACTGAAATGGAACATTGGCTTTAAACATGGTGTTCATTTCATCTGCTAGTTGGAGGAAAAATTGTTGCTTCTCATGCTTTTTCTTAAACGCAGGTATAGTGTGGTTTCACACGAGTTTCTCATCATGAACTCTATTTATTAAATAGAAAACGAACTTGTCCTGCCATTTCAACTTCATTATTAGTTTTTTACACTGCTCGGCCGCCCAGTTCCTTATAACTTCCAATAGGTAGCCAATAAAGTATAGCTCTAACAAAGAATAATTATTTTTGTGTTTTGATTTACAAATTTTTTTCCAAAATATGTAAATCTGAAAATTTTTGTTTATTAATTTGAACCAAATTTGATTTTCGTTAAGCTTTTAAGGCAGTCCGCAGACGAGGCGGATCGTCATAGACGCGTACTTGTCATTTCACTGATGACGAATTTCCCTGCGTCTCAAGATCTGCACACGACGCTGCAGAAAAAAAGCCCACAAAGAACTGTCAAAATTGCAATATTAATTAATTAACATGTTTTCACAGTAATGGACGTACATCTTTTCTCCGATTCTGCAAATTTTGAAAAATTTCCATTTTTCCTTTAAAAATAAACAATTAATTGAATTGAAAAAAAGAAAGCAAAGGCACCGCACACAAAAATCGGAAATGAAAAATGTAAACAAATGCTTATTCTTCCTCTTTTCTAAGCGTACGACGCCTGGCGACCAGCATTGTCGTACGCTGAGCAGCATGTAGCTTTCATGCTTTGCCACTTTCGTGCAGCTGCCGATTCGTGTGCAGCTCTTCATGCAAATATACGTGTTCAGCAACAAAGCGTACAAAAATCGAATGTAGCGTCTAATACGCGTCTATGATGATTCGCTCCGTATGCGGACACGCTAACTGAACGTCAACCCAATCGACTTTAAAATCAATGTCTGTCCCTCTCCAACTAATGGTGACATTGTTTTTGTAATTAGACTTTCGTTAGTATTTCAAAATATAAAAATTGAAAAGTTAAGTGAAAATACGTAGTGTCATATAGCTATAAGTTCAAGCATGGAAATTTATGTTTTGTTATATTTTTATTATTATTTGTTTTTTAAAATCAATTATTATATGCATTTTTTTTTAATTCTAAATGCCCTACACTGATACCAAAAAAGACTACACTGATACCAAAAAAGACATAAAATCAGTTTTTAACAAATATGTAGTGCATAGTGTACTACCTATTGCATATAGGTACATACCTACCTACCATACCTTCTGGGATTTTGGCATGATTACCGTCGGCAAAATGCTTTATGTCGTTTGGACAAATGTTTGTAAATAATTTTATGAAAATATGGAATATATTAATAAAAAAAAAATACGATTATTTCTAAAATTTTTACAATAAATTTTGTAAATAATTTTATGAAATAATAATTTAGTTATTGTTATTGGTCATTATATTTACGAACTTAGAAAACTTTGTGAACTTTTACCAGTCGAGTAATTTTATCAAATTATTCTTTTATTATTATTTGTTTTTTAAAATCAATTATTATATGCATTTTTTTTTAATTCTAAATGCCCTACACTGATACCAAAAAAGACTACACTGATACCAAAAAAGACATAAAATCAGTTTTTAACAAATATGTAGTGCATAGTGTACTACCTATTGCATATAGGTACATACCTACCTACCATACCTTCTGGGATTTTGGCATGATTACCGTCGGCAAAATGCTTTATGTCGTTTGGACAAATGTTTGTAAATAATTTTATGAAAATATGGAATATATTAATAAAAAAAAAAATACGATTATTTCTAAAATTTTTACAATAAATTTTGTAAATAATTTTATGAAATAATAATTTAGTTATTGTTATTGGTCATTATGTTTACGAACTTAGAAAACTTTGTGAACTTTTACCAGTCGAGTAATTTTATCAAATTATTCTTTTGAGTTTTGGCGAAAACAAGTTGAAAAATGCTACAAAAAAATACGATTGAAATCATATGGGATAAATAAACTTATAACAAAAACTAAATTGATTTCTTCTAAAATTTTCACAAATTTGACATGAACTTGTATGAAGAAACTTTCAAGATTTGAGAAAAGGTTTCGAGCAAGCAAGAAAGCAATTGCTTTTTTTTGTTAAATTGTCTTAATAAATAATAGGTATGTTATGAACATTTAAAAGGAGACACTCTTAAATCTTACTATTAGTACAAAATTTGTAATTTTTTTTAAAGCTGAATCGCTTTTGTACACGTAAGCAAAATATTTTGTATTAAATGAGTCTGCATTCCTAACATTGAATTATGCTAAGTTAGCATTACTTTTAATAAATACTGTTCACTTGTGTTAAAAATTCTGCAATTTTCTTGTGTGGTGAAATGTCCCTACTAGCGTTTTGTTAGGATTTGACGTTTTACACGCATATTCGCACTTGCAACTTCTCTATTTTCTATGTTCTCTGCACGCAGTATTTCAAGGTTTTGATTTTGTATTTGTGTACATCGACGATGTGTGCATCGCTTCAGAAGGCATCGAACAGCACAAACAACACCTACTACAGGCTCTCGAGCGTCTTCAGCAGTCACACCTCACAATAAATTCGGCCAAATGCGAGTTTGCGCAAAATCAAATCGAATTTCTCGGCCATTTCGTTAGCAAACGAGGCATAGGGGAAACTGGGGTACCTTTGACTTTGGGGCAGATTTGACTATGACCTTTTCGAGGTCAAGTCAGTACATTTAATCAAATTCAAGAATGGTAAACCGTAAAGTATTTGATTTTACTCAGGGTCATGAAATCTTACAGTAAACGCGAAAATTTTGGGGGAAGAAACACGTTTTTTCTGTTTTTAGGACATTTTGTGTTATTTTGTGACAGTGATATGTAAGAGATTTTTGAAGTAAATGTAGGTCATATTCAAAAGTTTTGAGTGAAAATTAATAACATTACTTTCAATAATTTGGAAAATTGTCGCTAATAAAGGAATATTAAAATTTTGTATGTAAGAAAATTAAATTAAGTTAAGTACTTTTACCTTGGGGTACATTTGACTTTGGATCTTTTGTAAGACCAGAAACATAAGATTTGCTGTTCTTATACGCAGTGAAATAGAGCTGAAGCTGCTAATACCGGAAAAGCCTTCTTAAACTTCGAGTTATAGCAAATATTAATTTTTAACCTGAAATTGTCAAGTTATTATATAAAATAAGATATTGTTAAGCCTAGTATTTTATTTCGTATAACTAATGCTTTATGAAACTCCTATAAGCGAAATAGTTCTCTTTACCATTTGTTTATTTTTTAGAAAAATTCATGCAGCTGTCAAATGTTCCTCTATTGAAGTCAAATGTGCTCTTGACAGGGGTACATTTGACAAAATGGCTTTCTTCAGAAAAATGTAAGCTAAAATGTGTAAAGGTTGCTCTCGAAAAAAAATACCGTCAGCATTTCAAAGTCAATTAATCACCTTCAATAAAGCAACATTGCTTTGTAAGATTGTTCAATTATGTTTCGAGATATTTTGATTTGAAAAAAAGGTGTCAAAGGTACCCTAGTTTCCCCTACAACCTCTACCAGACAAAGTTCAAGCCATCCGCAATTTCCCATTGCCTGAATTCGCTAAGGAATTGCCGCGTTGTTTAGCAATGATTAACTGAAATGATAAAACACGAATCAAATGGACCGAGGAAACCATAAATCACTTCAATGAATGCAAAAAAGCGCTGGCAAATGCAACACTACTGGTTCACCCGGCACCAAAAGCCCACATTTCAGTTAGTACAGATGCAAGCGATACGGCTGTAGGCGCAGCTCTACACCAAATCATCGGGAGCGAGCTCCAGCCACTCGCATTCTTCAGCCTCAAACTCACAGAAGCGCAAAAGAAATATAGTACCTACGACCGAGTGCTACTTGCTGTGTATTTAGCCATAAGACACTTTCGTAGTATGTTGGAGGGAAGACCGTTTGAGGTTCGTCCGGATCACAAGCAGTGATGCCACATTTTTTTCCTCCAAAATCCCTACAAATGAAGTAAAACTCTCTATATTACCCTACGCGTTAAAAAAAAATACCTACAAAAATCCCTACACTTTTTTCCTGCCGGAAATATTGAAAAAAACGCATAGCTTTATATCGAAATTTTTTAAAATTTCAACGAATTTTTTATACATAAATGTATATTCGGGTGATTCAAATAAAAAAAATTGTTTTTTTTTGTACTACCCCCCAAAAAGTTAGTAATTGATGAGAAAATAAGCTTTGCAAAAAATCATCGCTGTAGCTTGACCCTTAGGGGTGTCTATTTTTTCGGCCTTTCCCATACATTTTGTATGGGGAAAAAGGCATTTTTAAAGTGAATTTTGTCATAATTTTAGAATTTTGTCCAAAAAACATTTACTTATTCTTAAAGTTACAGCTTCTTAAACGTCAAACTGTTTGCGATTTAAGATTTGCGATTATCTTAACTATGTATTAAAATAATTACAACCATTTAAAAATGACTAGATTTTGTATGTGCTACTGTGTAGTGTGTGCAATAGTACAAAACTCACAGGACGCATGTTGGCAAAAAATTTTTGTTAGTCAACAAACGGTGCATGTTTGCACCTTGCATGTTTTCCATGTAAAAAAAACCTACATTTCGTGAAATATGAAAAAACCGACCTTTTACCCTACGGGCACATTTTTTAGCCAAGAAGACCTACAAATAGGGATAAAACCCTACGTGTGGCAACACTGATCACAAGCAGTTAATATTGCGTTCAAACAAAAACACGACCAAGCTTCCCCGCGACAGTTGCGACAACTAGACTTCATAAGTCAATTTACTACAAATATCATTCACGTCGCTGGCATCGAAAATAGGACAGCAGGTACGCTTTCGCGCATCGAGGCTATGGAAACAACATTCATCGACTACGAACGCATCGCAGAAAGCCAATCAAGTTTCCCAGAGCTGCAAAAGCTGATCGACGACAATAGCACATCTCTTCGCCTTAAAAAGCTTCGTATGCCAAACACAAACTGTAAACTTTACTGTGATGTCTCAACAGCGGAAGTACGCCCAAGTCAGCATCGCAAAGAAATCATTCGTAAAATGCATAAACTATCACATAGTGGAGTACGAGAAACCACTAAGCTTATCAAGGCACGCTTCGTAAGGCCAAACATGGGTAAAGACATTTCGGAAGCAGTGCAGCGATGCGTCAGCTGCCAACAGTCAAAGGTTAGCAGGCACACCCACACACCGCCACAATATGTACTACCGTCGTGCAGATTCGAGCATTTAAACGTAGACCTCATCGGACCGTTACCACCATCAAACGACTACCAATACTGTCTCACCATTATAGACAGGTACACGAGATGGCCGGAAGCAGCCCGCTGAGAGACATAACAGCGGAAACAGTCGCCAGAGAACTCATAAATGTCTGGTTTTCACGCTTTGGTATACCAGCACGCATAACAACAGATCAAGGACGTCAATTTGAGTCCCCACTACTCAAAGAATTGTCCGCATACTGGGTATAACACACCTACGAACGACGGCATACCACCCGCAAGCCAACGGAATTATTGAGCGCTGGCACCGATCACTCAAGACAGCGATAACATGCCACAAGCGGCAAGACCGGATTAACTGCTTGCGCTTAGTATTACCTACTCGGACTATGTACCGCCTTCAAACCCGATATTGACACAACAGCTGCACAACTTATCTACGGCACCACGTTGCGTTCAACGAAAATCAAACGCCACCTCCACAATCCGACTTCGTACAAAAACTCACTGACATCATGCAGGAGATACGCCCAGTCCAAGCAGCAAATCACAGCACTCAGAAGCAATTCGTTTCACCGAAGCTAATGGATGCACCTCATGTTTTCGTTCGAAACGACAAGCTACGACCGGAATTTCAACCACCATACGATGGCCCATATCATATCGTATCCAAAAACCAAAAATATTTCACAATCAAAGCGAGCAAAAATAACGTTAAAATATCGATACATCGACTCAAGCCAGCATTTGTCGAATCACAGCAGACATATACGCAAGAGTCGACAACAACAACGCAACAAAGCTCAACCCAGTTGCACACTCCTTCGCCACCACAGCAGCCCACTTCAGAATCAACAACGGGCCGCTTCGGACGCAAGATACATAGATAGGACGTAAAGTCTGGGGGGAGCACTGTGGCAACTGCATCAGTCGAACGGGTTGATGACAACCCTAGGTATTAAGAATAAAAAGGAATACAACTAACGAGTGCGGTCATCGAACAAATTACACAAAAATATGCATATACATTAGGGTGATTCAAAAAAAATGTCGACGTGGTCTTACCCCCTAAAAAGTTAGGCCTTGCAAAAAATTAGCGCTCTAACTTAACCCTTAGGGGTGGCTATTTTTTTCGCCCTTTCCCATACATTTTGTATGGGGAAATATGGTATTTTTTTCAAAGTGAATTTTCTTTTAATTTTATTATTATATTTATAATTATTTTAATAGTTAAGATATTCGCATATGGCTTACCATTTTGGAAGCTTCAAAGCTTCAACTTTAAGAGTATGTAAAAATATTTTCAAAAAAGTTTCAAAAATTGAAAGAAAATTCACTTTGAAAAAAATGCCATATTTCCCCATACAAAATGTATGGGAAAGGGCGAAAAAAGACAGCACCCCTAAGGGTTAAGTTAGAGCGCTAATTTTTTGCAAGGCTTATTTTCTCGTCAATACCTAAAGTTTCACGGGGTAAGACCGAAAAAAAACCCAATTTTTTTTATTTGAATCACCCTAATATACATACAGATCATAGTCGATCAACTGTTTTCACAAAAAAGTCATTCTCATCGTTCACCTTCACACATCCAAAATTTTCGATATAAATATAATTCATTTTTGTTTAACTTTAATTAGTTTATTTAATAAGTTTTGAAATGACTCAATATACTTGAATTTACTTAGCTAAAAAGCTAATCATCTGCTGTTCATTCTTTACCACAGGGGGCATAGTTTTTGTGTTTATGCGCACGCCTGAAGATCCCTTGTCTTGTCCTGTCCTGTGCAGGATGAGGGACATACTATCTGCAAAAAGCCTGTGCACATTTCTTTGGGTCGTTGAAAGTCTTGTCACCAAAGGTGATGCCAACATTCTTTGGCGGAGCCGTAGGGTTGGACAAGGATTTGACTGTGGACCATAATTTCCCAACACCGGTAGAGAGGTTACACGACCTGAGGTGCTCCTCCCATTTGGCTTGTTTGTGTTCGCTGACAAGCCGTCTGATTTCCACGTTGAGATCACCAATCTGTGGATGTGAAGGATCGATGTTGCGTATGAGGTCACGTTCGTTAACCAATACTGCGGCGTCATCTGGGAAGTTTGGCCTTATTTTTTTTTATTCTACTCGCGTATATTACACTCACCAACGTGTACATCAGTCGGAATGGGAAGATCACCAAAGGAGCTCTCCGTGAACTCCATAAAGCCAACCCAGTTAGCCTTTTTGAAGTTCACGTATCCTTTCTCCGAGGTTATAAATTCCGAGGCACGGTCGACGGACAGGATGATGGGCAGATGGTCAGATGCCAAAGCCACCATCGGGTGCCAGTTAATTAAGCCCGGGCTAACAATAGTTAGTTCCGGGGAGCTACTGCAATTAACTGCCATCCTTGTAGGGGCGTCTCCGTTTACAGTGCAGAAAGGGGAAGCGTCAATTTGCTCGGCTAATTCCCATCCTCCGCTATCCCCAGAAAGGCGTGAATGCCATGATGATACGGGAGGGATGTATATGTTAATTAGCTCCACTCTTTGGTCGGTGTTGATAACAAATTCCCTATACTGCACTGTTTGGTGGACAAGAAACGCGAGACCGCCCCCACCGTCCGTGCGGTCGTGCCGGAGAACGTGGTAGCCGCCACTCGCTCGGAGATCCGAGTGAGGGCCAGGTTTCGTCTCCTGGATTGCAGCAATTTTTATTTTATGCAGCTGCATGAATTTTGTTATCTCCGCTATTTTGCCGGTTATGCCATTACAATTGAATTGCATCACTTTGAAGCTGGGAGAGGCGATGGTCACTCTGAGAGTCAAAGACTGGTGCGCTTGCCTAGATCGTTCGTCGTGAGACGTGCGTGAAGCGGTCGGCATTGTGGGCTGCGCAGCTCGACAGCAAGGCGCGACGAACGCATCAGTCCAGAGATTTCTGTTAGCTAGCCTAGAACATATGCGTAGGTGACATTGACCAAGGCAGGAGTTGCACTTAACCGATGCCACCGACGCATATATCCTATGCCGACATACAGTGCACGAAGTATGAGGAACCAGAAGCTGATGGACTTGAAGGCAGGGGCTGAAGCTCGGCAGTGCTCATAGCATCGACCGTTGTACTACGTAAGAAGTAGCTGTGAGTTGATGCTTGTGGTGTTGGCGCACTGGGGCGCGAACTACAGCCGGGAACGCACATGTTTTGCTGAGCAATATATGTTTTGCGAGTCGTGGAGACTGAATTTGTAGAAGGCAACAGTGCACCGCTGGAGCGTCGCTTACCTCGGTACGTCCTAGGACGTGAACAGCAGGGCGCCACAAAACTTTTATAGAAACTAGTGGGCCGGTGTGTTTTAGGATCTAGTCTGGAGCAACTAGATTTATGTAGCCGACCTTTGCAGGACGCACAGCGGACTGAATGTGAGCGTCTGGTGTAGAATTTCTTCCGGCAAACGCATCAGAACCATTCACTTGGTCCAGGATTTCGCTCAATGCCAGCCCGGATCAAGAGAATGAAGAGCAGCCCTGCTGCTAGGGGCTGTTCTGGGGATGACAAATTTAGGTGGGGGTATCGTGACGCGTTAGACAGGGTCACTTCGGGGTGTATTGCTCTTGGCCGGGTCGATAAAAGAACAACCCGGATCGTTTCGGTACGAAAGGTAATGTACATGTACATGTACCGCTCACGCAGAACCGGCAATACGGGAAACGTATTTGGCCCCACTGTCGGAAAGTTCAGTCTCCATTATGAGACTTCGCCAAATGGATTCAGACTGATTGAGTTCACCGGTGCACAAAACATGGTCGTATCCAGCAGCAGGCTCAAGCATAAAAAGATCCATTAAGCAACATGGCTATCGCCAGATCCGAAAACACGCAACGAGATCGACCACTTTGTGATAGACGGACGGGGGGCCCGAACATCGACTCCGATCACTACTTGGTAGCAGCCAAGATTCGTACCCGCCTAAGTACAACAAAGGAGTCGCCACAAAAAATGCAAGGAAAGCTGGATGTCGAAAAACTGCAGTCACAACAAGCAGCCAATGATTTAGCAGAACGACTCGCACACCTGCTCTCTGAGAACACAATTCAACCCAGTAGAGAGCATGAGCAGTGGGAACATATCTCCCGAGCACTTCGTATACCGCAGCCGAAGAAGTAATTGGATTCCGGCAAGTTAAAAAAAGCAGTTGGTACGATGATAGAGAGTGCAAAGACGCAGTGAAAAAAAAGGACGACGCCTATAAGGCAACGTTAAAAGCGAAAGCAACGAGGAGCGTGTGTGAACACTACCGTGAGATGAAGAGGAAAGCGAGACGGCTTTTCCGGGCGAAGAAAAGGGAATCGGAATAGCGTGAAATCGAAGAGCTTGAAAAGCTAGCCAGCAGAAGCAACGCCCGAAAATTTTATCAAAAAATTCGACGAATGACTGAAGGTGCAAACGGCGACCTGGTGGCAGATATTCTGAGAGTACTAAGGTTATGAAGGGATCACTTCTCTGACCTTCTAAACGGAGGAACAGAGCAACAATTCAGAGAAGACGACGAACCCGCCCCACAATCGAAGACGATGGAATCGAAGTTCCACAACCAACTATAACGAGGTGCGAATAGTTATATCACGGCTAAAAAACAATAAAGCGGCTGGTGATGATGGCCTGCCCGCTGAGCTATTCAAATGCGGCGGCGAGGAACTGGTGGGGTGCATGCACCAGCTCTTGTGCAGAATATGGTCGGATGAATGCATGCCTGAAAATTGGAATCTAAGTGTCCAATCCATATGAAGGGTGATTCCGCAAACTGCGCCAACTATCGTGGAATCAGCCTTTTGAGTATCGCATATAAGGTCCTATGAAGCTTATTGTGCGAAAGACTGAAGCCTGACGTAAATCGACTGATTGGACCTTATCAGTGTGGCTTCAGACCAGTGTTGCCACATTCTTTCCTTCAAAATCCCTACAAATGAAGTTAAACTCCCTAGATTACCCTACACGTTAAAAAAAAAAAAATACCTACAAAAATCCCTACATTTTTTTCCTTGCGAAAATATTGAAAACTGCATAGCTATATATTGAAATTTTATTTTATTATTTTTATAATAGCACTATACTTATACATAAATAATCAAAAATGGGTATTTTTTTCAGATACTTTTATTAGCTTTACAAAACTTAAACGAGGTTTTTATACATAAATGTATATTCGGGTAATTCAAATAAACAAAAAAATATTTCTTTTTGGGCTTACCCCCCAAAAAAATAAGTAATTGATGGGGAAAAAAGTCTTGCAGTAAATCATCGCTGTAACTTAACCATTAGGGGTGACTATTTTGTTGGTCAACACAGGACGCATGTTGGCAAAAGTGTTTTGTTAGTCAACAAACAGCGCATGTTTGCTCCTTTTGTTTTCCATGTAAAAACCCCCTACATTTCGTGAAATATGAAAAAGCCGATCTTTTACCTTATGGACACATTTTTTAGCCAAAAAGACCTACAAAGAGGGATAAAAACCTACGTGTGGCAACACTGCTTCAGACCTGGTAAATCGACCAGATTTTTACAATACCCCAAATCTTGAAAAAACCCCGTGAGAAAAGGATCGACACACACCATCTCTTCGACAGCACGAAAAGAAGTTGCCTATATGCCGCTATGTCTGATTTTCGTTTCCCAGCAAAACTTATACGGCTGTGCAAAATGATGCTGAGCAACACCACCAGCTCGGTCAGACTCGGGGAGGACCTCTTAATCGCGCTGGAACAATATATTACAAGAGCGTACAACTGTTGGCGTATGCCGACGAAATCGACATCATTATCCTCAACAACAGCGCCGTAACTTCTGCGTACTCCAAATTAGAAACGGAAGCGGAAAAAATGGGTTTGGTTGAACGAAGGTAAGACGAAGTACCTGCTGGCATCAAGCAAAGAGTCAGCGCATTCGCGTCTTGGCAATCACGCCACTGTTGGCAGCATTAATACCAACAACAATGTAAGCCTGGAAATCCATCGAAGGATAACTCTTGCAAACAAATGCTACTTTGGGCTGAGTAGGCAATGGAGAAGTAAAGTGCTCTCTCGACGAAATGAAAACAACACTCTATAAGTCACTTATCGTACACGTCCTGCTATATGGTGCAGAAGCATGGATACTGACAGCATCTGACGAGGCGGCTTTGGGAGTATTCGAGAGAAAAATTCTTCGAAAGATTTATGGACCCCTAAAAGTTTGCGATGGTGAGTACCGAAGAAGATATAATGATAAGCTGTATGAGCTTTACGCAGACGTGGACATAGTTCAGCGAATTAAAACCCAGCGGCTTCGCTGGCTAGGACACGTGGTGCGAATGCACGAAGACGCTCCGGCCCAGAAGGTATTCTTATCGGCACCCGCCGGTGGAAGCAGACCACCATTCCGATGGCAGGACCAAGAGGAGGCAGATCTGAGAACACGCGGTGTCTCCAATTGGCGCCAGTTGGCTCAACAACATGTTGGACGGCCAAAATCGCCTAGGCGGTTAAAGGCTATTTTAAGTAAGTAAGTAAGACGACCCGAATTACAATTCCCAGAACTGCCGCTAGCTAGGTGAGTTTTCAAGACCCTAAACACTGTGTAAGGATCGCAGGGGAATGTGTGCTTAAAACAAAAAAAAAATCATAAATTATAAATTAGCAACAAAAAAAAAAAAAACTTGATAACGTTGCACTCGGTGTGTGCAAGATTAAATTATAAAATCGGCAATCGGAATAAAGTTGAAATTTTATTGTGAAATTTGATTTAAAAATTTGGATTTTTGAAATTTAAATAGAGGAAATTAGTAAGCTATTAAAGTCCGTTCGCCTGCACCCAAGTCTTTGCCATCCAATTGTTTTCGATTTTCGGTCCTAATAGCTATATGACACTACGTATTTTCACTTAATTACAAAAACAATTTCACCATTAGTTGGAGAGGGACAGACATTGATTTTAAAGTCGATTGGGTTGACGTTCAGTTAAAAGCTTAACGAAAATCAAATTTGGTTAAAAGTAATAAACAAAAATTTTCAGATTTACAAATTTTGGAAAAAAAAATTGTAAATCAAAACACAAAAATAATTAGGCTTTGTTAGAGCTATACTTTATTGGCTACCTATTGGAAGTTATAAGGAACTGGGCGGCCGCGCAGTGTAAAAAACTAATAATGAAGTTGAAATGGCAGGCCAAGTTCGTTTTCTATTTAATAAATAGAGTTCATGATGAGGAATTCGTGTGGAACCACACTATACCTGCGTTTAAGAAAAATCATGAGAAGCAAAAATTTTTCCTCCAACTAGCAGATGAAATGAACACCATGTTTTAAGCCAATGTTCCATTTCAGTACGGTATGTTTAAATATACATACGTGAACTAATTTTGGTGCTACTGCAAATCTTTTTTTTTTTAATAGTTAGATGAGATTACGCACAAGTGGAGTAATCTAAAATCCTACTTTGCTGCTGAGAAGCAGCGCGTTGATCAGCAGACGGAGTCTGTAAATAACTTTACCAAAAAAAATTTGATGGTAATAGGTATGTTTCTTGAAAAATCCAGATCTTCAAGTTACAACAAAGAGAGATTTCATAACATTTTAATCGATTCGCAAATTGAGCAACTAAAACGACGGTAGGCGTATTCAGGTGTGAATTCTGGTGCCTTAACCAATTAGCCTCAAATGCATTTTACTGTATTGCATTCCTCTTACCGTTGTAATCTCAAGATTTCTTTCCGATTTACCTCTCCCTTGCCAATGCAGAAACCAACAGTAAAAACTAAATTTTTGGATGCTATGAATGAATGAATGAATGAACTTGGAATACATTTGGAATACTTCTACATATTTAAGCGGGCTACCCACCTGCCAAGAAATGCCTCAAGAAAAAAACGAGCATATTTTTCTTGTGCCTGGTCAAGAAATTTTGACGTTTACCAAAATTTCCATTTTTTTGCAAATTACTCTTATAAAAATGTCTAAAATATGTGTAGCGCAATATGTACTCACCTTTGCTATGGATCTGCACGTTTACCTCAAGAAATATATACGAGCATATTTATTTCTTGAGGTAAACCTGCATTGCCAACCATCGAAAATTGTAGTATTTTTTCTTATGAGCTGAGTATTGGCTCAAGAAAATCTGACGTGTGAAAACAGTTCTTGACCATTTCTTGAGCGTTTTTTTATATGGAGTTTGACATTTCTTGGCAGGTGAGTAGCCCGCTTTATTGTGGAAAAATTGTCCATTTACTACATGGGCTATTTTAATGGGGTTTTCTCTTCACGTAAAAAAAATTTAAATAATTCCTTGCAACATCTATGCACAACGTATTCGTAGCTTAAGTTTAGTTATTAGACTGTTCAGACAGAGAAAATTAAGCTGCTGATGGATGAGAATTGACAGTGATTTGGTCATATCAACCAAAATATCTGTTGATTCGACCAAAATCACGGTCAATTCTTATCCATTCCCAGCTCATTTTTCTCTGTGTTGTTGTTATTTTAATTTAAAGAGTTATGTAGATGTGATATTATCGTTTGAATTATTTTGTACAACTACTATTCTCATATTTTAAGAACAAAAAATATATATGTTTACACATATTTTTTTATGTACTTATTATACATATAATGGTAAAATAAGAAAAAAATGAAAAAGAGGTTAGATTAGGTTCAAGTGGCTGCCGCAGAGGCACACTTAGGCAGCTTTGAAAGGCCCGTTGTGATACCACCAACACTAGGAAAGTCAGTCTCGGGACCCGGCCATATGGAAAATACCGTGAGTTGTTGGGATTTTCCACATAGCAGAATCCCGGGACTGACACTTCTAAACCGACACCGTTACTCCTCCTCGAACCATTAGATCACTTTATGAAGGCCATAAAGTCCTTTATGTCCAGTTCCGCGATCTGGCTTAGGCTATCCAGGAAGGGCTCTCAAAAAAAGCTGGTTCTCGCGCCGCTTAAAGCCGGGCAGTTGCGGATGAGGTGCTTCACCGCTTCCTCTCCCTCATCATCTTTGCAGCTCCTATAGCATCGTCGGTAGGGCACACCTAGCCCTTCTGCGTGCCTACGAATAAGGCAGTGCCCAGTTAGAACACCTATTAATATGGAGATTTCTCTCCTTCTTAGGGTGTGAATGTCTCTAGATCTTTTATGATCCCATTTTATCCAGGTTTCTATGGATGGCCGGCACCCTGGGGATTGTTGCCACCTTTCGTTCACCTGGATGCCGCTGAAATAACGATGCCCTGCTGATAGCGCGTTTGCTTATCCAAATCGCGGCATCCAAGATTGCTGAGATTTCAGCCTGGAAGACGCTGCAGTGATCAGGTAGTCTGAAGGAGAGCTCAAGTTCCAGATCCCTTGAATATAACCCTCCTCCAAATCTGCCGTCTAGCTTCGAGCCGTCAGTGTAAACAGAAATTCTGCCATTGGTAGCGGGGCAGCGATTCATCCTCTCCCATTCCTCCCTGCTGGGAATGTTCGTTTTGAAGCAGCTGTCTCCGACTGTTGTGGCCGCACATCGATCTGTGCTCAGAGGGAGAAAACTGTAAGATCCTAGAATAATGGAGGGTTCAGTTGTGCTTGCGCTCCAGCCAAACGTTTCCCTTAGGCGCAGAGGCGCTGCCGCTGCTGCCCGGTACGCTTACAGATCAAGTGGAAAAATGCCTATAATGGCCTGGAGAGCTTCGTTGGGCGTTGTTCTTAGCGCGCCGCTAATACAGATCATGCCAGACCTATGGACTTTACCTATCAGATTCAGGTTTGTGGCCTTTCCCAGCGCAGCCACGACTCCATATAGCATGATAGGTCGGATAATTGCAGTGTAGATCCATCTGCATATTTTGGGGCTGAGGCCCCACTTTTCGCCAATGGCTCTTGTGTAAAGTGCAACACACGCCTTCCTCTGGCGCTGAAGAATATTCTCCTTCCAGTTTAACTTCCTGTCCAGAACTGTGCCCAAGAATTTGGCTTTATCAGCTAAGTTCAGGCTCACGCCACGCAACGAGGGGACCATGACGAAGAACCTGCAGCCTGTGTCTCCTAGCAACGAGTTGACAGCGAGGTTCCAGAGAAGCGGGGAGAGAACACCACCCTGAGGCGTTCCCCTTGTGACATAGCGTGATAAATCAACCGTACCAAGTGATGAAGATATTTTCCTCCCCCGAAGTAGTTGATCGATTAGTCCAGTTAGGGATCTGCTTATGCCCAGATTGGTAAGAGCGGTGTTCATAGCTCCGGACTTATATTGTTGAAAGCCCCTTCAATGTCAAGGAAGGCCACGAGACAGTAATCCTTTTCACCCAACGAGTTTTTAATGATAGAGACTAGGCTGTGAAGCGCAGTTTCTGTTGATTTACCCTTGGTGTAAGCATGCGGATAGCTGGAGATAAGGTTGCTACTCTCAGGTTTTGAGTGCAAAGAACGAGAGGCTGATGGGTCTGTGGTCCTTTGGGTCGTAGTGGGAGGCCTTCCCAGCCTTGGAAATAAACACTACCGTGGCGTGTCTCCAGGAGCACGGAATGTAGTTGAGAGCCAGACAGACTGTATAGAGAAATACTAGCCATTTGGCTGATGTCTCCAGCGTGTTAATGATTTGCGCGGGGATAATCCCGTCCGGTCCGGCAGCCTTCAACGGTTCAAAGCTCTTAACTGCACGTCTTACCCTTTCCTCCGTGATGGGTATATTTACTGCCAGGCTTGTTGCAGGTGCTGACGGTGCGTTATGCAAGTTACCCGGAAAATGTTTGTTCAAGACCAGCTCAAGGGTTTCCCCTTCCGTGCTGGTCCAGGATCCGTCAGGCTTCTGCAAATAGCTAATGGCTGTTTGAGTTTTCGAGAGAACTCGTCTAAGTCTCGCTGTGTCATCGACCTTTTCGACCCCAGTGCAGAAATTCCTTCACGAAGTTCTCTTTGCGTGTCTCAGGGCTTTTTTGTAGGCCCCCAGTTTAACTTTGTATTCGAGCCATTGAGGCTCCGTGTCGAAGTTTTTAGCCTTATTAAATTGCTTCCTGCAGGTTTTACGGAGCGAGTCCAGGTCGTAGGTCCACCAATGTGGCCTATGTTTACCGCGTGGGTTTGGCACTGGACAAGCTTGTTCTAGGGCATTTGAGAGCGCCGTGGTGTATGTCATTACCAAGTCCTCCAGCTCCAGTACTGGTAGGTCTCTGGTTAGAATTTCATTATGTAGCTGCCAGTTGGTATTGCGTGGATTGCGCTTCACATGAAAGTTCAAAACTATTTCTATATATCGGTGGTCGGAGAATGAGTGTTCTTCAAGGACATGCCATTTTCTGACCCACTCATAAGCGCCTTCACTACAGATATTGAGATCTATGACCTACCTACGGGTTTTAGTGACGAAAGTAGGCTCGCTACCCACGTTGCAAACTGCCAGGTTGGTTGTTAATAGATAGTCAAACAGAGACTCGCCCTTGGCATTGATATCGGAGCTTGCCCATTAGCGTGATGCGCATTAGCGTCCGCTCCTATAATAAGATGACCCGTACAAAAATTTGACACCAGATCGCTTACCTTCCTTTGTGGTGGAGGTTCTTCGGCGTCGTAGGGCATGTAGACCGACGCCATCGTCAGGCTGGTGCTGTTGACTGTTAAACTCGCAGTGGTAATGTCACCATTGGTATAGTTAGGTAGAAGAAAGGTGTTGAGGTCAGACTTAACCAAAATACAGGTTCTGACTTTGCCGTCCTCGCTGGCTAGAAAGAGCTTGAAACCCTTAGTCCCCAATCCGCAAATCCTCGAGCTGTTGACCACTTGGCTGAGGACCACATCCACGTCGCCTTTAGAAAGACAACGACTTGAAGCAGCCGAGGCTACTTTAGACTTGTTCCGGTTTATCTGAAGCACCACCAACATGAAAGCGATCAGATTTCCCTGCCGTCCCCATATCGTCGAGGTCTGCCCTGTCCCGAAGGCTGTCTCTCAACGACGAGTTAAGAGCAACTGCGCGATTTGGCGTAGCGGGAGCCCTGCTGTCTGAAGCATCAGAGATATTGCGCCCAGGATGGACGGCTACCACCGTGACGTCGAGGCCTTCACCGTCCAGTAGGCTGTCTTCCATCTGATTTCCGAGTCTCCCGGAGCAGCCGGATGGCAGCGCGCTGTGCATCGCCGCGGTATACGTGAATGACGATCTGGCCTACACTGTAGTGCACTAGCCCATTACACCTTTTAAGGGGCTCGAGTGCCTTCTTATTAATGGTGAAGACCACTTGTCTATCAGGCCCTACCGCATCTCCGACCAGAGTTACACTCCAGTCCTGCGTCGGGAGGAACGGATTCATTATCCGCAGCATCGTGAGAATTCTCACAGGCTCTGCATGGCCTTGCCCTTGGCCGAGCCGGAATGTCCCTCCAGTCGACGACCTCGATTTTTGCACCTTCGTAGACTTCAGCCAGTCTTGCAGCTGCTGTCTTGTACAGTGCAACAGTTCTTGCGTCATCGCACGCGAACCACTTGGAGACGCCAAATAAACGTCGATGACAGCGTTTCCGAGTGCGTTCCGGACGTGCCGCCACTGGTCCTTGGGGATGACCAAACGGTCGTTGCCTCGCTCAAGAATGCCTATAAGGATCCTGTCAGCAAAGCTTGGTTTGCCCACTCCGGGGGTGTTTTGATGCCGCTTGGGATGGGGTTTTAACTCCACGTCCGATCTCGGGCGTTTGAAAAGGTTTACGGTTACCCTCTTTGGATTGTGCTAACTCCTCACCCTTCCTGGAACTCGGCGACAACGTTTCCTGCGGAACTCCTTCATATTTCTTCAGGATCCTAGCGGCCAATCGTTTTTCCAGATACGCAGAGCGGCGGGGAGATGTCTCTCTGCTGAGGAGTGAACGAAGTTGTTGATTGATTAAAGTTTTGTTTTTTTCATCTTGTTCGTACGACCCATCGCCGGACAAGGCCAGCTTAGGGTCAAGGAAAGAGTGAGGGGAAAGTGTGTCGCCCGCCGCGGCAGAGCCCCATACCGCGGTAAGACCAAAGATACTCTCTGAGGCGGCCCGGTATCAGAGAGGCTCCGTTCGACTACAGCCACGATTTTCCTCCCGGCTGCAAACGTCCAATGGGCACGGTATCGCATAACACCCTGGATTGGGAGGGGGAAATCTTTGTCGTCGCGCCAGAGAGGCTAGGCTGCCCTCGTGATGTAGTGCCATGCGGATCTATGATCACAGGGGTAACGTGACCCTGTGGCTATCGACTTAAGCCCTCGTACCGCGGCAAGGTGTCCACTAGAGGTGTTCTTATTTGTTCGAAAAAAATTAAACCTGTTTTTCTGATGAGTACCGGCCGGATTATTGTTCCTTTTGGTTTGAATAACTTACATGCCAAGTTTGGTTGCGATCCGAAAACATTCAATGGACCTGAAATAAATTTGAAAGTTTTATATTCAATTGAATGCAGTATGTGACATTTTATTTGCTTTTAATCGTTTTTATACTTATATAACACTTTAATTTAAAAATTGTTTGTTGTTTTAACGTAGAATTCAGTCAACTGCACTAAACTGTTCTTATCTTACTTTTACATTTACAAAAACTACACCTAGTTTCATAAATATTAACCTATTTTGTGCCAATAGATTTTTTAAAAGAAGAATATTGTTTTCTATACTCGTCGACCAACTGCAGCACTAATTGCAGCTCTTCCTCATCGTTTGTAAGTAACCGATTATAATCTTGAACAAATTTAATCCCTCTTTCAGCGGCATCGTTAACGATGAAAAGATCGCTGCAGAAGCGCCAGCCTTCTTCAAAATCGACAAGCCGATTCCCAAACTGAGGGGTCGAGATGAATGAAATTCGTAGATAAACTGAAATTTGCAAAAAAAAACTCTTTCGTTCGTTCTGAGACTCACTCAAAGTATACTTTGTAAAAGCGGATAAGTTTGAATAGCTACGCCCATTTTTTAACTTTACTACTGGGTTCTCTGAACCAAGTTTTTCAACCATATGGCGTTTTTCTTCCAGTGACACATTCGGGTCGAAGAATGATAGTGCCACCGTTTGTTCGTTAATATACTATAAATGATTACTTATTTTTTTGATAACAACGGCAGATATATTTGTATCTATTTCAGAATATCTTAACGCATCTTTTATGAAATTCAAATCGTTAAGCGGTGCTGATATAGCATTTGTACTTAGAAACCATGCTTTTATATAAATATTTACAATAAAAATACAAATACCTCGTACTCCGTCGAGTTCCTTTTTGTAAAGTTAAATTGTGACCGAAATATAAATATCTTTAAGCAATATATTGCTTTGGACATCCACCGAGCGTGACTGGTGGCGCCCGGTGTTTTGAAACTGATATTTCTAGCACCAAGAAATATCAATGCTAATTGAAGCATTTCTTTATAATATAGTCGAGATATGCAATTTAGTAAGTTGATTACTACAAAAGTCCTTCGTTACGGTTATTGGAACTAATTTGTGAAAATACAATTGCATCATCAAGTCCACTTGAAAATGTTTCTTTGTTAAAATTTGGCAAATCTTTCAAATATGACTACACCAGATGCAGAGGTAGCGCCAAGTTTGTTTTTGTTATGGTGTCTACAAGGTAAATGAACTAAATTGTGGCCTATCATTCTTTCTAAATAAACTGCAGCTCCATTGTCAACACCAGTATTGTATTCGAAGCTGTATCATATGACACGATAAACCTTTTACTTTATCTAAAAGATTCCATTGTTGTAGTCGACCATATACCACTTCTGCAATATTTTTACCAGTTGAAGAATTTATTTTGGGTGCTCCGAGAAATTTACTTCTACCATTGTAGCTGACCAATACTGCAATTTGATCAACTTTGCTTCGGCCTGTTAAGTCCTGCATCAGCTTTCCGTCGAAATGCGCGATCAATGCTCCATCTTTACTTAACTATGAATTTAAACAAAAAAATAACTAATATTTTTAACGCTGCTTACTAACTAGTCCAACTTACATTATCAGAGAAACCAGCTGAGATTTTACTGAACTCTCTCAAACGGTTGATGGCATATTCTTCAACTCGATGACCCAATGCCTCAACAGTTGCAATTAGTATATAAGCTGCCATGCCATCCGATACTTTCGCATTGTCCAATGCAGCTACCAAACGCGGAGTTATAAAGTGCTTCCGACCTCTTTTTGTAACAGGAGTAGAGTTGCGTTTTATTTCAAAACTACTATTTGGTTGAAATGCCATTGATTCCACTTCTGTTCTACCTTCTTTATTGCTGTTTGGTTCGCCATGTTGTGTATCATTTTCATCATATGAATCATTGCAATCGATCGAATTGGCAACAGCTAAGAAATTATGAAAATTGCGAAATTGAGAAAACGGCTAAGAAATTTATAAACAATAATAATGACTTACTCTGTTAGTTAAAATATAAATTACCCGCTTGTTGTAACATTTCTTCTTGATGTTTTCTATTGCGTTCTTGTTCTTTGCCATGCCGCTCTTGTGCTCTTGTTTCCCGTTCATATAATGCCATATCAACACCAGCCATGCATCCAGGACGTCCTTTTTGTCTTTGCCTTTCCAGGAACTTTTTGTCTTCGTTAATTTTCATGGTGTCTGTTCCGTATGAACCCACCTTCATACGAAGTAGTGTGGTTATTGATATTGATCTGGCAATGATGAGGCCATAGAGGTTAATCTGGCAACGATGTGCGATGTGATACAAGTTGTTTTTTTACTTAATGTTTTCCAACTAAAATAAAGTGTCTTTTATTTTGGGCTTGGGAATTATTGGGACTTAAACATTGGTCCATGTAGAGCCGTATAGGAGTTGGCGCAGTTGTTTCTCGCCTTTCTCCTTTTTACTTCGCAAAAGTGCTGTGCAAGACAAGGAGCTATGAATACATACATATGTATGTACGTAAAAACTGCATTGAGCTAGTTGAATTAGTTTATCATGAGCGGAAAAGAGCTAGAAACACATGTGTTGAGCTAGAAGAAAATGGAGCTTTGAGGGTGCTAGAGTGCAATAGAATATGCGAAGTTCGTGAAATCAAACATGTCAGAGCTTGAAAAATATACAGGTGCAAATTGTGTTCTTGCGCATGGTGCAAAAGATGAAAAAGGTAAGAGCTATGTGTTTCAATAATAATGGAACAAGCTAGAGAGCTTGCGTGCATGCATATTCACGAAAAGACAGCGATTTGAAAAAACGATCGAAGAAGAGCCACTGTACTAAAAATCTTTGCGAAGTGAAGGTGTAAAAGTGCGATTGGTCGAGAAAATAAAAATTTAATTTATACAGAGCTAGCGAAAGAGCATTTCTTATTACCGGTAAGCGCTTGTATACAGTCCACATAAATAGAGCACAGAAAAACAGAGCGATTTAAGACAAAATTTGTCATTAGATGTGCTGGTGAATTAAAAAATCAACAAAGTGCATAGATAATTGTTCATTGTGCTAGACGGAGTGTAATGGAGTGTGGTTGCTAAGTGACCTTGCTCAATCCCGACTCTTGCGTCCTCGTTCGTGCACTCTGGGCAACGGGAGCTACCTAGGCTCGCGGCAGAAAGAGAGGGAGCTCCGGTGGGGCCACTCTGACATACTTGGTTTAAGGGCTCACCGAGATTTTTGCGTAGCGTCTGTTCACCATGAGGTGCGGCTGCAAGCGGGCGTCTGTCTTGAAGCAAGCGGCTCGCTATATAAATGTGTAAATATTTTCCAAAACCCCGAAACGGGTTGTGCGCTGGGTTTAGGACCCGCCACGTAAAAAACTTAATTCCAATGAAAACAAATGCAAAGCCTCGGATGAGAACCCCCTTTAATGTTGACGACCCGGCAAAACGAATAAGGCATAATGATTTGGATATTAGGGCATGTACCGGGAATGTCCCGACCCTTTCAAGGGACGGTACCGCTGCCGACTGGTTGATGTCCTCGTATGCGCAAAGGCCGACATCACCGCCCTGCAGGAAATGCGATGGACGGGGCAAGGAAAGACGACCATCGGTCCTTGTGACGTATACTATAGTAGCCAGACACGCGGCAAAGCGCGTGGTGTAGGATTCGTGGTGGGAAAGAGACTTCGCCGCCAAGTATTAGCGTTCACTCCTGTGGACGAGCGTCTCGCTGCGATCCGCATCAAGGCGAGGTTTTTCAACATAACATTTATCTGCGCCGACTGAGGAGACGGACGACGCAGAGAAGGACTCCTTCTACGATAAACTTGAACAGACTTATGATCGCTGCCCCAAGCATGATATCAAAATCGTGCTCGGCGACTTTAATGCCAAGGTGGGCAAGGAAGGAGTCTTTGGTCCCACAGTTGAAAAATTCAGTCTCCACGATATAACATCCCCCAACGGCACTAGGTTGATTGACTTCGCCGCTGCTCGCAATATGGTCATCAGTAGTACCAGGTTCCAGCATAAGCGAATACACCAAGCCACATGGCTGTCCCCTGATCAAAGAACTAGAAACCAGATTGATCATGTCTTGATTGACGGCAGACATAGCTCCACCGTTCTTGTCGCAGCCAAGATACGCACACGCCTCTGTGCAACGAAGAAAGTGCGCACAGTAACGGAAGGAAAGTTTGACGTCGAGAAGCTGCGCATGACACAGACATCTGATAATTTCACAACTCGACTCTCACACCTGCTAGCAGAGGGCAATCCTCGACCTAACGATGTAACCGAGCAATGGAAGCATATCTCTCACTCATTGCGTACCGCCGCTGAGGCCACTATAAGGTTCCAGCGAGCCCGCAAGAACAACTGGTACGATGAGGAAGGCAAAACTGCCTCGAAAAAAAAGGACATTGCCTACAAGGAGACGGTGCGAACGGGCGCAACCCGCAGTGTATGGCAACAATATCGTGAGGCAAAGAAGGAAGAGAGACGCCTTTTCAGAAAAAAGAAAAGTGAGGCCGAAAGGCGTGAGTGTGAGGAGCTTGAGATGCTGCCTGACAGGAATGATGCCCGAAAATTCTATGAAAAGATCCGGCGGATGACGGAAGGTTTTAAGACCGGGGCAAGCTCCTGTAAGGACAATAATGGCGACCTGGTAACCGACGTACAAAGTGTACTTAAATTATGGAGGGAGCACTTCTCCTCACTGCTAAATTGCGAGGGAGACGTCGAACCCGATACCCCAATCCCTGACGATGGAAAATTCGTCCCACCACCTGACTATGATGAAGTGAGGATAGCTATATCCCGGCTCAAAAACAACAAAGCGCCTGGAAAAGACGGACTACCCGCCGAGCTGTTCAAACACGGAGGCGAAGAGCTGGTAAAAAGCATGCATCAGCTCTTATGCAGAATATGGTCAGACGAATGCATGCCTCCGGATTGGAATTTAAGTGTGTTTTGCCCAATCCACAAGAAAGGCGATCCCGCTAACCGACCAACTACCGCGGAATTAGTCTTCTTAATATCGCATATAAAGTTCTTTCTACCGTGTTGTGTGAAAGGCTGAAGCCCATCGTAGACAAACTGATTGGACCTTATCAGTGTGGCTTTAGACCTGGTAAGTCTACCATCGACCAGATTTTCACGATACGCCAAATCATGGAGAAGACCCATGATAAGAGAATCGACACTCACCATCTCTTTGTCGATTTTAAAGCCGCTTTTGACAGCGTAAAAAGGAGTTGCCTGTATGCCGCCATGTCTGAATTTGACTTCCCTGCAAAGCTTATACGGCTTTGCCAAATGACGTTGAGCAATACCAGCAGCTCCGTCAGAATCGGGAAGGGCCTCTCTTCAATCTGATGCTGGAGAAGATACTTCGAGCAGCAGAGCTAAACCGCAATGGTACAATCTTTTACAAGAGCGTGCAATTGCTGGCGTATGCCGATGATATTGATATCATTGGCCTTAACAACCGCGCCGTAAGCGCTGCCTTCTCTGGACTGGATAAGGAAGCGAAAAAAGTGGGTCTTGCCGTGAACGAGGACAAGTTGATAGTTACAAATTTGAAACTGTGACGGACTTCGTCTATTTGGGAACCAGTATCAACAACGAAAATAATATCAGTCTAGAAATCCAGCGGAGAATCACTCTTGCCAACAAGTGCTACTTTGGACTGAGTAGGCAATTGAGAAGTAAAGTCCTCTCTCGAAGAACAAAGATCACGCTCTATAAGTCTCTCATCGTACCTGTCCTGATGTATGGCTCAGATTCATGGACAATGTCAAGAGAAGATGAGATGCCCTTGGAGTATTTGAGAGAAAAGTTCTCCGGAAGATTTATGGTCCTTCCCGTGATGCCAACGGCGAGTATCGAAGGAAATTTAACGATGAGCTGTACGAGCTCTACGCAGATCTGACCATAGTCCAGCGAATTAAAGCCCAAAGACTCCGCTGGCTGGGCCATGTTATGCGAATGGACAAAGAAGCTCCAGCACAGAAGGTTTTCCTATCGTCGCCTGAATTCGGCAGCAGAGGAAGGGGGAGGCCTCGACTGAGATGGAAACAACAGGTGGAGGATGACTTGAACTCCCTTGGGGTTTCCAATTGGCGTCGGTTATCGCTAAAAAGGAATGTCTGGCGTGCTTTGATACGAAACGGCCAAAATCGCTGAGGCGGTTAAGCGCCAATAAATGATGATGATGCTAGACGTGCTTGGTAAAGACGTGCATGTGCGAGCATGTTAAGATATGGTTGTTCTGCTGAAACATACCAATGTGCCTGCGCCAATTTGTTTATGTTGGTCAAAGTCGAGCTAGAGTGTGCTTAAAATTTCGGCGCTTGCAAATTTGTGTGCCTATGGCAAATAGTTATCAAATTATTTTCAGGTTCATTAAGGCGAAATCACAAAATGGCGAAATTTGAGATGCTGTCAGCATGTGTTCGGGCGATTGAGCGAGCAGCGCTTTATGTGCAGAGCAAGGAGTTTGACTCGATTACCTATCCTGGTGCTAGTGCGCGTTTACAAGCGTTGGAAGGGAGATGGAAACAGTGCATTTCCATGCATGATGAGCTAGTAATTAATATGAATGTTGTGGACTCCCGCCGTTTATTTGTTTATATTCATGAACTTTCATATGTACATGTAAAGATTTGCATATTTAATTTGTATTTTCATACTCTGCTTTAAGTTTTCTTTGTCTGACTTATTTGCATACTCTGACTTAATATATAGATAACCAGGCGAATGTATGTTGGTAGATAATATCCAAACTCTTTGCTTTACTTATTTATATACGTATTAATTTGCGGTAGTTCATCAGAGTTGGTGAGCATGTAACGGGCAATTGTCTCTTTGCTTTGCTATTCCCGCAATACAATGTATATACATGGGTAAAGCAGCTGAGCTACATATTTGTTCAGGGAGTTATTGCAATTTGTGCATATGCTTACCGCAATGTGTCAATCTCCTCGTTTCTATTGTGCGTACATTTGTAATTGTAACTTGGCTAAATATTCAGCCGACCGGTAGGCACAATTCAATGTCAAATTTAGTTGCCGACCAAATAGAACACGGGAAAGACACACTGCGGTAAGTAGCTCCCTTTTTATGTTTGTAATAATTTATTAAATGTTAATTTTGTCTTTAGAAATAAACTGAGTGATTGCCGGAATGGTTTCAACAACTACGTAGCCTTATTTATTGTCGTTTTCCACCACTCAAGTTAAATTCGCCAGCGGGTCGGTAACAAATTTCTTTATTTCGCAGTGAAATTTATTTTATTTCACTGACTGGCCGCCATATTTATTTGTATTCGTTTTTCTGGAAGTTTTGCCTGAACATTTGCGCACATATTTGTAGTTGCCGCCGCAAACATACAATAGCCGTAGCCGTAATAATTTTATATATATGTATGTGACACTGAATTTCCTTTGCCTAGTCAGGAATATTTTAACAAGCCTGCCGTTTATTGCCACATTACATGAGTGCATGTGCCATATTACATGCGTGAAAATTTGGGCCAATACGAATAATAGAATTCAACATGGCTGCACCAGCGAACACCTCAATTTCAAAGGCCACTACGTCTGCCTCAGTGGGCGCTTCACCGAAGTTATCACCACAAGCTGGGCCAGACGCTGGCGCCACTGCTTTGCCAAACCCTCCTGTAGCCGAGGGCGTTAGTACTCGTGCATCTTCAGCCGCACAAGCCACATTTCAGGCTATGCAAAAACGTATTGCAGCTCTTGGACGCAGTCTGAGAGTTGCCCAACAGAAAATTCAAGAACAAGAATCAGCAAATGAAGCCTCACGCGCTGACGCACAAAGCATAGTCAACGCACCCAGCAATGGTTCGGCCAACGAATTTATTTTGCCATCATCGAGCCAACCAATGACACAGTCCCAGTTACTTCAGCCGCAATTACCGACTGTGCCAATAACTGCTACCAATGTAAATGTTGCTCAGCTGTCGCTACCGCTTCATAATGCCACAGGTTGTCCGATATATACTGCCACTCCTTCCTCGGCTCCTATTTAAACAGCTTCAATAAACGGCTCCTTCGTAACAACAACAAATAATATGTATTCGCATTTGCCACCACATGACGTATTTGCTAGCCATCTTCCATCAACGGTGCCAACTCCTGCTAGCGTTGGCTCAGTGCCCTTGCAGTTTCCATCACAGCCAAGAAAGTTGCAAGATTTGCCGGAGTTTAGTGGGAAGCCGGAGGACTGGCCAATATTTTATACGGCGTACACCGAGTCAACCGCTGTATATGGGTACAGCTGTTTTGAAAACAACTTGCGCTTGCAGAAGTGCTTAAAAGGTGAGGCCCGAGAGGCTATTAAATCGCTGCTAATCCACCCGAACAATGTGGGCAACATCATCGAGCAGCTCAAGTTCCGATACGGTCGTCCGGAACAACTAATACGAAGCCAGCTAGCGCATGTCCGAGAAATCGCTCCGATTCCGGAAAATTCAGTAGCAAAGCTGATACCGTTTGCAACGAAGGTAGGAAATATTTGTTAATTTTTACGTTCTGCGAGCGGTGGAGAGCAGTATATAGCGAACCCAACGCTCCTTGATGAGCTCGTTGGAAAGTTACCAATGAGCAAGCGTATCGAATGGGCGATTTTCGCATCATCCTTGCAACCTTATGCAACAGTTCAGAATTACAGCGATTGGCTCACGAGACTCGCTAATGTTATATGCACAGTTTACGATGGGGAAGTAGCGAAAGATTCGAAGCGCCGGGTTGTGCTGCACGCCGCCGAACCACCGAAACGCCATCCAATCTGCCCTTTTTGCCAGGGCCAACATAAGCCGGCCGATTGTACCCAGTTCAGCCAACTTTCAGTACCAAATAGGTGGGAAAAAGTCAAGCAACGTCATCTTTGTTTTTCATGCATCAACATCGGACATGGGTCGCGCAATTGCCAACGGCGCAAACCATGTGGCATCGGTGGGTGCAAACGATTCCATCATAAATTGTTGCACGAAATTGAAAACACTATCGATGCATCACCAAATCAGTCATCACCTACTACCGATCGTAACAGGCGTGTTTCCTTCGCTCGTCCACGTGGAGGTGCTAAGACACAAACGCAGCCAGCGTCACGTACTCAACAGCCAAGTGATATGGAGGCATCAGTCCTTAGTTGCAATACGAATGTCGTCGATAGTAAGTTGCTATTTAGAATTTTGCCGGTAGTGCTGTATGGAAAGCAAAAGCGTGTTGAGACATACGCACTTTTTGATGAAGGATCGTCAATAACGATGATTGATGAACTCGAGTTACGTGGTCCAACTGAACGCCTAAACCTACAGTGGTTTGGAGGCCGTGCCACCCAAGAATCAACCGTCGTGGTGGACTTGTTCGTAAGCGGTGTTGATGTGCAGAAGAAACACAAACTGAAAAGGGTTTATGGTGTTTCCAACTTACAGCTGCCTTCACAGAGCTTGAGCAGAGAAGATTTACGTTGCCATGAAAATTATTTAAATAATTTAACAGTTCAGCCATACGCGCAAGTCCAACCAAAGTTGTTAATCGGACTCGACCACTGCCATCTCGGTTTGCCGTCAACCTCAATGCAGCTAAGCAAATGTGGGCCGTTCGCCGCGAATACCGAGCTGGGATGGGTTGTGTTTGGGCCAACAACCAACTCTTATACGACAATGCCAACATGCCTATTTGTTAATCGCCAGAGTGATCAGTCTCTACATAATATGGTGGCTGAATATTTCGAGACGGAAAGCTTTGGTGTTCGAGCTGCACCTGCCATCGAGAGTGAGTCTGATGTTCGTGCTCGTGAGATCTTGAGGTCAACTACGTGCCGTGTTGATGGAAGATATCAGACTGGTCTGCTCTGGAAGCGTTCCGACATAAAGCTGCCTGCCAGCTATGATATGGCCTTGAAAAGATTAGCGGGCATTGAAGCAAAAATGAGGCGCGATATAAACTTTGCCGCTGAATACAAACGTATCATGGAGTCTTACGTCGCAAAGAATTACGCACGAAAGTTATCGCCAGAAGAAGCCGCTTTAACCAACGACAAAACATGGTACTTGTGTAGCTACGAATAATTTATTTTGTTTAAAGTTCAATCAATGAATGAATTTCTTTATTGATTTTGGTTTTCTTTTATACAAAATTCTTACACTAATACTTACAAACTATTTACGGACTAAAACGTATATTTACATACGTGTATATGCATAATTCTAAGATATGCTACGTCAGCATATGGTTACAATAAATGTCGTATGACAGTAGGACTGTCGTTGTGACGTAGCGACTGTCTTTGGCGGTGTCTTTGACCATCCGCACAAGTGTAACAAGACTCTCGCTATATGCGGCATGTGCTATCTTTGCATAAACTCCCGCTGAGTTCATTGAAGCTAATTTGGGTAAAGTGTTGTTGTGTACATTCTTATTTGTTTATGCATTTTTGTGCACATGACAATTTAAGTAAAAGGGCGGTGTGTTTATGTAATACTACACCTTCCCCCTTAAAAAAAAATAGATATATATATTTGTAGTCAACTATATATGTCTATTTTTCTGAGTTAATGAACCGTTTGACGTTTTGTTTAATTGTTTAGTGTCTTGTTACCCTTGTTTTGTGTTTGTTTGTATACGGCTTGTGCCGTATATCGGATTGAGTAAATTTGAATGCCTGTATAAAAAGATGCCTTTTTTTTTTGTGTTACGAATTTATTATGGATAAAGTGCTATGCTTATTTTTAAAGGGTTTTAAATTGGTTTAAGCCTATTCTTATGAATTACGATTTCCTTTTTATTTTTATTGCTATCTCCTATGCTATGTGGAATTAATGTATAGTTGTTATTTTTATCAATAGTTTTAACTTTATAGTATCCTGTATATCTATTCTCTAACTTATGGGAGGCCTCTTCTTTAACTAATACTAAGTCTCCTATTTTAATTTCCTTACTATGGCTATTTTTATCATAATTTAATTTTTGTTTTTCTTTAGACTCTTGGACTAATTTCCTAGCTCTCTGTTGTGCTGTTTGAAGCCTATACTTTACTTATTTGTCATAGGCTTCGTGGTTGTATAAGGGGCTGATTTTATTTTCTTTTAAAAATTCATAATTCGGTGGGTTTTTCCCAAATATTAATTCAAATGGACAATATTTATGTGTGGTCGATGGCGTCGTATTGTAACAATACGTGAAATACCTGAGGTATTCGTCCCAATCGTCTTTGTCACTGGATATGTATGAACGTATATATTCATTGAATGTCCGGTGACTGCGTTCTACCGTACCCAGAGATTGATGATGGTACGGTGTTGACGTTTTATGCTTAATTTTCAATAGTTGACACAACTCTTTGAATAAGTTGTTTTTCTATTCTGTGCCCATGTCTGTCATTATTGTATTCATGCGTCCATAAATCAAAATGACGTTTTCGAACACGGCTTTAGCGACTGTTGCTGCGTCTTTGCTTGGAACTGGGATCGCTACCAAGTATTTGGTTAGGTCGCATATGATGGTAACTGCATATTCGTTTCCATTTATCGATTTCGGTAATGGTCCGATTGTATCGATTTGAACAATATCGAATGCCTTCGGAGGCGTCTCCGTTATTGTCATTGGTTCTTTTATATGTTTATTGGTTTTATTTTTCTTGCAGTGGATGCAGTTTTTTATGTATTTTCTTATGTCGTTTTTCATATTCAGCCAGCTATACTTCTGCTTGATTTTATCTGTCATGCGATTTATTCCTGGGTGGCCACCACTAATAGGATCGTCATGATATTTGTGCAGAATTTCTTTAATTTTCCCGGGATTTGTCACACATATAACCTCTGGGGTTAGAGCGATTGTTAACTTTTTGAGAACCTTATTTCCCATTTCCATAAATTTGCCTACTGCAGTATAATTCTTTTTAAACAATTTGTCCCCTAAGGACAACTGTACTTGTACAAGTCCTAAATTGCCGGCTTCTCTTTCGAGCCTGGTAAAGAATTGTCCTAAGTCAATCTTATCCTCAACAATTAGGTTGCTTGTATCAACATTGCTACAAATTTTCTTTCCTTTTTTGAAATATAATTTCGGAGGATTGAAAACGAGCTCGACATGTCTTTTTACTTCAAATTTATTTAGCGCTTCGTAAATTTTGGGGCTCTCTTTGTGACTTTCTTTAATTTCAGTTTTATTATTGGTCTTTTTAGCTGCTGATCTTGTTGTTATTTTTAATATTTTACTTGCTTCCACTGACATATCTTTTAAATTTGTAATAGTTATGCGGGATAATGCATCCGCGATGTGATTTTCTTTACCAGCTATATACTCCACCTCAAAATCGTACTCTTCTAAATCTAATCTTACCCGTGTCAGCTTGGATGAAGGACTTTTCATTGAAAATAGGTATGTTAATGGGCGATGGTCGGTTTTTACTAAGAATTTTCTACCATATACGTATGGTCTGAAGAAGGTTATGGCCCAATGAATTGCGGCCAATTCTTTTTCTATTGTTGCTTTATTTACTTCACCTTTTGTGAATGATCTGGATGCGCAGGCAATTGGTAACTGTTTGCCATCATGTTCTTGGCTAAGGACTGCTCCACAAGCATACCCACTAGCGTCTGTTGTTATGCAGAATTCTTTATTGAAATCTGGGTATTGCAAAAGTTTTGGGCTGATTAATGCTTCCTTTAAATAAACAAAAGCTTTTTGACATTCTTCTGTCCATTCGAAGGAAACATTCTTTTTGCAAAGCCTAGTTAGTTTTCTTGAGTGTTCCGCGAAATTCGGTACGAATCTTCTATAGTAATTGCAGAAAGCTACGAATCTCTTAACTTCATCCGCAGTTTTTGGCGCTGGGTAATTTTGAACTGTTTCAAATTTGCTTGGGTCGGGTAATATTCCCTTGTTTGTACATTTATGTCCTAGGTAAGTTACTTCTTGGCTGAAAAATAGGCATTTATCCGGATGTAATTTTAAGTTGTATTTTCTGCATGTAGAGAACACGTCTCTTAAATTTTTCAGCATATGGTTTTCTGAACAACCTAACACAACTAAATCATCCATGTAGAGAAATGCTTGAGATGGTTTAAGGCCAGCGAATGCTAATGTCATCATTCGTTGGAATGAATTTGGGGCTATTTTTAATCCATATGGTAGTCTTTTGAATCTATATGTGCCATTTTCGGCAGTGAATGAAGTAATGTCCCTAGAGTCTGGGTGTAATTCTATTTGATGAAAACCTGACATAAGGTCTAGGCATGAAAAATATTTTGCTCTTCCAAGTTGATCTAGGATGTCATCAATTCTTGGAAGTGGAAATTTATCTGCTGCTAATTTTTTATTTACTTGTCTGTAGTCAACAACCAATCTCCATCTTTTTTCTGTGTTTCCCGGAAGTGATTTTTTAGGAACTAATAAAATTGGACTATTATATTCCGAAATTGAAGGTTCTATTATATCATCTTCGATTAGCTTATTTACTTGTTTGGTTATTTCTCCTTTTTGTGTTTGGGGCAACCTATAATTTTTAATGTAGACGGGGGTGTCATCCTTCATATATAATTTTTGTTTATAAAAATTATTAGAAGTGATTGGTTCTGTTTCTAGTGCAAATATATCTATGAATTCTGTGCAAAGTGGTGTTAATTGGGCTTTAGCAAAATTTGGAAAGTTTTTGGTTAATCTTTTTAATTTTTCTGTATTTGTGCTACTTTTACTGTGTGTTGTTGAATTAATTAGTGTATAATCATCTAAATTTTCAGTATTAATTTTATAATTTTGAATAGTTGTGTTGTTATGTGTTGTGTTAATAATTCTAATGAAAGTTTGTTCGTTATTTGTAATGGTATTTGCGATATAAACGCCATCGGATAATTGTTGGTGTGGTATGAAAATGTTTTTGTTATTTGTATTTATTTTAATTTGTCTAATAACTTCCGATCTAGCTGGAATTGTGATTGTGTTGACAGACAGACAGTTTGTTAGATTCATTGTTATTGTTTGAGGGAACTCATATGGTCTTAGGATTAGTTTATCTGTTTTTCCATAATCTAGAATACAATTGTATTTCTTTATGAAATCTAGGCCTATTATTCCATCACAGGGAATTGGAAAGTTGTCTTCTACAACATGAAATTTATGATAAATTAGAAGGTCATCGCCTTTTAAATCTACTTTGATTGTGCCCAGGGTGTTAGTTATTCCCTGACCAATATTTATTTGCTGTTTTTTAATTATGGAGATATCGGCCCCAGTATCAATTAAAAAATTTAAATATGAATTGTTTAATGAAGTCCTTGTAGATATATAGCTGTTTAAATTTAGATTAAGTACGCATATTTTCCTTTTTGTTAATTTTGAAGTGGAGTTTCCTGGTTTTCCGTTTCGGTTATGGCGCGAACATTACGGTTCTGGTTGTAGGATCTGTTGCTGTTTTGGGCTTGTGATCCCCTCCGGTTATTATTGTTGTTGTACGACCTCGAGTTATTGTTATATCTTGGCTGTGGTCTGAATCTTCGATTTTGGTAATTTCCATAGTTGTTACTACGGTAACCTCCACGGAAATTACTCTTGTACTGACCTTGCTGTCGTACATTTAAAATCGTGTTTGAGCTGCCAGTGATTTCGGTACAACTGTTAGTGAATTTGGAGATTGCATCGTTCATTGTTGAGAACGTTCCTGCTTGCATGATCATCTTGACCTTATCATTAGAGCAGTTTTTGCACATGGCCTTAACTGCTGCCTGTGTTGAATATCTCGTGGCTAAGTCTGGGTTTAATCCATCAGAGATATATGCTCCTTCTAATGATCGCGTAATTTTTTCAACTTCCGCAGTATATTGGTTAGCAGTTTTGCTACGTTGTTGGATGTTCAGAAGTTTAGCGGTTAAAACTTCCACTGATTCACCCTTTATTGCGGTTTTTAATTTGTTTTTTATTTGTTCGATCGTGGTCTCATTACTAATAAAATTCCTTGCTGTACCCTTCAGCTTTGTTTTTATCATGGTAATGGCCAATGCCTCGTGTGTATCCTTGATTTGCTCAAGTATATCGAGTGCATCTAGGAAACTATGTAGATTCTCAGGCTTACCATCAAACTCTGGTAATACTGTCGAAGCAGTTTTAATAAATTCTACTACGGTTTGTGGCATTGTGACCTTTTTTATTGGGATGTTTATTTTGAATTTTTCCGCCGATGAAGGTGAGGGGGTTCGGTTAGGAACGCGTTCAGGTAGAAGTAATAAAAAATCAATTTGAATTTCTTCTTCCGTTGTATTTGGTACTTCAAAATCGATGTTGTGTTTGGCTAGAGCAGAGACTAGTTTGTCTCGAGCTGTTGAGAAAAATTGGTAAGCTTCTTTTTGGTGTTCTACGGTAAGTATGCGCTTTCCCACATTGATCACCTGTCTAATGTTGTTAAGAGCTTCCAGAATTGTATTTAAATGTTTAACTATAGTTTCTTTTGTTATGGGAATACTTTTATTAATACATTTATATGATTTGCCAACTTTTGCTTTTTCTTCATTTAATTTGTCATATATTTCTTGCCAATTAGATGCGTTGTTGAACATTATTCAATTGTCTCAATTTGTTCTTTATATAATTTTTTAATAGAATTATTATTGTGACAATTAAAAATGTAGCTACGCATACAAAAGCGGTCAACCAAGTGAAGTTTCTTTTCCTACTTCGTATCCTGCTATTCCTATTAAGATGCCGTTTAGTGCAATTTTCCACCAAGTCATTTTAAAATTTAATAGACAAATTTTTCGAGTTCAAAAAATTATATTTTCAATTGCAATGCCCTATCCATGAGAAGAGATTATTTCCAAAAAATTTAAATTTGCAATGCACTATCCATGAGAAAAAAAAATTATTTCCAAAAAAAAAATTTAAATTTTAATTGGAGCAGTCGAATTTACTCAAAAAAAAATTTTTATTTTGATTATTACTCGGTTATATTTCTTGTGTAGTGTGAGGGGAAAAAAATTTTGATAAACTTTACCCCTAAGCAAATTACTGCTGTTTGGTTGGCTACTTGAAGAGCCGTAATTTTTCTAAAAAACTTATTTAATTACATATATATATACTTAAAGCTATGCAGTTATGCCGCCATCATTTTGTTGCCAGTCCTTAATATTCCACCCTTTTTATGTACGCAACCGACTGCTTGTCCATTCAAATCTGACCCAATTCCAGCTGTTATGTCTTCACCACGTTTATCTTCAGTGCCTTTACCATACCTCAATACATTCAGTGCGTTTCGAGCCAAATACTACCACGTTTTTCTTTAGTGCCTTTACCATACCATGTTACTTCAATACATTCAGTGCGTTTCAAGCCAAATACCACCACGTTTTTCTTCAGTGCCTTTACCATACCATGTTACTTCAATGAATTCATTGCGTTTCAAGCCAAATATCACCACGTTTTTCTTCAGTTATTGTCAAATGTACGTCACCATTGCTACCATTGCTAGCGCCACGCCAATCCAATTTATTGCCAAACAAATAACTTGTACAAATTTTGTTTTTACTTTATTATATTATTTTTAATTTTATTTTACTTGGCTGGCGGTTTCGCCTTTTAAAGCCAATTTTATTTAATTTTATAAGCCTGGCGGGATCGCCATGTAGCTACGAATAATTTATTTTGTTTAAAGTTCAATCAATGAATGAATTTCTTTATTGATTTTGGTTTTCTTTTATACAAAATTCTTACACTAATACTTACAAACTATTTACGGACTAAAACGTATATTTACATACGTGTATATGCATAATTCTAAGATATGCTACGTCAGCATATGGTTACAATAAATGTCGTATGACAGTAGGACTGTCGTTGTGACGTAGCGACTGTCTTTGGCGGTGTCTTTGACCATCCGCACAAGTGTAACAAGACTCTCGCTATATGCGGCATGTGCTATCTTTGCATAAACTCCCGCTGAGTTCATTGAAGCTAATTTGGGTAAAGTGTTGTTGTGTACATTCTTATTTGTTTATGCATTTTTGTGCACATGACAAGTTAAGTAAAAGGGCGGTGTGTTTATGTAATACTACACTTGCCTCACTTTGCCGTCAGAAATCCCAACAAGCCAGGCAAGCTGCGCATGGTGTTCGACGCAGCTGCTGAAGTGGGCGGTGTGTCCCTTAACTCGCAGCTCATGAAGGGTCCTCAAGAATATCGACCCTTGCCTGCCATGCTATTTCACTTTCGAGACGGGGCAATAGGCGTATGTGGTGACATCAAGGAGATGTTTCACCAAGTGCTGGTTCAACGCGAAGACAGAAGTGCGCAACGATTTATTTGGCGCAATGGTGATGCCACCAAACAACCCGAGGTGTACGAGATGCGCGTTATGACCTTCGGAGCAGCATGTTCGCCGTGTGCTGCCAATTATGTAAAGAAGGTCAACGCATTAGAGTATGGCAACAAAGTGAGTGGTGCTGCACGAGCAGTAAAATCGATACTAGACTACCATTACGTCGATGACTACGTCGATAGCTTCGACACAGAAGAAGAAGCAGCTGGCATAACTAAACAAGTTCGAGAAATACACAAGATGGCTGGGTTCGATCTCCGCAATTTCGCGTCAAATTCGCTACGCGTGACAGAAACTCTTGGCGGCGACGGAGCTACCCATCAAATAGCAAAAAAATATGGAGTACTGATCGATAGAGTCCTCGGCTTGTTTTGGCAGTCATCAACCGACACCTTCGGATTTAAATTAAAGTTTAACAACGTAGACAACAGCGTACTGAATGGAGCGCGCCGTCCGACTAAACGAGAACTCCTTAGCGTGGTCATGTCGATCTTCGACCCGCTAGGATTTCTGAGCAATTTTATAGTAAGCGCTAAGATCCTTATGCGAGAAGTGTGGAAACATGACATCCGGTGGGACGAGCCATTTCCAGATAATGTAAACTCCGCATGGGAAGGATGGCGCAAACAACTGCCAACTGTTGCCGAATATGCCGTTCCACGATACTATTTTCGAAATGGTAAGCCTAAAAATCTGCAACTCCATGTCTTCGTCGATGCTAGCGAGGATGCCTTTGCCGCGGTAGCATACTGGAGGTCAACTAATGCTGTTGGTGAGGTGGAAGTTACGTTCATCACCGCCAAAACCAAATGCGCGCCAACGAAGTCATTGACGGTGCCTCGCTTGGAGCTCCAAGCAGCCGTTCTGGGTACACGTTTGATGGGCTGCGCCCGAGAGGAGCACTCATTGGACATTGATGACTACATAATTTGGAGCGACTCTAAAACGGTGATTCAGTGGCTTCATAGTGAACACCGGCGTTATAAACCGTTTGTGCAACATCGCATTGCTGAAATACTAGCCCCAACTACTACATCAAATTGGAGATGGGTACCTACCGAGCACAACGTCGCCGATGAGGCCACTCGAGCTAATAAATATGTCGACTTCAGCTCATCTACACGCTGGTCCTGTGGCCCACCATTCTTGTCACAAGAAGAGCGTACTTGGCCGTCAGAGGCCTGCACATACAATCCAAATGAGGAAGCCGAAAAAGAACTTCGTCCTACATTCGCCCTTGCGATTGTAAGTAGTACATTTATAAAATATAATCGATTCTCTTCCTTTAGCAAACTGGTGAGAACGATAGCATGGGTTTTGAGATTCATTGACATTTGCCGCCGACGTAACTTGCCAGATCGTTGCTATGGGTTGACTGCCAAAGAAGTTGAGACTGCTACGCTTTGCTTATGTCGTCTTGTTCAACGTGGTGAATATTGTGAGGAGTTTCAACAAATCGAAGGTGGTCAGGAGCTATCGCGCACCAGCTCCCTAATTCAACTTTCACCTTACATTAACGAAGATGGTGTTCTCCGTGTACGAGGTCGCATAGACGCTGCAAGCTGGCTCCCAATAAGCGCTAGACACCCAATCATACTTCCACCAAAGCATGAATTCACGAATCTAGTTGTCATGCACTACCACATAAAAATGCATCATCAGAATCTAGAAGCCACGATTTGCGAGATACGCCGCCGTTACTGGGTACCACGACTTAGGAGTTTGCTGCGCAGCTTAGTTGCCAATTGCGCCATATGCCGCATTAACAAAACCCACGCCGTGCCACCATTAATGGGTCCGCTACCGATTGACAGGCTAACGCCCTATGTCCGGCCATTTAGTTACACAGGCCTTGATTACTTTGGCCCTATTAGAGTGACCGTTCGCCGTTCCAACGAAAAAAGATGGGTAGCATTATTCACGTGCCTGACAGTAAGAGCTGTGCATCTGGAGTTGGTGCATGATCTCAGCACTGATTCGTGTATTGTTGCAATGCGCAACTTTATCAATCGGCGTGGCGTTCCCATACGTATAAGGTCCGACAATGGGAAAATTTCGTCGGTGCTAACATGGAAGCAAAGCGCTTCAGTGAGGTTTTCGACTGCGATCGCCTACAGAGTGAACTGTCCCAAAGAGGCGTCGAATGGATATTTAATTCGCCTTTCAATCCGGCGGAGGGTGGCATTTGGGAACGGTTGGTGCAGTGCGTCAAGAGGGTATTACGCCACACGTTGAAGGAATCGTCGCCACGAGAGCACACACTCAACTGCTTCCTCATAGAGGCAGAAAATGTGGTTAATTCTCGCCCGCTTACGCACTTGGCCATCGACGCTAACCAAGAGCAGCCGTTGACTCCCAACGATTTTCTTTTGGGTGAAGCTAACATGCCGCGTACTCCAATTGCCAAAGAGGTCCTAGAAAAGACGAGCCTTCTGCGAAAACAATGGCGAATTGCCCGCCAACTAAGGGATCATTTTTGGAAGCGGTGGATAGCGGAATATCTTCCTACATTGACACGTCGAGTTAAATGGTGCCAGAGAACGAAGCCTCTGCAGGTAAATGATATCATTTTTATATGTGATCCCAATGTACCTCGCCGAGATTGGTGCCGAGCAAAGGTAGAACGCTTGTACCCGGGAGCAGATGGTGTGGCCAGACGAGCTGACGTACGCACTTCCAGTGGATTAAAGAGACGTGCGGTTTCTAAATTAGCCGTTCTCGATATTGATGGTGGTGAATCTAGTTGATTCACGGGGTGGAGAATGTTTGGACTCCCGCCGTTTATTTGTTTATATTCATGAACTTTCATATGTACATGTAAAGATTTGCATATTTAATTTGTATTTTCATACTCTGCTTTAAGTTTTCTTTGTCTGACTTATTTGCATACTCTGACTTAATATATAGATAACCAGGCGAATGTATGTTGGTAGATAATATCCAAACTCTTTGCTTTACTTATTTATATACGTATTAATTTGCGGTAGTTCATCAGAGTTGGTGAGCATGTAACGGGCAATTGTCTCTTTGCTTTGCTATTCCCGCAATACAATGTATATACATGGGTAAAGCAGCTGAGCTACATATTTGTTCAGGGAGTTATTGCAATTTGTGCATATGCTTACCGCAATGTGTCAATCTCCTCGTTTCTATTGTGCGTACATTTGTAATTGTAACTTGGCTAAATATTCAGCCGACCGGTAGGCACAATTCAATGTCAAATTTAGTTGCCGACCAAATAGAACACGGGAAAGACACACTGCGGTAAGTAGCTCCCTTTTTATGTTTGTAATAATTTATTAAATGTTAATTTTGTCTTTAGAAATAAACTGAGTGATTGCCGGAATGGTTTCAACAACTACGTAGCCTTATTTGTTGTCGTTTTCCACCACTCAAGTTAAATTCGCCAGCGGGTCGGTAACAATGAAAGAGGGCGACGATTCTAAAGAATACGACGAAGAGCTAGAAAAGGCCGAGCAAGGTTATTTTGCAGCCAATGCTGCCCTGCAGGGAAAAATAAATGAGCTAGGTCCAGCGCCAGTGCAAGTAAATACGCCAGCCAACATTCAAGTAGAGCTACAATATCCACAACGGCAAATGGATTTGAAAAACAATTAGGGCGAGTTTGATGGCACTTTGACGAAGTGTAAAGGTTTCCATGACCGTTTCAAAGCTGCAGTGTATGATAATGAGCTAGTAGCGCCAGCTTTCAAGTTCACCTATTTACAAAAATCGCTTGTGGGCAAGGCAGCGCGTACTTTGGGCGAGTGGCAATTATCAGATGAAAATTATCATGAAGCATGGGAGCGCTTGAAGCAGCTGTATGATAAAAAGTACCATACATGCCGCGAATATTTACGTCAATTTTATCGATTGCCTTTCTTTTAGCGTGCATCATCTGATGGGCTGCAGCGTATGGCGAATGTCACCCATGAGACATTGCGTCAGCTGCGGGCACAGGGGTTACCTGTTGAAAGTTGGGACATGATCGTTGTGCATAATTAACATGAGCGCTTAGATGAAGACAGTAGTAAGGCATGGGAGCTTCAGCGACAGTCAGAAACGCCGACTGCGAGTGAGATGCTCTCATTTCTAGACAAGCAAGCTGCAGCATCATCACATCAAATAGACAATAGGCGGGCACGAGAGGCGAGTGTGGCATCGACTGCACATAGTAGCCAACCCAAGAGGGGTCAGCAGGGAGCTAGCCATGGAGCGAGTCACAGCAGAGCTAGTATTGGGCATCAGGGCAATGGGCGTGAGAAGAAAACATATCTATGCTACCTATGCAAAGGTGACCATGGACTCTATAAATGCCCAGATTTCTTGAGCTTGAATTTGAAATCGCGCAAATCATACATAGAGCAACATAAATTATGCCCAAATTGCTTAAAGCAGGGGCATGCCATGAAAGATTGCTACTCCGGACCGTGTAATCGTTGTCCAGGCAAAATTCTCCATAACAGCGTTTTGTGTCCAATCAGGGATGTCAACAAGCATCTATTGGTAGTTCAAGATAAAGGTGAATCTCAGCGAGCTAGTACTCAATCAAAGGCGGCAACCAAGCGCAAAGCGGATAGAGGTAACTCGACATTCTGACAACCAGTTAAGCGGGGCAAGACGCAGTCGGACGTAGAAGAGCTAGATGAGCCTAATAATAATAATAAACAGGTAGATGTGCCTACCCCATCGTATAGGTGTGCGTTTAATTTGATGGAGAATCGTAATGAGCTAGGGCAAGATTTGAGAGATCAGTTCTCAGGGCATGATATAGGAGCTAGACAAAGCAGATCGCTTTTACCCACCGCGCTTGTCAGGTTGGAGATTGGTGGGATCAAAAATGGGACTTTTTATGCGTTGTTAGACACGGGAGCGCAACCGAATCTCATCGCACATAAAATTTTCAAAGCATACCAATTGCCTGCAGCTAATGGCTGCAGACATATGGTAGGGATAGAAGGACAACCATTTGTGGTCAAGCGGAAGATAAGTGCTAAGGTCATACCATGGTATGAATCCAATCAATATGTCGAAGCAGAATTTTGGATACTGCCACGGCAGGGTGGGCTAGAGCTTGTAGTGCCATCTGGCCAGTCCAGCTTGGTTAGATTAAATAATCCAGTGAATGTGCCGTTTGCTAATCCACATTATTGGGAATCCAACGAGATTCAGATCGTGCTAGGAGTGCAAGTGTTTGCGAAATGTTTAATTGGGTTAGTAGCCAGGCGCTCTTACCAAATTACCATGGTAGAAACTACCTTTGGGGTAGTAGTGCTAGGCGCATATATCCATCAAATGGATTATGGAACCGGGGCAGATACATCCAGCATAGTATTGCTTGACAGTCGTCACATATGGGATGACTGCATCGGCCCACTTGGCGGTGCGTTGCTTAATCCAAGCAGCCACAGATGAGCTTGAGAATTTCCCATCAGCAGCTATAGCGATTATAAATGATTTTTATATGGATGATGGTATCACTGGAGCAAGCAATGCCGATGAGGCGATCAAATTAGGTAGGGAAATGAAATTCGTGCTAGGTAGTGCAGGCATGGAATTGTCCAAGTGGCAGTCCAATAGTAAGCGGTTTGCAAGTGCATTCCAATCAGAAGAATCAAATACAGTGTTGATGGCTGAAAACAGTGATACATCCGTGCTAGGCCTGAAATGGCAAATTAATAGTGACACTCTCACATTTAGAGTAAAGGCGCCAGAGATACCTGCGCTAATTAGCAAGCGCATTGTTTTAAGTTGTGTTGCACAACTTTATGACACAAACGGTTACATAACACCAGTTACAATTATTGGAAAAATAATAGTGCAAGATTTGTGGAGATTGAAAATGGGCTGGGATGACGAGGTGCCTAAGAATATTAAACTCAGATGGTGCGAATTTTGGGAAGATATTTCAGAGCTAGAACAATTCGAATTGCCTCGATTTATCGGTGCTAGTGCTGATGCGACAGTCCAGTTGCACGGGTTCGCAGATGCATCTGAGAAGGGCTTCGGGGCAGCGATTTACGTGCGAGTAGTATCGAGCAAGGGCGAGATAAGATCTGAGTTGCTAGTATCCAAGGCTAGAGTCGCGCCACTGAAAACCATCTCAATTCCTAAACTTGAGCTAGCTGCTGCGGAGCTGTTGAGCAGGTTATACTTGAGCGTTATACGGAGCATGGAATGGGAGTCAGTCGACAATGTGTTGTGGTCTGATTCCATGATAGTCCTGCATTGGATACGAAAGCTACCATGTGAAATGAAGGTCTATGTAGCAAATCGGGTGGCGTCTATCCAGGCAAACACAGATATCAGTAAGTGGCGACATGTGAGAACGAGCGATAATCCAGCAGACCTTCTAACCAGGGGTATCAGTGCGAGCAAGATTGTGGGCAATCAACTATGGTTGCACGGCCCGATATGGCTTGGGCTGCCGAGCGAGGAGTGGCCAAGAAGTGCCTCTGTGCAAGGGAGCGTACCAGAAGATACATTGCCTGAGCTGAAAGTGCATGTCGCATTCGAAGCAAGACCAACATGGAGTGCTAGGAGCAACGCTAATGTGGAAGAAATTCCACTGATGCAACGTGCTAGTTCTTTAGACAAACTCATTGGAGTCATGTCACAAGTGCTAAGGTTTGTGCGTCTGTGGAGAGCTAGTGTTAATCAGAGGATCCGGACATCAAACCGGGGAGCTCCTCATATGGCCGTTCCGACCATTGAGGAACGCTCTAGAGCTTTAGATCTAATAATTAAAGAAGCGCAGGGGCTAGTTTACATGAATGAGATTCGTGCTTTGTCCAAAGAAATGCCGGTGCCTGATGGGAGCAAGATCGAATCATTGAAACCAGTGCTAGACAAAAATGGGCTTTTACGTGCAGGTGGTAGAATCGGAAGAGCAGAATGTGATTACGAAATGAAGCATCCAGCTATTATCCCACCGGTTCTAGATTGTGCTAGTTAGTTATGAGCAAAGCGCATCAAGCCACTAAACATGGAGGGGTCCAGCTTATGATGCAATATATCCGACAACGTTTTTGGATACCGCGACTGCGAAGTGAGCTTGGAAAATTGATCCATCACTGCGTCACCTGTGCTAGATATGCCAAAAGATTAAGCGAACAGCTAATTGCTGATTTGTCAGCTGATCGACTGCAAGTCGGGAAACCATTGCTACACACTGGAGTGGATTACGCAGGTCCCTTTGAGATCAGACAACTGGATAAGAATGAGCGCTGTGTAGTGAAGAGGAAGAGTTGGGTCGCTATATTTGTGTGCCTTAAAAGAGCTGTGCACATCGATATGATCACTGACTTAACTTCTAAATCCTTCATAGCTTGCTATGAAAGATTCATCGCCAAGCGTGGCAGATGTAAGAGCGCTGGAGAGCTAGTGATATGTTTGTGGAGCTAACGTTGAAGGGGACAGAGTGGCATTTCATGACCCCAGCTGCACCGCATCAAGGCGGTATTTACGAGGCAGCTGTGAAGTCAATGAAACATCACTTGACACGCGTGATAGGGCAAAGGTGCTTAGAATATGAGCAGTTTCTAACTCTTCTAGTACAAATAGAAGCCATATTAAACTCGCGTCCACTGTATCCACTGAGCGATGATCCATTAGATATGCAAGCGCTAACGCCAGGTCATTTCCTGGTAGGCGAACCTTTGGTACCACCTCCTCCATTTGAGCTGGCACCGCAACCTGGATCCAGAGGACGAAAGCTATGGCAAGAAAGACAGAGCATGGTAAAACACATATGGAAGCGCTGGCAAGATGAATATCTTACAACTTTACTAGAGCGAAAGAAATGGCGCAAGGAGCATGAGGGCTTGAAGATTGGCCAACTGGTCATCATTAAGAGCGAGAACTTCCCACCAGCGGCATGGGCTTTGGGAAGAGTTGTAGAGCTTATAACGAGCAAGGATGAGCTAGTGTGCAATGTGGTCGTACAAACAGCTACTAACAAGCTAACCCGACCACAGCAAGAGATTTGTGTGTTACCGATTGATACGAGTGCTAGTACCTAATCATGGTGAGAGCTAGTTTGAGCAAGCTCAACGGGGCAGTGTTCCGTATGAACCCACCTTCATACGAAGTAGTGTGCTTATTGGCATTGATCTGGCAATGATGAGGCCATAGAGGTTAATCTGGCAACGATGTGCGGTGAACGATGGATACATATAATAATGTGCTAATCGTGCGAGAAGGTTGTGCTGTGGGCTAGTCGTGCTATGGTGCTAGTAAAATAGTTAATCGGAGCTAGTTGTGATAAGTGTAAATTATAAACAAATAAAAGTTGGTTTTTTACTTAATGTTTTCCAACTAAAATAAAGTGTCTTTTATTTTGGGCTTGGGAATTATTGGGACTTAAACAGTGTCCAATGCATCAGCTGTGGCGATATCAAACAGATCTTCTAGCACTACCTATTTTATTAGGTACAGTTTTTTGAATCGATTTCCACTTTACGTATAATTTAATCAATTTGTCAACACATTTATGGTCTTCACGAATAGGAATTCTCGTCTGATGCCGAAATATTTTGACTGCATTGATAGTCAACTTGGCACAGTACAAGTGTGAACTTTTCTTTTGACAGCACACATCAAGATGAATTAAGAAAGTATAAAAAATAGAATTTACAAAAAATAAAAGTCCGCCAGTTTAGTACAAAAAGTGAAAAAAGTTGATCGTGTTTTTTCGTGCGTGTTTTTTGTTTGTTTTCGGGCTCAACACGATCACGCACGAGCACAACACGAAATCGCGTTCAAATCAAATAGACAATAGGCGGGCACGAGAGGCGAGTGTGGCATCGACTGCATATAGTAGCCAACCCAAGAGGGGTCAGCAGGGAGCTAGTCATGGAGCAAGTCACAGCAGAGCTAGTATTGAACATCAGGGCAATGGGCGTGAGAAGAAAACATATCTATGCTACCTATGCAAAGGTGACCATGGACTCTATAAATGCCCAGATTTCTTGAGCTTGAATTTGAAATCGCGCAAATCATACATAGAGCAACATAAATTATGCCCAAATTGCTTAAAGCAGGGGCATGCCATGAAAGATTGCTACTCCGTACCGTGTAATCGTTGTCCAGGCAAAACTCTCCATAACAGCGTTTTGTGTCCAATCAGGGATGTCAACAAGCATCTATTGGTAGTGCAAGATAAAGGTGAATCTCAGCGAGCTAGTACTCAATCAAAGGCGGCAACCAAGCGCAAAGCGGATAGAGGTAACTCGACATTCTGACAACCAGCTAAGCGGGGCAATAATAAATAATAATAAACAGGTAGATGTGCCTACCCCATCGTATAGGTGTGCGTTTAATTTGATGGAGAGTCGTAATGAGCTAGGGCAAGATTTGAGAGATCAGTTCTCAGGGCATGATATAGGAGCTAGACAAAGCAGATCGCTTTTACCCACCGCGCTTGTCAGGTTGGAGATTGGTGGGATCAAAAATGGGACTTTTTATGCGTTGTTAGACACGGGAGCGCAACCGAATCTCATCGCACATAAAATTTTCAAAGCATACCAATTGCCTGCAGCTAATGGCTGCAGACATATGGTAGGGATAGAAGGACAACCATTTGTGGTCAAGCGGAAGATAAGTGCTAAGGTCATACCATGGTATGAATCCAATCAATATGTCGAAGCAGAATTTTGGATACTGCCACGGCAGGGTGGGCTAGAGCTTGTAGTGCCATCTGGCCAGTCCAGCTTGGTTAGATTAAATAATCCAGTGAATGTGCCGCTTGCTAATCCACATTATTGGGAATCCAACGAGATTCAGATCGTGCTAGGAGTGCAAGTGTTTGCGAAATGTTTAATTGGGCTAGTAGCCAGGCGCTCTTACCAAATAACCATGGTAGAAACTACCTTTGGGGTAGTAGTGCTAGGCGCATATATCCATCAAATGGATTATGGAACCGGGGCAGATACATCCAGCATAGTATTGCTTGACAGTCGTCACATATGGGATGACTGCATCGGCCCACTTGGCGGTGCGTTGCTTAATCCAAGCAGCCACAGATGAGCTTGAGAATTTCCCATCAGCAGCTATAGCGATTATAAATGATTTTTATATGGATGATGGTATCACTGGAGCAAGCATTGCCGATGAGGCGATCAAATTAGGTAGGGAAATGAAATTCGTGCTAGGTAGTGCAGGCATGGAATTGTGCAATTGGCAGTCCAATAGTAAGCGGTTTGCAAGTGCATTCCAATCAGAAGAATCAAATACAGTGTTGATGGCTGACAACACTGATACATCCGTGCTAGGCCTGAAATGGCAAATTAATAGTGACACTCTCACATTTAGAGTAAAGGCGCCAGAGATACCTGCGCTAATTAGCAACCGCATTGTTTTAAGTTGTGTTGCACAACTTTATGACACAAACGGTTACATAACACCAGTTACAATTATAGGAAAAATAATAGTGCAAGATTTGTGGAGATTGAAAATGGGCTGGGATGACGAGGTGCCTAAGAATATTAAACTCAGATGGTGCGAATTCTGGGAAGATATTTCAGAGCTAAAACAATTCGAATTGCCTCGATTTATCGGTGCTAGTGCTGATGCGACAGTCCAGTTGCACGGATTCGCAGATGCATCTGAGAAGGGCTTCGGGGCAGCGATTTACGTGCGAGTAGTATCGAGCAAGGGCGAGATAAGATCTGAGTTGCTAGTATCCAAGGCTAGAGTCGCGCCACTGAAAACCATCTCAATTCCTAAACTTGAGCTAGCTGCTGCGGAGCTGTTGAGCAGGTTATACTTGAGCGTTATACGGAGCATGGAATGGGAGTCAGTCGACAATGTGTTGTGGTCTGATTCCATGATAGTCCTGCATTGGATACGAAAGCTACCATGTGAAATGAAGGTCTATGTAGCAAATCGGGTGGCGTCTATCCAGGCAAACACAGATATCAGTAAGTGGCGACATGTGAGAACGAGCGATAATCCAGCAGACCTTCTAACCAGGGGTATCAGTGCGAGCAAGATTGTGGGCAATCAACTATGGTTGCACGGCCCGATATGGCTTGGGCTGCCGAGCGAGGAGTGGCCAAGAAGTGCCTCTGTGCAAGGGAGCGTACCAGAAGATACATTGCCTGAGCTGAAAGTGCATGTCGCATTCGAAGCAAGACCAACATGGAGAGCTAGGAGCAACGCTAATGTGGAAGAAATTCCACTGATGCAACGTGCTAGTTCTTTAGACAAACTCATTGGAGTCATGTCACAAGTGCTAAGGTTTGTGCGTCTGTGGAGAGCTAGTGTTAATCAGAGGATCCGGACATCAAACCGGGGAGCTCCTCATATGGCCGTTCCGACCATTGAGGAACGCTCTAGAGCTTTAGATCTAATAATTAAAGAAGCGCAGGGGCTAGTTTACATGAAGGAGATTCGTGCTTTGTCCAAGGAAATGCCGGTGCCTGATGGGAGCAAGATCGAATCATTGAAACCGGTGCTAGACAAAAATGGGCTTTTACGTGCAGGTGGTAGAATCGGAAGAGCAGAATGTGATTACGAAATGAAGCATCCAGCTATTATCCCACCGGTTCTAGATTGTGAAAGTTAGTTATGAGCAAAGCGCATCAAGCCACTAAACATGGAGGGGTCCAGCTTATGATGCAATATATCCGACAACGTTTTTGGATACCGCGACTGCGAAGTGAGCTTAGAAAATTTATCCATCAGTGCGTCACCTGTGCTAGATATGCCAAAAGATTAAGCGAACAGCTAATGGCTGATTTGCCAGCTGATCGACTGCAAGTCGGGAAACCATTCCTACACACTGGAGTGGATTACGCAGGTCCCTTTGAGATCAGACAACTGGATAAGAATGAGCGCTGTGTAGTGAAGAGGAAGAGTTGCGTCGCTATATTTGTGTGCCTTAAAAGAGCTGTGCACATCGATATGATCACTGACTTAACTTCTAAATCCTTCATAGCTTGCTATGAAAGATTCATCGCCAAGCGTGGCAGATGTAAGAGCATCTACAGCCACAATGGGACATCCTTTGTCGGAGCATCGAAAGAGATTGCTAGAGCTTATGAGCGCTGGAGAGCTAGTGATATGTTTGCGGAGCTAACGTTGAAGGGGACAGAGTGGCATTTCATGACCCCAGCTGCACCGCATCAAGGCGGTATTTACGAGGCAGCTGTGAAGTCAATGAAACATCACTTGACACGCGTGATAGGGCAAAGGTGCTTAGAATATGAGCAGTTTCTAACTCTTCTAGTACAAATAGAAGCCATATTAAACTCGCGTCCACTGTATCCACTGAGCGATGATCCATTAGATATGCAAGCGCTAACGCCAGGTCATTTCCTGGTAGGCGAACCTTTGGTACTACCTCCTCCATTTGAGCTGGCACCGCAACCTGGATCCAAAGGACGAAAGCTATGGCAAGAAAGACAGAGCATGGTAAAACACATATGGAAGCGCTGGCAAGATGAATATCTTACAACTTTACTAGAACGGAAGAAATGGCGCAAGGAGCATGAGGGCTAGAAGATTGGCCAACTGGTCATCATTAAGAGCGAGAACTTCCCACCAGCGGCATGGGCTTTGGGAAGAGTTGTAGAGCTTATAACGAGCAAGGATGAGCTAGTGCGCAATGTGGTCGTACAAACAGCTACTAACAAGCTAACCCGACCAGTGCAAAAGATTTGTGTGTTACCGATTGATACGAGTGCTAGTACCTAATCATGGTGAGAGCTAGTTTGAGCAAGCTCAACGGGGCAGTGTTCCGTATGAACCCACCTTCATACGAAGTAGTGTGCTTATTGATCTGGCAATGATGAGGCCATAGAGGTTAATCTGGCAACGATGTGCGGTGGACGATGGATACATATAATAATGTGCTAGTCGTGCGAGAAGGTTGTGCTGTGGGCTAGTCGTGCTATGGTGCTAGTAAAATAGTGAATCGGAGCTAGTTGTGATAAGTGTAAATTATAAACAAATAAAAGTTGGTTTTTTACTTAATGTTTTCCAACTAAAATAAAGTGTCTTTTATTTTGGGTTTGGGAATTATTGGGACTTAAACAGTGTCCAATGCATCAGCTGTGGCGATATCAAACAGATCTTCTAGCACTACCTCTTTTATTAGGTACAGTTTTTTGAATCGATTTCCACTTTCCGTATAATTTAATCAATTTGTCAACACATTTATGGTCTTCGCGAATAGGAACTCTCGCCTGATGCCGAAATATTTTGACTGCATTGATAGTCAACTTGGCACAGTACAAGTGTGAACTTTTCTTTTGACAGCACACATCAAGATGAATTAAGAAAGTATAAAAAATAGAATTTAGGTTAGGTTCAAGTGGCTGCCGCAGAGGCACACTTAGGCCAGTTTTGAAAGGCCCGTTGTGATACCACCAACACAAGGAAAGTCAGTCCCGGGACCCAGCCATATGGAAAATCCCTGAGTTGTTGGGATTTTCCACATAGCAGAATCCCGGGACTGACACTCCTAAACCGACACCGTTACTCCTCCTCGAACCACTTAGATGACTTTATGAAGCCCATCAAGTCCTTTATGTCCAGTTCCGCGATCTGGCTTAGGCTATCCAGGAACGGAACTCCCAAAAAGCGCGTTCTCGCGCCGCTTAAAGCCGGACAGTTGCAGATGAGGTGATCCACTGTTTCCTCCTCCTCATCATCTTTGCAACTCCTGCAGCATCGTCGGTAGGGCACACCTAGCCTTTCTGCATGCCTACCAATGAGGCAGTGACCGGTTAATACCCCTATCAATATGCAGATTTCCCTCCTAGTTAGGGCATAAATGCGTCTAGACCTTTTAAGATCCCATTTTGGCCAGGTTTGTTTCGATATGCGACACCCTGGGGATTGCAGCCATCTTTCGTTGGCTTGACGGAGTGTGTACTCCTTCAGCATTAGTTTGCATGTGGCAAACGGCATACCTAAGCGCTCTTTATCCTGAAGAACCTGCTTGGTCGTGCCCTGCCTGGCAAGTTCGTCTGCCTTACAGTTTCCCTCAATGTCCCTATGTCCCGGGACCCATATGAGGTTTACGCGGTTCTGTTGGGCCATCTCCTGAAGAGATCGACGACAGCTGAGCGTCAGTTCAGAGTTGAACGTGTATGAGCCAAGGGATTTGATGGCCGCTTGGCTATCGCTGAAAATAGCGATATCTTCTCCGATAACACGTTTGCTTAACCAGGCCGCGGCGTCCAGGATTGCCGAGACTTCCGCCTGGAAGACGCTACAATGATCAGGTAGTCTGAAGGAGAGCTCAAGGTCCAAGTCCCTTGAATAAACGCCTCCTCCAACTCTGCCGTCCAACTTCGAGCCGTCGGTGTATATGGAAGTGCCACCATTTGTTTCGGGACACCAATCCGTCCTCTCCCAGTCTTCTCTGCTGGGAATGTTTATTTTGAAACAGCTATCCCCGACTGTAGTAGTCGCACAACGATCTGTGCTTAGAGGGAGAAAGCTGTAAGATTCCAGAATACTGGAGTGTCCAATAGTACCCGCAGCCCAACTGGAGGTTTCTCTTAGGCGCAGAGCTGATGCCGCCGCTGACCGAAACCCTTCCAGATCAAGTGGCAAAATGCCCAGAATGACCTGGAGGGCTTCGTTGGGCGTTGTCCTTAGCGCACCGCTTATACAGATCATATTGGATCTATGGACTTTCCGCAACAGATTCAGGTATGTTGCCTTGCTCAGCGCAGGCCACCATACGACGACTCCATAAAGCATGATTGGGCGAATGATGGCCGTGTAGATCCAACTGCATACTCTAGGGCTGAGCCCCCATTTTTTGCCAATGGCTCTTTTGCAGGTGTAAAGAGCGATGCAAGCTTTCTTCTGGCGCTGAAGAACATTCTCCTTCCAATTCAATTTCCTGTCCAGAACTATGCCTAGAAACTTGGCCTTATCCGACAAGCCCAGGCGCGTGCCATCTAGTTCTGGTAGGCTTAGTGGCGGTATTTTGTACCGGTTGGTGAAGAGGACAAGTTCCACCTTCCCTGGGTTGATACTAAGTCCGCAGCGAGAGGACCACGTCGAAACTTCTCGCAGTGCTACTTGCATCAGGTCACACAGAGTTTGTGGGAACTTGCCTCTGAATGCAATAGCTAAATCGTCTGCGTATGCCACTATCTTCCCGCCCCCCCAGCTTGTGTCACGTAGCAACGAGTTGACTGTGAGGTTCCATAAAAGCGGGGAAAGAACACCACCCTGGGGTGTTCCCCTTGTGACATAGCGTGATAACTCAACCGTACCAAGTGAAGAAGCTATTTTCCTTCCCATTAAAAGTTGGTCAATTAAACCAGTTAGAGGTCTATCTACTCCCAGATTAGTTAGAGCGGAGTTGATAGCCTCCGGGCTTATATTGTTGAAAGCCCCCTCAATGTCTAGGAGGGCCACGAGACAGTAGTCCTTTTCACACAGCGATTTCTCAATGACAGACACTAGGCTGTGCAGAGCGGTTTCTGTTGATTTACCCTTGGTGTATGCATGCTGATAGCTAGAGATAAGGTTGCTATCAATAGTCGTTAAGAGGTAGTCGCTTAATATCCTCTCAAAGGTTTTTAGTACAAAGGACGAGAGACTGATCGGTCTGTAGTCTTTTGGCTCGTAGTGGAATGCCTTCCCAGCCTTAGGGATAAACACTACCGTGGCGCTTCTCCAGGAGCCCGGAATGTGGTTGAGAGCCAGGCAGGCTGTGAAGAGAAATACCAGCCATTTAGCTGATGTCTCCAACGTGTTTATAAGCTGCGCGGGGATAATCCCGTCCGGCCCGGCAGCCTTATACGGTTCAAAGCTCTTAACTGCCCACCTTACTCTTTCCTCAGTGATGGGTATATTTACTGCCAGGTTTGTTGCAGGTGCTAGTGGTGCATCATGCAGATTCCCCGGAAAATGTGTATTCAAGAGCAGCTCAAGGGTTTCCTCTTCCGTGCTGGTCCAGGATCCATCAGGCTTTCGCAAATAGCTGATGGTTGTTTGACTTTTCGAGAGGACTCGTCTAAGTCTCGCTGTGTCGTCGACCTTTTCGACGCCAGTGCAGAAATTTCTCCACGAGGTTCTCTTCGCCTGTCTCAGAGCTTTTTTGTAGGCCCTTAGTTTAGCTTTATATTCGTGCCAATGAGGCTCAGAGCCGAAGCTCTTGGCCTTGTTAAATTGTTTCCGGCATGATATTCGGAGCGAGTCCAAATCGTAGGACCACCAATGTGGCCTGTGTTTACCGCGTGGTTTTGGCACTGGACAAGCCTGTCCTAGAGCATTTGAGAGCGCCGATGTAAATGTAGTAACAAGATCCTCCAGCTCCTCTACTGATGAAGGGGCTTGTGAGGGCAGTACTGGGAGGTCTCTGTCTAATATTCCATTGTGTAACTGCCAATCAGTGTTACGTGGATTGCGTTTCATGATTGGTTGTTCTACAATAAAGTCTAAAACCATTTCTATGTAACGGTGGTCGGAGAAAGAATGTTCTTCCAGAACCCGCCATTTTCTGACCCACTCATAAGCGCCTTCACTACAGAGAGTGAGGTCTATGACCTCCCTGCGGGTCTTAGTGATAAAAGTAGGCTCATTACCCACGTTGCAAATCACCAGGTTGGTTGTTAAGAGGTAATCAAACAGAGACTCGCCCCTGGCATTGATGTCGGAGCTCCCCCATTGGACATGGTGAGCATTAGCGTCCGCTCCAATAATAAGATTACCCGTGCAGAAATTTGACACCAGATCTTTCACCTCCATTTGTGGTGGGGGTTCTTCGGCGTCGTAGGGCATATAGACCGACGCCACCGTCAGGCGGGTGCTGTCGACCGTTAGACTGATAGCGGTAATATCACCATTGGTGTAGTTAGGTAGGAGAAAGGAGTTCAACTCAGACTTGACCAAAATACACGTTCTGACTTTGCTCTCCTCGCTGGCTCGAATGAGCTTGAAGCCCTTAGTCCCCAATCCGCAGATTCTCGAGCTATTGACCCAGGGTTCTTGGATGAGGACCACATCCACGTCGCCTTTAGAAAGACGACTACTTAAAGCAGCCGAAGCTACTTTAGATTTGTGCAGATTAGTCTGAAGCACCACCAACATGAGAGCGCACAGACTTCCCTGCCGTCCCCATATCGTCGAGGTTTGCCCCATCCCGGAGGTTGCCTATCAACGACGAGTTGTTCCGATTAACTGCCCGATATGGCGTTGCAGGAGTCTTGCTGTCTGCAGCGTTAGATGTTAATCGCTCAGCGTTGGCTGCTACCACCGTGACGTCGAGGGCTTCCTCGTCCTGTAGGTTGTCCTCCATCTCCGAGTTGTTCACAGCACTATCGCCAAGGGACGTGGCGGATAACATGCTTTCCGCATCGGAATCCTCCGCTTCCTCTTCTGGTAATTCGTTTTCCGGTTCCCCCGGAGCAGCCGAGAAGGCAGCGCGCTGAGCATCACCACGATATACGTGGATAACGATCTGGCCTACGCTGTAGTGTACTAGGCCATTGCACCTTTTGAGGGGCTCGATTGACTCTTTATTCATGGTGAACACCACCTGTCTGTCGGGCCCTACCGCATCCCCGACCAGATTGACACTCCAGTCATGCGTTGGCAGGGACGGATTCATTAGCCGTAGCATCCCGAGAATTCTCTCGGGTTCGTCAGGATGGCCGGAATCCACGCCCTTGCCCTTGGACGAGCTGGAATGTCCTTCCAGTCGACGACCTCTATCTTTGCGCCCTTGTAGACTTCACCCAGCTTAGCAGCTGCTGCCTTGTACAGTGCTACGGTTTTTGCATCCTCGCATGCGAGTAATTTAATCTGACCCTGGTGCCAACCCGCATCCGTTACTCGCGCCGAACTACCCGGAAACTCTGGAGCAACATTGAGAAGAATGTTGCCGAGTTCATTTCGCACGTAACGCCACCGGTCCTTAGGGATGGCCAGGCGGTCATTGCCCCGGTCCAGGACGCCTATAAGGATCCTGTCCTTGGTTACCTCAGCAAAGCTTAGTTTGCCCGCTCCAGGGGTATTCTGATGCCGCTTGGGAGGGGGATTCAACTCCAGGTCCGATCTCTGGCGCTTGAAAGGGTTAACTTTTAACCTCTTTGGCATGTAAGAATTTTGGAAATCCGGTATCACAGCTTTCGCTAGCTCTACCGATTTACTGGAATTCGGCGACAGCGATTCCTGCGGTACCCCTTCATACCTCTTCAGGATCTTTGCAGCCAATCTTTTCTCGTGGTATGTGAAGCGGCGGGGAGATGTCTCCTGGGAGTGCGGACCCGTAGTTGCCATCGCGGTCGCTCTCCTTGCCGAAATCTCAGTTGCAGCTTCCTTCTCCTTCGAAACTCCGAGGCCAGGTCGTGAGACCGCTGCCACAGACGTAAAGATACTGGTTTTCATATCAGCGGTTGATGGGAGTTTAGCATCTGCCGTTGTCCGCTTAGTTGCGTTGGCAACCGCACTGGTGCTAGCTCCCATCAAGTCAATCTTAGTCGATAGAGGTTTGGTTGACCGACTCGTAGTTGCCATCGCTGTCGATCCCCCCCTTGATTGTGGAACGGAGGTTGTCCTCCGGCGTTGTTGTTGCTTTCTCGCCTGTTCCTCCATAGCTCTCCTTTGCTGAGGAGTGAAATTTGGCGTTGTTTGTTTTTTAGGTTTATCGTTTTTATTTGGATAATTTGAGTTCATCTTGTTCGTACGACCCATCGCCGGACACGGCCAGCTTAGGGTCAAGGGAAGAGTAGGGGAAAATGTGTCGTCCGCCGCGGCAGAGCCCCGTACCGCGGTAAGGCCATGCTTACTCTCTGAGGCGACCCGGTATCAGGGAGGCTCCGTTCAAATACAGCCACGATTTGCCTCCCGGCTGCAAACGTCCAATGGGCACGGTTTCGCATAACACCCTGGATTGGGAGGGGGAAGATCTTTGTCGTCGCGCCAGAGAGGCTAGGCTGCTCTCGTGATGAAGTGCCGTACGGAGCTATGATCACAAGGGCAGCGTAGCCCTGTGGCTATCGACTTAAGCCCTCGTACCGCGGCAAGGTATCCACCCTTCACAAAAAATAAAAGTCCGCCAGTTTAGTACAAAAAGTGGAAAAAGTTGATCGTGTTTTTTCGTGCGTGTTTTTTGTTTGTTTTCGGGCTCAACACGATCACGCACGAGCACAACACGAAATCGCGTTTTCAAACACGAGCACATGGACACACGAGTGCGTGTTTCGTGTCACGGTCAAAAACACGCACGACGCCCAGCTCTAGGCCAGATGTTTAAACCGTAAAGGATCCTACCACCACCACCACATAGAATTGTAACATATGGGAGACATTTTTGAGAGTAGTTGTGTGGGATAATTATTTATTAATTATGTGAAATTAAATTAATATTGTTAAATTGAATTCGGTTTTATATAATTCTTTTTCGAAACTCAAAACGTCACAAAGAAAATTTTAGACAATTCATTATTTTCAAATCAAAAGATAACCTGATTATAAATATTTAAGTACTAGAGTATATATTTGTTGACAGTTATTTGTATAACCAACAATATTGGCTTAAGCAACTACCAGAATCCGCACGTGCCGTTATCGCCGGCATGCTACAGGCTCAACCGAACACTCCGCTACACCAACTGGCCATCACCGCAGACGCAGTACTCGACGCCTTAAGCCGCGACTCTACATCGACACGGCCAAAGGGGCCCGTAGTCAACGCTATTGAATCACCGTCCAACCAAATAGTGCTAATTAAAAAACGAATTGCAAAGCACGATACGATCCTGGAAAATATCAACAACAAGTTAAGCCGTCTCATGCTGCCAGATCGCATCCGTCAACGTGAACGTTCGCAAAATAACACTAAGCGCTCTACGACTCCCCATCATCCAACACACAGCCGAATCCCACATGTTGGTATCATCGCGAGTATGGTACACAATCACCCAAATGTCGCAGCCCATGCGACTTTACAGCAAAAAAACCGACTCTACACAAACTAGATGTTGCCGAAGCAAGGCTCGGGGGTTCCGGCAGTAAAATATCGAGCGAAAAATCACAACGCGACCTCGAGGTAAAGATTTCAGAATTTACACAATCTAAACGTTTCATTATAGTAGACAGGAGATCAAGCCAATCATAGTTGTTCATCATAGTTTTGTAATTTGGTCCATAGATTCCAGCTCCCGTTTTACCATCTTCCAGCTTCGATCCATCCGTATACCAAATCTCCGAATCGGATTCTACGATCGAAACTTCAAACTATTTATGAAATTCTTGACTATCTTCATATGTCCTGTCATATTTCCGATTTCTAGATCGGAAATGTTTTGAAGTGTTAATGCAGCAAGTGTAGCCTCCTTCTCTATCAGAATAGGGAAAGGAGGTATTCCCACAAGGGCACTTAAAGCATCAGCAGGGCCCGTTCTCATTGCACGTTCTCATTGTTATACCGACATGTCGCGACATAGACCAGCCGATGCAGCTTACTTAATTTAGTTGCTGCTGTTCTTTGAGCAGTCTTAGGCCACCAGACTAGGGAAGCGTAGGTGACTATTGGCTTTACAAGTCTAGTGCAGGCGAAAAGGTCCTTCGTTGCTTTATTTATTGTAGTCTCCAAATGAATTTCATGTGAGGCTCTTGTCCAATGTCACTCCTAGGTATTTTACCTCCGTTGAAAAACTTATGCGGCTGCCTCCTAGGGACAACCAAGTCATCTGCATAGCTCTGAAAGTCTTTGCTTTAGCGTGTCCAGCACCCAGCGAGTGATCATTGGGCTTACGTCCTTTCTAATCATGGCTTCCTCAATGGCCTGATAGGAAATATTATCGAAAGCGCCTGATATATCGATAAATGCACACAGGGCTATGTTTTTAGACTCTATGGTCTTTTAAATTTTTTCCGTAAGGCAATGGATAGCAGTCTTTGTAGATTTTCCGGGTTGGTACGCAAATTGTTTTTTATACAGAGGAAGTTTCTTTAAGTTTTCTTCCCTAATGTGCTGATCCAATATTTTCTCCATTCTTTTAAGGAGAAAGGAACTGAGACTTATTGGTCGATATGACGAGGGCAGATTTTCCGGTTTCGGTATAAAAACAACCTTAACCTCTGTCCACCTGTTAGGAATGTATCCTAACAGCAGGATGCTCTATATAAATTTTATAGGACTGGTGCTGTATAGTTGATTCCTTGCTGCAACAGACAAGGATAGACCCCATCCAGTCCTGGAGATTTGAAAGGACTGAAAGTCGAAGTGGACATTTTTGACATTGGTTAGTGTTGCTGCCAGGCTCTTTTCTCTTCCCCTTATATTTGAAGAATCATCTACTACAGGATGTGAGTGTTGCTAGCCTGGTGTACAGTCCGGAAAGTGAGTAGCAAGCAAGAGTTTGCATGTGTCTTCCGGCTGCTTGGTGTAGCTCCCATCTGAATTCTTCAGAGTACCAATGACTTTGCTCTGACCCCCCACAAGGGCCTTTTGGAGCCGCACTGCCGTAGGGAGATCTTTAATATTTTCTCAGTGTTCTCTCCAGGCTGCATTTTTATAGGATACCCAGTCTCCCGTGTCTTTAGCTGTGTTGAACAACCTTCTTGCTTGACATCTTATTTGTGCAAGCTTTTAGTTCCACCAAGGCACATCCCGTTGTACACGTTTTTTGGCCTGTGGACAACTCTCACTAAAAGCCGTTATAATATCTGATTGTTCAGCTTCTGCCTAAATCTCACGCACCGTAGTTATCGATTGGTGTAAGCAATTGCCGCTTTCGTCCATGGTGAAGCGAAATAGTTCCCATTTCGTTTTCCTTGGGTTTCTGAAAACGGACTCATGATCAGAGAAGAGACCCATGTCGAACACAATATGTTTATGGTCCGACATTGATTCCTCCCCCGAGACGTGCCAATTTGTGACAGCGAAGGCCATGTTTTGGCTACATAGAGTAAGGTCAAGAACCTCCCCTCTAATGGCATTAACAAAAGTGGGTTCATTGCCACGATTTATGACATTGATGTTATGACAACTAATAAACTCCATGAGGTGCTCACCCCTGTTATTTATGTTCGTACTACCCCAAGCTGTATGGTGGGAGTTTACGTCACAGCAGAGGACCCATGGGATACCCTTCTGTTGGCAATACTAGATGAGGGATTTGGATTCAGCAGTAGCGACTGTTTCCTCCTCAAGCGGGCTACCCACCTGCCAAGAAATGCCTCAAGAAAAAAACGAGCATATATTTCTTGTGCCTGGTCAAGAAATTTTGACGTTTGCAAATTTTCAATTTTTTTGCAAATTACTCTTATAAAAATATACAAAATATGTTTAGCGAGACATGTACTTACCTTTGCCGTGAATCTGCACGTTTACTTCAAGAAATTTATACGAGCTTATTTATTTCTTGAGGTAAACCGGCGTTGCCAACTATCGAAAAGTGCTGTATTTTTTCTTATGAACTGAGTATTGGCTCAAGAAAACTTGACGTGTGAAATCGTTTCTTGACCATTTCTTGATCGTTTTTTTATATGGAGTTTGACATTTCTTGGCAGGTGAGTAGCCCGCTTCACCCGGAAAGTAAGCTGATGCTAAAATGGCCTCTTTTTCACCTCTTGGGTTGGAATTTTTGCCCAAACTGCAACCAAATCAGCAGACATAAACTGTAGGAGCGGGATAAACGACAGTTTCTTGTTTAGAAGCATCGCCGCCCTGGGACGGGAACCGGTGGCATAGATTAATTTACCATCAGCACTGCTTAAACCTTTTACAGAACCATGTAAATCCATGGTTCTTGAATGAAGGCCACTCCCAGACCTTCTCTGTTGAATCTTCTGCTAAGGACATCCGAAGCTGCCTTGACCATGCCAAGAAGATTCACCTGGAGGCATTTTAGACGCCTCGAACTGCGAGTGTTTGCTGGGAGGGTTGACATTATAAAGATTGTTTGCGGTCCCTATCCGCCACCGATGACTTAAGATTGCCGCTGAGCAAAGCATCCCCAGCCCCTTTTTTTTGTCGACTCAGGGTCTAGGGTTCTCACTACGTAATTGATTTGTCTGCCAGCCATGCCTGTAGCTTCAGTTTTTGATTCGGTACTAACCGAAAGGCCATATAATTCCCACGAGTGTAGGGGAAAGTAGGTCAGCTGGGAAATAGCCCCCGATATCCCAGTAAGACTGATTACAACCAGAGGGCGCCAGGTATCTGGAGGCCACCGTTATAAGTACGGTGACCATCCGTTCTGTTTTTGGCAGAACAGTTCTGTTTTTAAGAAGCTTGTTCTGCGTATTTTTTTTTCTAAGGGAAATAACAGAAATGTTCTTTTTTTAAGCAAATGTTCTGTTTTTGCTCTGCTTTTTTGTACCGGCAACCCTTTTAACAAATGTAAAGAGTAATACGGTGTTTCCACCAAAAACAAACACCGTGTTTGTAGGTTTTGGGTTTGAAATAATTGCAACTGTTTCCACTGCGTGTTTGATATAAATTGTGTTCAATCTGTCATTCGTGTAATTTTATTATTCGAAAATTTTGTGGAAAATGCTATTTACCCCAAAAGGCAGATCCAGGGTCGAAAGCCCACTGGTAGCCATTTGGGTCTTATAAAAGCTATAACCTTTATAACATAGTCCAACTTTTCGGTGGGACCTATCAAACAAGTGTTTGGCCCTATGATTTTGCGTTGCATTTTGAAAAATATTAAAAAATTTAAAAATTTTAAATATAAATTAATTTAATTTTAATTGTCAACAATTTTGACAAACTGAAAGCAATGGTAACATGATTACGATAAGAATTTAAAAACTAAAAGGAAATAATGACGTAAATGAACATTATTGCCATCTTTTAATGATAAATCGTATGCAAACCCAAAGCAAACACGCTTTTAAAAGGGGTTTGAAATGGGTTTGGGTTATGAAATTTGTATGAGATTTGACAAGGGTTTCGAGTAGTGTTTGAGTTTTGTTTGCTTTTGGTGGAAACACCATATAACTCAGTAAAGTTAGTCGACAGGAAATGGGTTCAATAATTTCAAAATTTTATGAAAAATTCAAATCTTTCAAAATATTTTCAGAATATTTTCAGAATAATTGGGTTGGTTTTAACCACGGTCAAGGGCTTCAAATCAAACCATAGTACTCATATTAAATCGATTTTAATATCATGGTGCAAATATGAACTTAGATGCTTACCCCCTTATTCACAAATAACACTGTGCAACACGAAAAAATACCTGGGAAAAGATAGCATTTTTCTGGTAGATTTCGGTGAGTTAAGAAGAACTGCGTACCAGAAATTTGCCGGACACCTCCAAAATCTTGAGTTAGGGGTATAAAACCGGGTTTTTCATACCTTCGAACACTTATGAGCCCATATCTTAGGTAGTTTTGACCCGATTTTTATTTATTTTTCTTTATTTCGATAGAAGAGATATAGACCTTTCTAACGATCTATATATGAACCGGAAAGAAGTGGTAAAAGTCGAAGTATTTGCCCCACAAACAAATTTTTTTCGTATTTTTTCGAGGTTGGTCAACTTTGGCGCTTGAATGGCATTCAACAGCAAATTTTGTTACGAGTGCAATGAAAGTTAATTTTCTCAAAAAAGTTGAAAACTGGCGAATTTATTAAGATTTCCATGAAAACTAAATTTAAAAAAAAGTTATTTTGCCATATAATTTGAAAAATTACGTATAAAAAACCAAGTACCTATAGTACTGATTTTAATTGATACAGTTTGGTTGAAATTATTTGAGATTACAATTTCAATGTTTTACAGACGTTCACAACATTTTTTACTGCAAAAAGATGATTACGTCATTCAAATCAGGAACACTTTTTTATTCCAAGCATTAAAAGTGTAACGTCAAATAGTTTATAAGCGAGTAGTCACGTGAGGACAATACCAAGCTTTGAGTAAAAAAGAGTTCTGTTTTTTCAAAAAAAAATTATGGTCACCGTAGTTATAAGACACATTAACGTAGTGCCTTTCATCCCATGAGCACGGTACGGATCACACTCGGGTTTACGGGTTTTATTGAGTTGTCCTTTCTTTGAACTTAAGTCGCCTTTACAACAGGCATACCTACCGCGGGCATATTCTAAACCCCCAACCCGCAGGGGCAAATACTGTTGGAGGACTCGGGCGCATCGCATTCCATCATTCGATCCGATTAAGTCAACAATGAAGTGAGCCATTACATAGAGCAAAGGTACGTACGGCGACTGTGAAATTGCAATTGGAATGTTACCGTACTGCACAATTTTATAGTGGCAGATATTGTTGATGAGATCATAGTTGATGTGAACATGCAAAACCGGATTATGAGCTATAGGAACATGGATGTGCCACTCAATTTTAATTACGAAAATAAGTACATCAGTAAGCGGGTACTCGTGGAGGATAGCCAACAAATTCCACCGAAGTCGGAGGCAGTCGGACAAATTGTGGGTTGTAGAGGAAGCAAACAAATCTAAGACGGATATACCAGTAGGAAAAGCACTGGTTTTGACAAAACAAGATGGAAGTATATCGGTAGAAGTACTTAACGAGTTCAGATCACCGATAAAGCTTTCCAAAGGAGCTTTATTGGGACAATGTCAGGAGGTTGAGGTAGTTATAAATTGTTAACAGCTCAAGGAAAAGGTTTTTAATAGCAACATTAATCTTTCAGATAATACAGGGTGGCGCAAAAGTAATCCTCCTATCAGAAAATGCTATAAATTTTGCGATTGGCCCTTAATGTCAGTTCTGTTTTGACATTTGTGTAATAAATACATGCGAAATACACGATAATAAACAATGTTACGCTACACTTCTCCAGAACGCCATCCTTAATCACCACCAAGAGGAAGATGACTTTTCATCAAAAATAATCATGAGTGATGAGGCCCATTTCCATCTTACCGGGTACGTAAATAAGCAAAATTTTCGCTTCTGGGGCACTGAAAATCCGCGTGTAACCCACGAAGAGCCATTACACCCGCTCAATGTCACTGTATGGTGTGCTTCGAAGACGTCGCGGGCCAAACGGTTACTGTGAGTGGTGAGCGCTACAGAGATCAACGAGTTCTTTTTGCCGCAACTTGATGAATTTTGATTGGAAAACATGTCGTTCCAACAAGACGGTGCAACAGCACACACTGCATTTCCCGGATGCCTAATCTACCGTTTTGGCGATTTGCACTGGCCAGCAAGATCGCCTGATTTGACCGCTCCAGACTTCTTTTTGTGGGGATTTTTGAAGTCGCGTCAAGAATGTGAGGACCTTTCGCCGGAAGTTTTGGCCAAAGTGATGGAAAATGCCATAAAAAGGGCTCAAATGACAATCAACTGTGGCGGCGGCCATTTACATGACATCATATCCTCGACTTGATGTAAAAAAATTTAAAAGACCAAATAAAAATAATCCACAAGAAGAATCAAAGTTTTTCATTTTTTTTTTAATTACAGCCAAAAAACATCGGAAGGTTACTTTTGCGCCACCTTGTATCACGGCGTGGACGCAAGGGCAAAACAACTTCTACTAAAGTACTCTAGCATATTTGACAAGGATGTCTCCAAGCCAGGTCGAACCAATGTATTGGAGCATCAAATTGATACCGGTGATGCGAGACCAATCCGCCAAGCTCCTCGAAGTGTTCCATTGGCCAAACGCCAAGCTTTAAGAGAAATTATACAGGAAATGAGTGACAGCGGCGTGATCGAACCATCAGCTAGTCGATGGAGCTCACCGGTAGTGCTAGTGAAAAAGAAGGATGAAAAAATGCGGTTCTGCGTGGATTACCGGAAGTTGAACGACGTAACGAAGAAAGACACCTATCCATTGCCGAGAATTGGCGATACCCTGGACTCACTATCTACACTTACTCACTTACTTAAAATAGCCTTTAACCGCCTAGGCGATTTTGGCCGTCCATCTATCTACACTGGACTTGAAAAGTGGAGGTTAAAGATGAAGATAAGGAAAATACAGCTTTCAGCGTAGGAGAAGGGCTGTGGCAATTTACGGTAATGCCCTTTGGACTATGTAACGCTCCAGCTAGCGCCTCCCTACAAGAAACGCTGATATTTTGCACTAACACACTTACACCCAAAATTGACATTGCTGATACTCTATTGACAAAATACTGACTATTTTCACAAGTGACTGTCATATGACCATAAAATGATTACTGCAAATGGTGCATTTTCTTAATTCCACGTATTTTGAAGCTGACGCGCATTCTCTGCAAATCGTTTAAATACAAAATAAATTGTACAAGAATGGTGGCTGTAATTTTGGCAACGATCGTGGAGGACGCAATGACCGTAGTCGCAGCGGCAGCTGTCGTGAAATTCCACTCATAAACCCATGAGCGGAAATCAAATGAATATTAGTGGTGGCGTTGGTAGTGGTTTTGGTGGTGACGGCATGAACCAAAGTGGTGGCTTTGGTGGACGAAGAGATAACGATTGAGGAATCGAATCTGGCGGTATGGGTGGTGGTGGCTTTGACCGAATGCAGGAAATCTTCCCTCTGATCATAATCCAAAAAAACAGTATGCAAGATACCATTCCCAAAGATTGGCTGGTGTTATAATTGGCAAAGGCGCCCGCATTCGACGCGTAATGATTCTGGTGCATACATAACAAATCGATGAGCCATTAACTGACCCAAATGGCTCAGTATCTTTTCCAACAGAGCGTGCATGTGTAATGTCCATGCGTTTGATAACAGAATATACATACAAGCATATGTAAATTATTTTGGGAGAAAGAAAACAAGGTAGGTAATTTAAGAATTCAATAAAAAAAAAATAATAATTGAACATTTCAATTTTCTAGGCGTTTGTAAAAAAGGAGTCTCTCTTTCAAAGCCACCAGCCTGCAGTAAAGTGCGCAGAACAAACACGATGGATAATTATATTTTAAGTTTTAATTCATAAACATATTTATTTTTGAGATTGTGTTATCTTTTAAACATTGTCCATTAAAAAATAAATACAAAATGTAATACTAACAGCAACGTATAATTTTTGATATTTTATGACAATGCTCAGCTGTGATAATGTTATGGTCAACACTGACAGTTTCAACTTTTTTGCAATGCGTCGGCTAAACGTGCAAAAGTGACAAGTCCAATTTTTTTCATATTTGAGTTAATGATGCAGTTCGATAGGTAAATAAGAAATACATATTATAAAAAAAAAATATATGTAAAATATCAAAAGTAAAAAGCGTCAAAGAAGAAAGCAAACAAAAAACAAGAACTGGTTTGCAGTTAAAAATGAAAATTTGCGCCAAAGGGGTAAACAATACTTTGGTAAAAGAAAAGAAGGTGTGGTTTGGAATTATGAAAAATTGAAAAATGCAAGATCTCTCAAACAACGATGCGATTGCGTGGATAAAGGTAGTGGGTACATAAAAAAATGCGGACAAATAACTTAGTCGATAAGGCACGATTTATTTAAAGAATGAACTGGGGCGAAAGGAAATTGTATGTAAAAAGCTTAGTTTACTCAATTTCGCCAAAACGGCCAGGACACCGTGTCACAGAAACTATGTCTAAGAGAAGTCAGTCACTTCAGTATCACCTGAAAGTGAATAATAACAATTTACGCGTGTGCCGAAAGCTTTTCTTGAACTCATTGAATATTGGCAGGAATACTGTCATGAAATGGGTGGAAAAGCCTTTACGTAAAAACCCAATGACAAAAGTACGTGAACAATCAGATCAACGGCAAGTTTTTGATTCTCTTCCACCAACGGAATCATATTATGGCCGATCTCAAAGTACCAAAACATACCTTTTGTCAGAATGGCGTTCAAAGGCAATGATTTATGATTTCTACGTTAAAAACTGGTGTCATGAACGAGAAAAACCACCACTATCCCTAACAGTTTTTAATAATACATATACACACCCCAAAAAGATCAGTGCGATTATTGTTCACGCCATAATGTGGAAAATTATTCACCAGAGAACTACAAATTGCACCAAGAAAAAAATGAAGCCAGAGAGGAAAAAAATAGAGATAAAATGTAACAGCCATTCGTGTTTACAGTTGACCTGCGAGCTGTTTTCATGGCACCGAAGGCTAATGTCAGCTCCTTTTACTATCGTACTAAATTGCAGGTGCATAATTTGGTGTTCTTCAATCTAAAAACAAGGAAGCGTATTGCTTCTTATGGAACGAGGCCGAGGGCGGATTAACTTCCGAGGATTTTGCAAGTGTGTGGGTTTACTTCATTGAACAAAAGGTCTTACCTAATTTACAAGAGAATAATTAGTCTGTTAACATAATTTTCTACAGCGACGGATGCTGTTACCAAAATCGTATCTATACATTGTCAAACACTTTGCTTAACACAGCAATTACAAACAAAATCAGCATTGAGCAAAAAATGCTGGAAACAGGCCATACAAAAATGTAGGCCGACAGTGTACATTCTTGTATTGAACGCGCTTTGAAGAATAGAAATATTAATGTACCAGCAGATTATGTTTCAGTATGTAAAAATGCACGGAAAAAACCGAAACCGTATGATGTGACCTATTTGGGCCATACATTTTTAAAATCTTTTAAGAAAGTTAATTATGTTAAAACAATTCCTCCTGGCCGCGGTACGGGTGACTCAAAGGCGACAGATATACGAGCAATAAAGTATACTTCAGAGAGAGAAATTTATTATAAATTAAGATTTTCGCATGAATGGAACAGTCTACCACAACGTATTAATAAAAGTATAAGGTGTGACTTAGCGCCCTTTACAACGAGAGAAGAAGAATAACGCAACGAAAGTATGAAGTTCTACACATTTTGAAAACTACATTACCAAAAGACTATCACAAATACTACGAAGACTTACTACATGACTGAATTTCTATTTAATTTTTACATGGAATTTTTAATTTAATTTATAAATTTTTTTAACAGCCAAAAAAGTTTGAATAAAATGAATTTAATAAAATAAAGCTACCTATGGGCATGAAGTGCATATTATATAACATTACTGTCTTTTTATTCTTTTTGAATCGTGGGGAAGGAATAAAGAGCTGCAAAATAATAAGGTGCTAAGTCCAACTCTAAAATTGAAAAGTCTTGCAGAAAATAAGCTAAGTCCCTAAAAACTGTATAAATAAGTATTGATAGATTTTTTTATTTCAAAAATTGTTTAATTTGAAGACTCCACGGATATAACAAACCTGTGTATTTATAGTTTATATAAATATTTACAGAAATATTTTTTAAAATGTTTTTTGTCTCTCCTGAACATTTTCAAAAAGCGGACTTGTCACTTTTGCGCGTTTAGCCGACGAATGGTCAGTTATGATAGTCTTATAGTCAGCAATGACACAACAATACAGTGAGAGAAAGAGTAGTGCAGATAATCTGCTACAATATCCATAGCGTAATTGAGCCCGAGTGACCCTGGCAAAACAGCATTCACCGGACAGAGCGCGACATGGTGGCCAACAGACGTGTCATGGATGTGCCCCAAGGCCCATTTATGTACCTCTGGATCAAACAGCGTTGTTATTAAGTGCCGGATCTCATCAAAATGTTTACGTAGATGCTTCCTTACGGTCCTAGGAGGCGGAGTTTGCTCAAACAGTTACCTAATGGGGTGCTGTGGTTTACAGCAATTCAGCAGGTACTGCTTGTTTAGCATTTCATTATGCTCCTTAACTGGAAGCATTTCCGCCTCATGGTGTGTATGAGTTATAGGAGACATAAGGACGCACCCCGTAACGGTTCTGAGTGCGGTGTTTTGACATGCCCGCAGCTGACTCCAATGAACGCTTGCAAGCCCCGGTGGCCATATCGGCGACGCATAGTTCAGGATCGGCCGACCAATTGCTTTATAAGTTACCAACAACGTTTCTTTATCTTTACCCCAAGTGATGCCGGCTAGTGACTTGAGGATTTCGTTGCGGCTCTGTAATTTAGAGACAATTGCAGCTGAATGGGCAGCGAAAGTGTGCATGGTGTCGAAAGTCACTCCTAAGATTTTGGGGTGAGCGACAGTAGGTATTTTTTGATCGCCTACATAGATTTCTAATTCCAGCCAACTTGCGCCGTCCAAGTCGAGAATAGTGTCGCCGGAGACTTTGTTGGCGACAATGTCAAGCTCCGAGCGGTGAAGAACTCGACAAGAGAGGGGAGATAACCATTTATTTTAGAGCACAGCTCATCAACAGAGGTGCCTGTTGCCAATATCGTGCAGTCATCTGCGTAAGAAACAATCGTAACTTCTTCTGGTGGAGGAGGAAGCTTCGCAATATAGAAGTTAAACAATAACGGGGAAAGGACACCACCCTGGGGTACCCCTTGTTTGATCTTCTTGGCTTTTGATTTTTTGTTCTTCCAGATCGAACACCAGTTGCGCATGATCAACTGTGTCAAAAGCTTGACTCAGATCAAGGGCAACTAGAACCGTCCTGTCATTGGTTCTATTTTGATTTAGTCCGTCAGTTATCTGAGTGTTTATGGAGTGATATCGGACGATATGACTCCCCAACGTTGGCTGGCTTGCCAGGCTTTAGTAGTGGGATCACAGTTGCCTGCTTCCATTTATCGGGTATGACAGCTGTGGTTAAGGACAAATTGAAGACGGCAGTGAGGTACTTAACTCCTACAGCACCGATGTGTTTAAGGTGCACCATGGCTATGCCATCGGGACCGATGGCTTTGGAGTTCTTGGCTTTCCTGATGGCCTCTTGAGCGTCTGTAGCGGTGATGGGAACAGGGGCATAGTTTTTGTGTTTATGCGCACGCCTTAAAATTCCACGTCTTGTCCTGTCCTGTGCAGGATGAGGGACATACTGTCTGCAAAATCCTGTGCACGTTTCTTTGGGTCGTTGAAAGTCTTTCACTGAAGGTGATGTCGACATTCTTTGGAGGACCCGTAGGATTGGACAAGGATTTGACTGGACCATAATTTCCCAACACCGGTAGAGAGGTTACAAGACCTGAGGTGCTCCTCCCATTTGGCTTGTTTGTGTTCGTTGACAAGCCGCCCGATTTCCACGTTGAGATCACCAATCTGTGGATCTGAAGGATCGATTTTGCGTATGAGGTCACGTTCGTTAGCCAAGACTGCGGCCCCAGCTGGGAATATTTCGCTCACCAACGTGTACATCAGTCGGAATGGGAAGATCACCAAAGGAGCTCTCCGTGAATTCCATAAAGCCAACCAGTTAGCCTTCTTGAAGTTCACGTATAATCTTTTCTCCGAGGTTATAAAATCCGAGGCACGTTCGACGGACAGGATGATGGGCAGATGGTCAGATGACAAAGCCACCATCGGGTGCCAGTTAATGCTGTTAATTAAGGCTAACAATAGTTAGGTCCGGCGAGCTACTGCAATTAACTGCCATCCTTGTAGGGGCGTCTGCGTTTACAGTGCAGAAAGGGGAAGAGTCGATTTGCTCGGCTAATTCCCGTCCTCTGCTATCCACAGAAAGGCGTGAATGCCACATATCATGGTGGGCATTAAAATCGCCCATGATGATACGGTTATCGCCACAAAGAAACGCCCTAAGGTCAGGGCGATAACTTCTGGGGCAGCAGGTGACGGGGGGAATGTATATATTAATTAGCTTTGAGATTTTGAGTAGAAAATTTAATTTACTTTACATAAGCGAGTTTTATGTAAAATTTTTTCTTTGTTATTTATTTCATCAAATAAAGTAACATTCATCATCATCATTTATTGGCGCTTAACCGCCTAAGCGATTTTGGCCGTTTCGCATCAAAGCACGCCAGTCATTCCTTTTTAGCGATAACGGACGCCAATTGGAAACCCCAAGGAAGTTCAAGTCATCCTCCACCTATTGTTTCCATCTCAGTCGAGGCCTCCCCCTTCCTCTGCTGCCGAATTCAGGCGACGATAGGAAAACCTTCTGTGCTGGAGCTTCTTTGTCCATTCGCATAACATGGCCCAGCCAGCGGAGTCTTTGGGCTTTAATTCGCTGGACTATGGTCAGATATGCGTAGAGCTCGTACAGCTCATCGTTAAATTTCCTTCTATACTCGCCGTTGGCATCACGGGAAGGACCATAAATCTTCCGGAGAACTTTTCTCTCAAATACTCCAAGGGCCATCTCATCTTCTCTTGACATTGTCCATGAATCTGAGCCATACATCAGGACAGGTATGATGAGAGACTTATAGAGCGTGATCTTTGTTCTTCGAGAGAGGACTTTACTTCTCAATTGCCTACTCAGTCCAAAGTAGCACTTGTTGGCAAGAGTGATTCTCCGCTGGATTTCTAGACTGATATTGTTTTCGGTGTTGATACTGGTTCCCAAATAGACGAAGTCCCTCCAGTTTCAAATTTGTAACTATCAACAGTGACATGGCTGCCAAGGCGTAGGTGCGCCGATTCTTTCTTTGATGACAGCAAATACTTCGTCTTGTCCTCGTTCACGGCAAGACCCACTTTTTTCGCTTCCTTATCCAGTCCAGAGAAGGCAGCGCTTACGGCGCGGTTGTTAAGGCCAATGATATCAATATCATCGGCATACGCCAGCAATTGCACGCTCTTGTAAAAGATTGTACCATTGCGGTTTAGCTCTGCTGCTCGAATTATCTTCTCCAGCATCAGATTGAAGAAATCGCACGAAAGGGAGTCGCCCTGTCTGAAGCCTCGTTTGGTTTCAAATGGCTCAGAGAGGTCCTTCCCGATTCTGACGGAGCTGTTGGTATTGCTCAACGTCATTTGACAAAGCCGTATAAGCTTTGCAGGGAAGTCAAATTCAGACATGGCGGCATACAGGCAACTCCTTTTTACGCTGTCAAAAGCGGCTTTAAAATCGACAAAGAGATGGTGAGTGTCGATTCTCTTACCATGGGTCTTCTCCAGGATTTGGCGTATCGTGAAAATCTGGTCGATGGTAGACTTACCAGGTCTAAAGCCACACTGATAAGGTCCAATCAGTTTGTCTACGATGGGCTTCAGCCTTTCACACAACACGCTAGAAAGAACCTTATATGCGATATTAAGAAGATTAATTCCGCGGTAGTTGGTGCGGTTAGCGGGATCGCCTTTCTTGTGGATTGGGCAAAGCACACTTAAATTCCCATCCGGAGGCATGCATTCGTCTGACCATATTCTACATAAGAGCTGATGCATGCTTTTTACCAGCTCTTCGCCTCCGCGTTTGAACAGCTCGGCGGGTAGTCCGTCTTTTCCAGGCGCTTTGTTGTTTTTGAGCCGGGATATATCTATCCTCACTTCATCATAGTCAGGTGGTGGGACGACTTTTCCATCGTCAGGGATTGGGATATCGGGTTCGACGTCTCCCTCGCAATTTAGCAGTGAGGAGAAGTGCTCCCTCCATAATTTAAGTACACTTTGTACGTCGGTTACCAGGTCGCCATTATTGTCCTTACAGGAGCTTGCCCCGGTCTTAAAACCTTCCGTCATCCGCCGGATCTTTTCATAGAATTTTCGGGCATCATTCCTGCCAGCCAGCATCTCAAGCTCCTCACACTCACGCCTTTCGGCCTCACTTTTCTTTTTTCTGAAAAGGCGTCTCTCTTCCTTCTTTGCCTCACGATATTGTTGCCATACACTGCGGGTTGCGCCCGTTCGCAACGTCTCCTTGTAGGCAGCGTCCTTTTTTTTCGAGGCAGTTGTGCATTCCTCATCGTACCAGTTGTTCTTGCGGGCTCGCTGGAACCCTATAGTGGCCTCAGCGGCGGTACGCAATGAGTGAGAGATATGCTTCCATTGCTCGGTTACATCGTTAGGTCGAGGATTGCCCTCTGCTAGCAGGTGTGAGAGTCGAGTTGTGAAATTATCAGCTGTCTGTGTCATGCGCAGCTTCTCGACGTCAAACTTTCCTTCCGTTACTGTGCGCACTTTCTTCGTTGCACAGAGGCGTGTGCGTATCTTGGCTGCGACAAGATAATGGTCAGAGTCAATATTGGGACCACGCAGTGTACGCACGTCCAGAACGGTGGAGCTATGTCTGCCGTCAATCAAGACATGATCAATCTGGTTTCTAGTTCTTTGATCAGGGGACAGCCATGTGGCTTGGTGTATTTGCTTAAGCTGGAACCTGGTACTACTGATGACCATATTGCGAGCAGCGGCGAAGTCAATCAACCTAGTGCCGTTGGGGGATGTTATATCGTGGAGACTGAATTTTCCAACTGTGGGACCAAAGACTCCTTCCTTGCCCACCTTGGCATTAAAGTCGCCGAGCACGATTTTGATATCATGCTGTGGGCAGCGATCATATGTCTGTTCAAGTTTATCGTAGAAGGAGTCCTTCTCTGCGTCGTCCGTCTCCTCAGTCGGCGCATAGGCGCAGATAAATGTTATGTTGAAAAACCTCGCCTTGATGCGGATCGCAGCGAGACGCTCGTTCACAGGAGTGAACGCTAATACTTGGCGGCGAAGTCTCTTTCCCACCACGAATCCTACACCACGCGCTTTGCCGCGTGTCTGGCCACAGTAGTATACGTCACAAGGACCGATGGTCGTCTTTCCTTGCCCCGTCCATCGCATTTCCTGCAGGGCGGTGATGTCAGCCTTTGCGCCTACGAGGACATCAACCAGTCGGGCAGCGGTACCGTCCCTTGAAAGGGTCCGGACATTCCCGGTACATGCCCTAATATCCAAATCGTTATGCCTTATTCGTTTTGCCGGGTCGTCAACATTAAAGGGGGTTCTCATCCGAGGCTTTGTATATTTTTTCATTGGAATTAAGTTTTTTACGTGGCGGGTCCCAAACCCAGCGCACAACCCGTTTCGGGGTTTTGGAAAATATTTACACATTTATATAGCGAGCCGCTTGCTTCAAGACAGACGCCCGCTTGCAGCCGCACCTCATGGTGAACAGACGCTACGCAAAAACCTCGGTGAGCCCTTAAACCAAGTATGTCAGAGTGGCCCCACCGGGGCTCCCTCTCTTTCTGCCGCGAGCCTAGGTAGCTCCCGTTGCCCAGAGTGCACGAACGAGGACGCAAGAGTCGGGATTGAGCAAGGTCACGGTTATCGCCACAAAGAAACGCCCTAAGGTCAGGGCGATAACTTCTGGGGTAGCAGGTGACGGGGGGAATGTATATATTAATTAGCTTTGAGATTTTGAGTAGAAAATTTAGTTTACTTTACATAAGCGAGTTTTATGTAAAAATTTTTCTTTGTTATTTTTTTCATCAAATAAAGTAACATTAGGTTCATCAATTTTCTTAACAATAAAAGGACCTTGATATATATTTTCATGTTTATTTCTTGGATCCTTTTGTAAAATAACTTGATCGCGAATTTTCACAACTAATTGACGAGCCGTCTTATCATAGAAATTTTTAGTTTGTAATTTCTTTTCATTTATTAGATTTTGTGCCATTTTATGTGTGTTTTGCATTCGAAATTTTATTTCCTTAGCATAGTTTTCGACACTATAAATTGGATCAATTTTATCTTTTGTTAATTCATTTGGCAAAATTGCCTTTTTTGCAAATACTAATTCATATGGAGAAAATTTATTGTCAAAAACTGTACTTGTTGTAGTATTGTGTAAAAATGTAAAGTACTTTAAATAAGGATCCCAATCTGAATGGGTATCATTCAAATATGCACGTAAGTATTCGTTAAAGACTCTATTGTGGCGAATGTACTCAAGAATCGCTTATCTTCCAACACTAGCGTTGCTACGTGCGGCCAATGGCAATGGCGGGATGCTCGCACGTAATAAGATATGCAAAGAAACGAAAAGATCGGCGAGTGAGTGAGGAAATAAACAATGTTATTTGAATGTAAATATGTACAATAGTTTTATTAAAGGTAACTTGTATGTGAAAATGAAATATAATGGAATTGAAGTAATTACAAAGTGCACAATAAATTATTATAAGGAAATGTAATTGGTTACTTTACCTTGGTTTGGCAGCTGATGACTCTCGTATGCTCGGAAAAGAAGTGATCGAGTGTTTAGATAAATATCAGCTCTGTACCGCCGCCGAAAGCCTACATTTGTAGGATTCGAAGGGGAAAGAGCTGTTATCGGTATGAAGATAAAAAGTAAAAAGTAATAGCGCGGAAGATACTACGGTTTGCTACGAGGGGCGGCCGATATATTTAGACCGGTGGCCTAACATGCCGGCCCCCCTTGCGAAAAGCAACTCTAAAAGAAAAGGAGGAGTCACCAGCAACCGCTCCAATCTAAAACTTACGCTAACACGACGACTCTATGGATGGTGAATGTGTGCTATGGCCCCATAGGCTCTCCATGCTAGCTGCTACAATTGCCCTGTTGTGGATGAAAAGGAAAGGTTAGAATATGGACGTGGTTATGCCTAGCTCATTGCACCTTACTATTAGTGTTTCGAATTTTCTCCATGGTGTGTAGAGGATAATAATTGGGAAATTTTATTGCTGGTAAGCTTATGCTTATGTGTAATGGAGTGTGGTTGCTAAGTGACCTTGCTCAATCCCGACTCTTGCGTCCTCGTTCGTGCACTCTGGGCAACGGGAGCTACCTAGGCTCGCGGCAGAAAGAGAGGGAGCCCCGGTGGGGCCACTCTGACATACTTGGTTTAAGGGCTCGCCGAGGTTTTTGCGTAGCGTCTGTTCACCATGAGGTGCGGCTGCAAGCGGGCGTCTGTCTTGAAGCAAGCGGCTCGCTATATAAATGTGTAAATATTTTCCAAAAACCCCGAAACGGGTTGTGCGCTGGGTTTGGGACCCGCCACGTAAAAAACTTAATTCCACACTGAGAGAAATGCATTGAATGTTGTGACAATATCACTATTGATAGCGCCGAGTTTGATGCAATATTTATTCAGAATGAGCGAGTTATCAAAAATTATTTGCTCCCAATAAAAAGTAAAATGACATGTCAACCATTTCGATATGATGTACTATTTTTTATATTTATGGATAAAATACTAATATATTTGAACGGCATGTCAATATCTATGGTCGTGATATGAATTTCTATTGTCGGTATATCCATATCCCTATTTACTGCATAGTAATAATGGTAGAGACAGCGTATTAATATATATGGACGAAATGTAAATTTTTCTGGGACGCATAATCATAATAGTTCATCAATTTTTACTATGGATTTTCTAACAATATTACAACTTGTTGGAGCGGTTTTTTTAAATTCAAAATTTTTTGAATTTCTTATGATTGAACATTTTTCTAAAAATTGTATAATATGCCGTAGCCGAATGGTAGAATACTGGGCTAACGTGCCAGAGGAGCATGGTTCGAGTCTCACTGAAGCCAGATGTCAAATTATATAAAATTTTGTTTTTTTACACTATTTAGAATTTATCAATAGTTTATATGGATACCATTTCAATAGTGATTTATCAAAAAAGCATTGATGAAACATCCATATTCATTGATGGGACAGAAATATCAATTTTTATTTAATGTGATATCAATAATTATGGATGTTCGATCCATAGATTTCCCTCCGTGCAATGAAAACAAAATCAAAGCCTCGGATGAGAACCCCCTTTAATGTTGACGACCCGGCAAAAAGAATAAGGCATAATGATTTGGATATTAGGGCATGTACCGGGAATGTCCGGACCCTTTCAAGGGACGGTGCCGCTGCCCGACTGGTTGATGTCCTCGTAGGCGCAAAGGCCGACATCACCGCCCTGCAGGAAATGCGATGGACGGGGCAAGGAAAGACGACCATCGGTCCTTGTGACGTATACTACAGTGGCCAGACACGCGGCAAATCGCGTGGTGGGAAAGAGACTTCGCCGCCAAGTATTAGCGTTCACTCCTGTAGACGAGCGTCTCGCTGCGATCCGCATCAAGGCGAGGTTTTTCAACATAACATTTATCTGCGCCGACTGAGGAGACGGACGACGCAGAGAAGGACTCCTTCTACGATAAACTTGAACAGACTTATGATCGCTGCCCCAAGCATGATATCAAAATCGTGCTCGGCGACTTTAATGCCAAGGTGCGCAAGGAAGGAGTCTTTGGTCCTACAGTTGGAAAATTCAGTCTCCACGATATAACATCCCCCAACGGCACTAGGTTGATTGACTTCGCCGCTGCTCGCAATATGGTCATCAGTAGTACCAGGTTCCAGCATAAGCGTGCGTACACTGCGTGGTCCCAATATTGACTCTGACCATTATCTTGTCGCAGCCAAGATACGCACACGCCTCTGTGCAACGAAGAAAGTGTGCACAGTAACGGAAGGAAAGTTTGACGTCGACCTAACGATGTAACCGAGCAATGGAAGCATATCTCTCACTCATTGCGTACCGCCGCTGAGGCCACTATAGGGTTCCAGCGAGCCCGCAAGAACAACTGGTACGATGAGGAATGCAAAACTGCCTCGAAAAAAAGGACGCTGCCTACAAGGAGACGTTGCGAACGGCTGGCTGACAGGAATGATGCCCGAAAATTCTATGAAAAGATCCGGCGGATGACGGAAGGTTTTAAGACCGGGGCAAGCTCCTGTAAGGACAATAATGGCGACCTGGTAACCGACGTACAAAGTGTACTTAAATTATGGAGGGAGCACTTCTCCTCACTGCTAAATTGCGAGGGAGACGTCGAACCCGATACCCCAATCCCTGACGATGGAAAAGTCGTCCCACCACCTGACTATGATGAAGTGAGGATAGCTATATCCCGGCTAAACAACAACAAAGCGCCTGGAAAAGACGGACTACCCGCCGAGCTGTTCAAACACGGAGGCGAAGAGCTGGTAAAAAGCATGCATCAGCTCTTATGCAGAATATGGTCAGACGAATGCATACCTCCGAATTGGAATTTAAGTGTGCTTTGCCCAATCCACAAGAAAGGCGATCCCGCTAACTGCACCAACTACCGCGGAATTAGTCTTCTTAATATTGCATATAAGGTTCTTTCTAGCGTGTTGTGTGAAAGGCTGAAGCACATCGTAGACAAACTGATTGGACCTTATCAGTGTGGCTTTAGACCTGGTAAGTCTACCATCGACCAGATTTTCACGATACGCCAAATCCTGGAGAAGACCCCTGATAAAAGAATCGACACACAGCATCTCTTTGTCGATTTCAAAGCCGCTTTTGACAGCGCAAAAAGGAGATGCCTGTATGCCGCCATGTCTGAATTTGACTTCCCTGCAAAGCTTATACGGCTTTGCCAAATGACGTTGAGCAATACCAACAGCTCCGTCAGAATCGGAAAGGACCTCTCTGAGCCATTTGAAACCAAACGAGGCTTCAGACAGGGCGACTCCCTTTCGTGCGATTTCTTCAATCTGATGCTGGAGAAGATAATTCGAGCAGCAGAGCTAAACCGCAGTGGTACAATCTTTTACAAGAGCGTGCAATTGCTGGCGTATGCCGATGATATTGATATCATTGACCTTAACAACCGCGCCGTAAGCGCTGCCTTCTCTGGACTGGATAAGGAAGCGAAAAAAGTGGGTCTTGCCGTGAATGAGGACAAGACGAAGTATTTGCTGTCATCAAAGAAAGAATCGGTGCACCTGCGCCTTGGCAGCCATGTCACTGTTGATAGTTACAAATTTGAAACTGTGAGGGACTTCGTCTATTTGGGAACCAGTATCAACACCGAAAATAATATCAGTCTAGAAATCCAGCGGAGAATCACTCTTGCCAACAAGTGCTACTTTGGACTGAGTAGGCAATTGAGAAGTAAAGTCATCATACCTGTCTTGATGTATGGCTCAGATTCATGGACAATGTCAAGAGAAGATGAGATGGCCCTTGGAGTATTTGAGAGAAAAGTTGTCCGGAAGATTTATGGTCCTTCCCGTGATGCCAACGGCGAGTATCGAAGGAAATTTAACGATGAGCGGTACGAGCTCTACGCAGATCTGACCATAGTCCAGCGAATTAAAGCCCAAAGACTCCGCTGGCTGGGCCATGTTATGCGAATGGACAAAGAAGCTCCAGCACAGAAGGTTTTCCTATCGTCGCCTGAATTCGGCAGCAGAGGAAGGGGGAGGCCTCGACTGAGATGGAAACAACAGGTGGAGGATGACTTGAACTCCCTTGGGGTTTCCAATTGGCGTCAGTTATCGTTAAAAAGGAATGACTGGCGTGCTTTGATATGCAACGGCCAAAATCGCTTAGGCGGTTAAGCGCCAATAAATGATGATGATGAAGCTTATGCTGAAGGAGTACACACTCCGCCAAGCCAACGAAAGATGGCTACAATCTCCAGGATGCCGGATATCCAAAGAAACCTGGCCGAAATGGGATCATAAAAGATCAAGACAAATTTATGCCCTAAGGAGAAGAGAAATCTCCATATTAATAGGCGTATTAACTGGGCTCATTGGTAGGCACGCAGAAAGACTTGGTGTGCCCTACCGACGATGCTGTAGGAGTTGTATGGATGATGAGGAGGAGGAAACGGTGGAGCACCTCATCTGCAACTGCCCGGCTTTAAGTGGCGCGAGAATGCGCTTTTTGGGAGTTCCCTTCCTGGTCAGCCTACGCCAGGTCACGGAGCTGGACATAAAGGACCTGATGGCCTTCATCAAGTCATCTAAATGGTTCGAGGAGGAGTAACGGTGTCGGTATAGGTCAGTCCCGGGATTCTGCTATGTGGAGAATTCCGTTAATACCGGGATTTTCCATATGGCAGGGTCCCGGAACTGACTTTCCTAGTGTTGGTGGTATCACAACGGGCCTTTTAATACTGGCCTAGGTGTGCCTCTGCGGCAGCCACTTGAACCTAACCTAACCAAAGAACCAGATATTGTTAGACCGAAAATTGTGGCCTAGGCTAATAATCCGTTGATTTGAAATGGCGGTGTGGCGTTCAACATGATGTTGGCGTAGACGTCGGCGCCTAACACGAGGCGCAATGGCGAGGCGCGGAAACATTCAGGGTCCGCCAGTTTCATGAACTGAAAATGGCCCGCCACTGTGCCATCGATGTTCGAAGATGGGGTCAACCCATGATGGCGTGCGACGACCATCGCCTGGGTAGTGATCCTTCGGTTTACCCCATGTTGTCCTCGTAGGACCAGCGTGCACCTCATCGGCCGCGTTCCCCCAAGTCGAGGTCAATGGCGAGCTCGCTATCAATGACCGACGTGGGAGAACACGGGTCGATCAGGGCACGCACAATGTGAAGTCTGCCTCCGGCTTCAATGGATACTACAGCGGTGGGGGCAATAGCGACAAATGACCGCAATATTATGTCGTCGGTGGGTGTATTTACCGCTCTGCCAGACCGAAACGTGGCGGGCAGATGTCTGTGGCGTACTACTGTGGTATCGCTGACGGTGGAATTGGCCGGATAAGGTGCCGTCCGACCCGCTGTAAGGCGTGATGAGCGGAAAGGACGCGTTTCCGCGTCACCCCGTCTTACATCGGTGGGACGGCGAGATGGTCGGAAAGGGCGCGTTTCCGAGCCACCAGGGTTCAGCTTACCGGGCCTGGGAAGTGGTCGGAAAGTACGGGTTTCCGAGCCACCCTTTCCTCTCTTTTCTGCTGGAGCTGGTTCGTGGCTCTCCACAGCTCGTGCCGTAGTAGCGGTCGGAAAGAACGTGTTTCCGCGCCGCTGAGCTGTGGAGTCGGATTGGCCCTGGCTGCCTGTTCTTCTTCCTCTTCTTCGGCCACCTGGTCTGCCCAGGATTTCGTTGTTTCTGTGAAGGTCCCTGCCACCACAGAACATTGTCGACCAAATCTCTTGCTGATAGTCCTCTGCTGGCCAGATCTGCTTTACTTCAACTTTTACCACAATTTTTGTTATTCTGTGAGCCACGAAGGTTGACCAAGAACACGGTGGTTTTCGGATCCATGCTATGACGATAGTTGAGTCCGTCTATAGGTGTATGTTGAATGTGCCTAAGTTCAGGTTTTCGATGACGGTTTCCAAGGTTTCGGCCAGCAAAACCGCTCCACACAACTCTAATCGGGGTAAGGAAATGGTCTTCACTGGGGCTACTCTTGTTTTCGCCATTAACAGGTTAACAGGTTATTTTGGGTACTATGACGGCTGGGCCAGCCATCCCAATGGATCGAAAAGTTTGGCGATGGCTGATAGTATAGCCCGTTTAGTTGTGCTATCCCTATTTTCAATGGGCTTAGCTGTAAAATAAAACTGGTCGGAATGCGCGTTCCAACGGATTCCGAGTGTTTTCACTGTAATGGAGTCTTCGAACTCCAAAAAGTCCTCCTTTAGTCGATGAGGTTTGGGTATTCCCTGTAGTATTTTGCTGCAGTTTGACGTCCATTTTCGAAGGGATAAGCCTGCAGACTGTAATGCATGTGTTATTTCATCGCGCGCTTTAATAGCTGTGTATGCCCTCCTGAAAGGACGTCATCGACATACATGCTTGATCGTCGAATATTGGCAGCGATGGGTAATGAAGTTTCCACGTCGTCCGCGAGCTGATGCAGTGTTCTGATTGCTAAATATGGAGCACAATTAACTCCAAATGTTACCGTCTTTAACTAGTAGACAGTGATTGGGTTCTCAGGTCTGGTCCGAAAAACTATTCTTTGGAATTGCGTCGGATTGGGTTTGACCCATATCTGACGGTACATCTTTTCGATGTCACTATTAAAAACTCAAATACGTTTTTAATAATTTTTAATCTCCATCTAAGGAGTAATATTGTTAAGTCGGCCTGAAGTACTGGGACTGTATGAAGAATGTCGTTAAGACTTGTGCCATTAGCAGTAGGGCACGAAGCGTTTAAAACCACCCGGACTTTAGTAGTTGTACTCTCTTCCTTGATAACTTCATGATGCGGCAGGAAGTAGCAGTCCGTTAATTGGGGTGGTATCATTGTGGGAACCTTAGACGTATGTCCTAACGTCCCATACTCCGACAATACTCTATTGTACTCTCTCTGTAGGTCCGGTGTCTTAGCCAGGCGGGTCTCATTCCTGTATAATTGAGAGCAAACACCTTTTAAAGAAGGCCCTAAGCAGATGTCGTTGGTAAACTCTTGTTTAAAGGGAAGGGAGACAATGTATTTGCCATCAGAGCCCCGTTCCGTTGTTGCTTTGAAAAGTGCCTCGCAATAGGCATTATCGTCGTTTAGTGCCTTCTTCTTAGGCACATCTTCCAACTCCCAGAAGGCGGTTAACTGTTTATCTAGGCTTATCTAGGTGTTGTGCCTCAAGTGACACAAGGTGCAATTAAGCGGATGAGGGCATCGTGTCACGGTGTGTTTGTCTGACAAACAGTTTAGGCAAGACATTTTTTCCTTAATAAAGGTTATTCTGTCTTGTGTGGACAGCCTTCGGAAGTTTTGACAATCCCGCAATCTGTACTCCTTGGTGTTGCACATTTGACACCAGCCAGGAGGGACGCTGGCTTGGTGAACTCCGAGTTTCCTGGGCGTTTCCTTTGAACTATTTGACCTTTGATTCATGTGTGTTTTTGGGCCTGTGCTACCCTTCAGGTCGGAAACTGTTCACTGTCCATATCTTCCCATTTTGGTATCTCTGTTTTGTTCTCAATGGTCTGTTCCCATAGAGCCAGAGTACATTCCGGAAGTTTGGTGGAGCATAAATATGTTATTATTGTATCCCAATTAGATATGTCAATTTGATGACATTGAAGCGACGAGATGCAATTATTGATGTCTCGTTGTAGTTGTTTAATTTTCGTACCGCATTCATGTTCTACTGCGGTCAGACTAAATAGGGATTTTAATTGTGTATTGACCAGGATACGCTTGTTTTCGTACCTGTCACTTAAATTTTTCCAGGCTGTAGAAAAGCCTTCGTTGGTCAATGGACATCTCCGAACTATCTATTTTGCCTCCCCTTGGGTTTTCTGGTTGAGGTGATACAATTTCTCAACCGGTGTAAGGCGTTTGTTTAGTATGTATATGGCCGTGAACATGTCCCTAAAGGTTGGCCAAGATAGATAATCGCCTTTAAACACATCGGTGTCACAGGGCAGAAGCCGAATATTATTTTCACGGCTGGATGTATCGCCAGTACTTTGTTGTTTTTGTGGTTGTATGGGCTGTGCTGACAGCTTTTCCAGCTGAGCATTCATAGCAGCCAAGCATTTCGTGTAGCATGCGAAACACGTCTTATTTTTTTGCTTTATGGATTGCAAAGGCTGTCATAAGCCGTTTTCATCTTCTTCCATAGTGACTTCAGCTCCTCTTGCTGTAGGGCAAGGGTGTGCTTATCCATTTCTTCAATAATAATGGAGCTCCATTCTTGCTCGAACTCCACTATGCAGTCGGACTGACGAATATATGTCTCCATTCTCTTTATTTGTTTGTATATTTACAGAGAAGTGGACTCAGAAGTAATGACTCAGGAAGGTGTCTTCCTTGGAAAATAAGCGAAATTTAAAACAGTGTTACTGATTATAATCTCTGAAGATTTAATCTTACGAAATGATACAAGTAAATGTGTTTAATTAAGCGACACTTGTAAATTGTGTACGCTTTAAATATTTATACCACAAGCCACCCAACGTAGATTATGAATATATGGTGTGTTGATGAACTGATTCCTGTGATGTGAACTTTGTGATGGATTATTTAAAAAAGCATCAACTAAGTGAAAATTAAAAGTTATTTTGGAGAACGTTTCCACACGAAGTGGGAGAGCAGACAGATGTTCAGTGCAGTGATAAGTATCTATAAAAAAAACAAAAAAAATTCACTGACTGTTTGCCTTGAGCTGTGTCGGATAAGTCTTACCACTGGGGACTTAACCGATAGTCAAAAGGCGATATTGCGCTGTCAAGCACACAAGGTTTTCACTTACTTTGTTCTTTAAAAGAATCACTCACAAAGTTCACTTACGTTTTGTACGTATAAAAAAAATATGCTGCATGAACTAAAACAAACCAACGTACCTTGAGTGATCAAACTGTGTTGAGCAAATGAACTGTATTTGTTAATAATGAGTTGTGCAATCAATTTGTGATCTGATGCAGATGTGATGTGATGATATGATGTGTTACAGTGTATGCAATGTGATGTGATGTTTACGGCTGTATACGTGTTTGTTGGCTGGTATGGTATTCGCTGGTATGGTAGCTCGCTATATTGCCTTCGGACTTTTGTGCCTTGGTAATTAAAACCAAATAAAATTGTGCTGGATTTTAGAAAAGGTTATTCCTTGGGTTTGGCTTGATTTAGGTTGCCGGTTCGAATTTCCGGTGAGATGGACCAATGTTACGTGCGGCCAATGGCAATGGCAGGATGCTCGAACGTAATAAGATATGCAAAGAATCGAAAAGAGCGGTGAGTGAGTGAGGAAATAAACAATGTTATTCGAATGTAAATATGTACAATAGTTTTATTAAAGGTAACTTGTATGTGAAAATGAAATGTAATGGAATTGAAGTAATTACAAAATGCACAATAAATTATTATAAGGAAATGTAATTGGTTACTTTACCTTGGTTTGGCAGCTGATGACTCTCGTATGCTCGGAAAAGAAGTGATCGAGTGTTTAGATAAATATCAGGTCTGTACCGTCGCCGAAAGCCTACATTTGTAGGATTCGAAGGGGTAAGAGCTGTTATCGGTATGTAGATAAAAAGTAAAAAGTAATAGCGCGGAAGATACTACGGTTTGCTACGAGGGGCGGCCGATATATTTAGACCGGTGGTCTAAACAAGCATATTTCCACCACTAGCGTCACTACCACAACTACAGCTGTTTAGATACATGACGAAAGAGCGAGAGAGGGAGAGGCAGCTCGCATGTTTGCGAATGTGGCACAAAGAGGAGATGACGATAGATAAACGTTTCGAGAACACTGTTGCACGAATAACCCAGAAATGTGTAGACATTTCTAGGTGATGAAGCCGCGGTCTCTTAGGGTATATAAACCGCGCAAAGACAATGCACACCATTCAGTTTATTTTGAAGTGTTGTACAGTGAAGTACTGAACAGTGAATTAACCCGCGATATTGTATTACGGTTTTTAGTAGTGAATAATTATTAATTAAGCAGAATCTGAGTGTTTTATTTAACGTACAGTGATCGAACTCAGGGAAAATAGTCGAGGAATCATCGAATTCGTCACAATTGGTGTCAGAAGCGGTATTGTTAAATAAATTCAAGGACATTGAAAAGGATAACAAGGACATTGAAAAGGATAACATGGACATTGAAAAGGATAACAAGGACATTGAAAAGGATAACAAGGACATTGAAAAGGATAACAAGGACATTGAAAAGGATAACAAGGACATGGCAAAGTTGAATGAGTTGAAGATCCAGCAACTCAAAAACGAGTTGGAACGACGTGGATTGGCAACAACGCGCAATAAAGCAGAGCTACAATCACGGTTGCGAGAGGCTATGGAAGCAGAGGAAATCGACGTTGGCGACCACGATTTTCAGCTTGTGGATGAGGTAGCGAAAATAGAAGAGCAAAAGGATTCTCCGGATTCAGTGGCAAATGTGGACACAAACTCTTTATTGGCTGCCTTGGCTCAGATGTCAAACAACATAACATCAAGCATGTCATCTCAGTTGGAAGAACAGAAGACACACATGGCATCTCAGTTGGAAGAACAGAAGACAAACATGGCATCTCAGTGGGAACAACAAGAGACACGATTGGCATCTCAGTTAGAAGAACAGAAGGCATACATGGCGTCACAGATCAAGGATGAGTTGATGGAACAGGAAACACGCATAACTTTAAAACTAGAGGCACAAGAGCAAAGAGTCTCATCGCAGCTAGAAGTTGCCAGTGGACGACAGGATAAGATCGAGGCCAAGGTGGATGCGTTAAGAAGTTGTATCCAGGAGCTACAACTAATTCGTCCAAACGCCGCATCGAGCTCTCCCAAGGTAAGAACCCCATCCTTTGATGGTTCTGTTCCTTTCCAGGTATTTAAGCTACAATTTGAGAATACAGCAGCTGTGAACAACTGGCGCGCTGAAGACAAAGTCGCTGCACTCTTCGTAGCATTGAAAGGACCGGCAGATGAGATCTGACAGACTATTCCTGATGGCGAACGAAACAACTATGAAACATTGATGGGTGCTGTGGAGAGACCTTATGGTAGCGAGCATCGGAAGCAGATTTACCAAATAGAGCTACAAAATCGATTCCAGAAACCAAATGAAACTTTACAAGAATTTGTATCGGACATCGAGAGGTTAGCGCACCTAGCAAACGCGGATGCACCTGTAGAGTACATGGAGAGGGTGAAGATACAAAGTTTCATAAATGGAATACGTGATGTGGAGACGAAGCGGGGCACCTATGCAAATCCAAAGAGATCATTTGCGGAGACGGTATCACATGCTCTAACTCAAGAAACAGCATCACTTTTGTACAAAGCTCATCGTGTGGAAGTAGAACGACCAGAATGGGTGGACAATCCTAGAAGCATTGAACGGAAAGCAACAGAAAAATTAAGCAGCCATTAAATGTTTCAAGTACGGAAAATCTGGCCATATTGCGCGTTATTGCAACTTCGGCAATGCAGGTGGACGTAAGGGTAACGCTGGAGGAGATGAGCAAGATGAATGCCCCATGTTTCTGGGAAAGCAAGTAATGTTACTGTAGAGGTTTCTTGGACGGAAAAGAGTGGTTACTCACTGTGGATACTGGCGCATCTCATTCCATCATTAGAAGTGACTTGGTCCATAAGAGAGTAAGACCATTGCAGGATGCAAAGTTGCGGACAGTGACTGGCGAAAGTAAGCTAGTCCAGGGAGAAGTGCGGTGCAAAGTTGTGATTGGGAATGTGACTACATACCACAACTTCTTAGTAGCGGATATTGTGGACGAAGTCATCATTGGCATCGACTTCTTGGCTGAGAGACATTCACATAAACGTGAGAAATAGAGTTATGACATACAATGGCCAAGAAGTACTTCTGATCTTTGGACACAACAGTGGGTATTGCACCAAAGGAGTTTCATTCGAGGTGAAGCACAGGGGCACTCATAAAGCAAAGGTACGTCCTCGACCAATGGCTTCGATAGACAAATGCCTACTTGAGAATATTTGGAGAAGTCAACAGGAAGATTCAGATCTGACATGTGTGATCCGAGGGCTTGAGCGAAACAAACGACCAGCAAGAAAAGAAATGTCAGCGGCGAGTTCAGTTGCCAAGTCATATTGGGCACAATGGAACAGTTTACGAATGGTATCCGGTTTTCTGCATCGAATATGGGAGAGAGGATCGTCAATGCCCTCGGAAGCTTATAGTTGTTCCAAGGAAGCGGGTGTCTGATGTTCTCAGGGAAATGCATAACGATCCAAGTGGAGGTCATCTAGGAGTCAAGAAGACCTTGGAGAGGATTAAGCAGACATTTTATTGGGTTGGTTACGGTCAGTCGGTAAAGGAGTGGATTGCCAAATGCGATGAGTGCATCAGAGCAAAGGTGCTGTGGTCCACGAGTCATGGTCGAAGGAGGCAGTGCAACTCAGATGCACCGGTTGAGAGGATTACCTTGGATGAAGCTGGTTCATTCCCTATAACTATAGCAAAACATGGAAACCAGGTACGACAAAGCAATGGAAACGGAAGGGTTCCTGGAAGGAGATTTAGTATACATATACGGGAAACAACGGAGGAAAGGTGTGTCTCCCAAAGCTCAGTGCAACTGGGAAGGACCATACAGAGTTGTGAAACGGATCAACGACGTTGTTTACCGCATACAGGCTGTTGGAATGCCACGGAACAAGATGAAGGTGGTTACCCTGGAGAGGCTAGCAACGTTTGGATTGGGAAATGTGTCGGATCGGGACGATCAGACTTAGGTGAATGGCAGTGTGGCGAATGTTCTCAAGAATCGCTCATCTTCCAACACTAGCGTATTTCCACCACTAGCGTCACTACCACAACTACAGCTGTTTAGATACATGACGAGAGATTGAGAGAGGGAGAGGCAGCTCGCATGTTTGCGAATGTGGCACAAAGAGGAGATGACGATAGATAAACGTTTCGAGAACACTGTTGCACGAATTACCGCGGAAAGACAACGCACACCATTCAGTATATTTTGAAGTGTTGTACAGTGAAGTACTGAACAGTGAATTAACCCGCGATATTGTACTACGGTTTTTAGTAGTGAATAAAGTGTACTATTTATTAAGCAGAATCTGAGTGTTTCAGGAATCATCGAGTTCGTCACACTATGATTACGTTCAATTGTACCAACATTTTCGTGATGGTATGCAGTTGAAAAATCATGTTTTACATTCAACAGTTGGGTTATTTCAGCAATTAATTCATTTTTAAATTCTGTGCCCAAATCTGATTTTATGGAATTCATTACATCGTAAGATAAAGCCTTCAAAAATTGCAGATGCAATTGTTTTTGCAGAGTTATCTGGTATAGCTACTGTTACTAGATATTTAGTCATGTCACAAATCATGGATAGTGCGAACTTATTACCATATTTCGACTCAGATAGGGGTCCTATTGTATCGATTACTAAAACATCAAAATGTTTACAAAGTATTGGAGTTATTACGAGATTTTCTTTTGTTTTTAGCACAGTATAGACAGTGATTGCACTCACTAACACAAACGTACTTATATTCACCTCCATAGAGAACTTCGGGTTGCACTCAACTATTTTCAGCTATTTCAGGGTGTTGTGTTGCAAATTTTATGAGGTAATAAATTACTTTAAAAGAGGAGAAATAGTCAAATTTAGGATTTTGCGTTTTAAGTAAAACTATATATGTATATATTAGGTTATATTTCTAAAAAAAAGAAATTGCTATTTTACAACTCAACCAAGAACCAATGCACAGCGTTTTTTCTCACGCATAGGAGTATTCAGGCGAAAACAAATACAGCTTTATTGCGTTGCGTGACATTTATAACTTTGACAAATACGCACAAAACCAAAAAATATACAAGGAAAAATCAGCTGATTATGTCATCGTACCCAAAAAGATAAAACTAGATCAAGTCTGCGTTAACGCGTGTTAAAACGCGGTTGTAAGACAGGTTGCCTTTGTCTACGTGCATTTATGTCAGCTGTCAAAATTAAATGTCACAACGAGACGCTACAGTTGTTTCTGTTTTCAGAGTACTTTGCAATGTATTCCAATGTTGTTACTCCTTGGAGTATCTATTGTCAGATCGATCGTGTCGTGATTTTGGTCAATAAAGCATGAGCAATGATCGGCTTTCAATAAGCTGAAGGTGGTCCGCTGAGGTATTAGAAAGTATTACAATTGAAGTACTCCAATATCACAAAATTGAAACACATGATCCAATGATTTTTGCAAAATTTTACGCAAAACAAATTTCGAAATTTGAGAATTTTTCAACAAAAAGCTTATCGTGCCAATCTAAATAAATTTCACTAGTGAACCTTTTTCATACATTTTCGCTCACAAATTATATGAGAAGGAGAAAATCCGCAAAGTAAGAAATTATTTAGAATCTGCCTGTATATTTTATTGTGGGTTAGAGTGTAAAATGTACTTTAAAAAACATAAATGGTTGTTAATATTCGCAAAATTTGCTACGAAGAAGCCCATTGTATTCGAGAAACTGTAAAATGTATTCCAGAAAAATCAAATGTACTTCAGAAACATCTTCTGGATTGGAATTTGTTGTTTCTGAAGTAGAACTGATTATTTTGGAGTACATTTTTAAGCTTCTGAAGTTTAATTTACGGTCTCGAGTATAAATTACAGTTTATGAAGTACAATTTATAGTTTTTGGAGTACAGTTGATTATTCTAAAGCATATTTTACAGTTTTTAAGATACAATTGACTATTCTGAAAATAATTGTATGGGTCTTGGACTACCATTCACTATTCTTAAATGCATTTAACCTTATCTAAAGTAATTTTACGGTTTTAGAAGTACGAGTGAAAAAGGTGTAGAAAAAATAGTTCTATTATAAATTTAGTTTTTTGATTATTATGTTTTATCCGTCATAATTTGTAGGATGTTCTTGAGCAAGCCCATTTAGTCTTGTATATTTATCTGTCTCTGTCCAACAATCTGAACGAAATAAAGTAGGTACTAAATTTTGCGTCAGATAGACCCTTGGAAAGGGTATCGAAGGGTTGACGCTAACTTAAGTACCTACTTTATATCGATTATGAACATGCCTAAATTGTTTTAACCGTTTTAAACTGAAAGGAAAACCCGTTTGCAGGTCAACGTGAAGTATTAGAGAAAAAATCACTATCTAACAAATACTTCAACAAAATGCAGCCCTGAGTGATTAAACACAACCCTATCACGCGTGGTGAAAATTAAATGGAAATAAAAAAGTTGTGCAAATGATGAAAATTTATATTAATTTGTTTCATTTATAACAGATTTGATTTTAGCTGCCCCAAAAAGGAGCATAAACGTAGAGTGCATAAGATTAATTCATTCATTCAAGATACAACAAAAAAGGCCTTGGGTAGCAACTGCCGTATGGGGCGACTGTTATGGTACCCCCTGGAACATTGTATAGATGGAATAAAAAGGCCTCCGGCGGCAGCCACGATTACGTGCAGCTTGCAATGCTCCATCGCAAGTTGTAGTTCATGGTTTTTGTTCACAATAACAATAGTCCTAATTTGCCAGGTACTGGAAATAACTATCCGGTTAGTAATAAGTATTTCAACTTCGAAAAGTCCTAAGCCCCTGATTCAATGAGGATTGGTTTTCCAGCTAATATTTAGACCGGACACTCCTAAAACAAAAACACATTAGTTTTTATATATAAGATGACTCATAGTTCATTAACACCGTACCTTGACATTAAAGCTACCAAGATAATTGTATATTACTATTAAATAAATAGTATAAATAAATATAAAACTGCAAGCAAAATATTTTCTTTATTTTGTTTTGGAAAATTTCTAAGAATTTCAAATTCACCTCAATGTCCTCAACTAACAGGGGTGCTTTTTTGCCCAAAACTACTATTTAATAGCATCGTTCATAAAGAGCCGATCATCAATATGCATTTGTACGAAATTTTAGAATATGGCCTTTAATATACATTTTTTTCTTGTAGTGCAGTAAATTCATGATATTATATTAATTTATGGAATATATACATTAAATTCATTTTTTTTCTTGAAATATTTCTAAAGTTTTTTTTGTTACTGAAATGCAACCATGCGTCCGCGAAATTCCATACTACCATGGATTTCAACTCTGAAAAATTCACCTCCATGGAGAACTTTCACCACAGTGCAAACACTGGTTATACTGTGGTTTTTAGTTTCACCTTGTTCAAAAGACATTTATTACAACTTTTTACGTATTTTGCTATAACGCGAGTCATATTTTTCCAATAAAATTTTGTTCTTAGTTTTGCATAAATTTGAAATAGGGTCGTCGTGGTAAATTGTCATTAACTTAAGTTTTTTCTCGTCATCTGTCACAGTTTCGACTGGATCTGTTAAAATAATTTCTAAAAATTTGAGTATTTTATTTCCGCGATCTTTTAAATTTATAATAGTATAATGATTAAAAAATATCAAATCATACTTTAGCAACACTTTACACCAAAACAAAAAGCCCGATCGACATACAACAACAAAGCAACGTGGTATACCAAATTGAATGCAAGGGAAACGAGTTTGAAAAATGCAACAAAATATACATCGGTACAACTAAACGCTTATTAAATGTACGATTATCCGAGCACGAAGCCGATATCAACAAACAAAAACACAGCACAGCCTTATCACAACACGCATTAAACAACAACCACACAGTAGATTTCACAAAAACAAAAATAATAGACAAAGAAACGAGAGAAAGAACGCGATACACACTTGAAAGTCTTAGAATAATGCAAAATAGAGAGGTAACAATGAACAAGAAGGAAGATACACAAGATATAGGACCAAATTACCTTGTATGTTTATGATAGATATAATTAGCTTTAGTTTGACAAGTGTACCACACAGTGATGGTAACAACACCTAGTGAATAGTTAATAATTTATACCAAATGTAAGTTTAATAGATATAAAAAAAAAAAAAAAAATAGTGCAATATTTATGTTAATATGTGTTTGAAATTGGTTCTAATGTTGTTTTTGTATTTCGTCATAAATTAATATAGAAAGCCCCCGAAGAAGATAAGGAGTTTATCGAAACGTTGGGCAAAATTGTGGAATAAATCGTTTTTTATTTGCACTCGACCCTGATAGATCGGATTAGCTGGAAAACTTATATTAATAATTATAACCGATCGGAATTTGCCATTAAAAAATATATAATTTTTAGGCCATTCTATTTGCTTAATTTTGCGTTTCCTGGCTTCTGAATCAAGCCTCGAAAGTAATTTCTCTAAAGACATGATTTCGTTAGCAACCTCAAAACTAAGTAACTCTAGTTTTTTATGTTTAAAGGCCTGTTTACATTGTTCAATTTTGGAATCAATTTTCGTTGCATGTGCCGATGATTCCCCGTTTACATCAATCAATTTTTGTGAAAACTATTTGACGATTGTTTATGTCATTGAAAAAAATTAAAAAAACATTTTTTTTTTCAATGCACGTCTTTCTGGACATCGCACTCAGAACTGCCACGGGTTTACAGGCAGGCACTCAACAACATCCAAACAGAGATGGTGATCACCCTAATTAACTCCCGCCCGACGAATGCCGTCCTGCAACAGCAAGCCCACCGGTTGCTGCGTAAGAACACCATCTCCCGAGAGTGTCCAGACAACCTTCGTTTAACTGTGATTTGGGTAAGGTAACAAGTGAAGCCCTCACTTATCCAGAACCAACCCCGAAGTGCAAAATGTTTGCCTGGCATGTGGCTTTTCTCACGACACTAACCATTTATTGACCTGCTCCTCTGAGCATACTCTTCTAACACCAATCTCACTTTGGTCAAACCATAATGAAGCTTATGGTTTTCTGCCAATCCCGTTAGAAGAGTTTAAGGTTAATTTAGACAAATAGGCGTTACGTCTGAGCAGGGATATGTTTCCTTAAAACAAGAACAACGGAAATTGAGACCGAGTAAAGCGGATAAAAAATTATCGGTTATCCTGGCTAGGCAATGCTTTACATCTCCAAGTTAACAAAATACGAAGCGTTTCCAAAAGAAGCGAAAGCCCATTTGAAGGAATGATAATGGGAGCGTCCACGGATTTAATTGTAAAGGGGAACCCGCACGGATTTCTTCCGCACTACAACGAAACACTTTTTCCATTATCTGGGTATCTGCGGGAGTGTTTTGGAACGCCATAAACGCATCCTCTAGGAGTCCTATAAGAAACTTTTCTGGATATGTACATTTTTAAAAGGCAGTTCCCCGTCGGATACGCTACGCCGGGAGTCCTAACGGAGCACCTTACGGACTCGTTTGGTTAGATGGGACGGAATGCACAGGTTTTTTGTAGGTTTTGGTGTTGAGCACGAAAAAGAAACGCCAATAAAAAGAGAAACAATTTAGTTTTAATTTTTTTTTTTTTACAATTTTTTTTATAATCTGACAAATATTTACATCCCTCAATTCGTAAACAAACCGAGGGTTGTACAGAAGTTGAATGTTGAGTTGATCAAAAGTCGGCTGGCTACCAACTTTGTTGCAGCAATTTTGCAAGACCCGTTGACACGAGTCAATTTTCAGAATCAACATGAAATTGAATGAAAAATCGAGCAATGTAAACGGGACTTTATATGCGCAAAAATATGTAAATTTGTAGTTTTTCTATTTTTATCGTAAATAAGTCCAGATCTTATACGCGGTATTTTATTTAAGAAGTTAAATGAAAATTTATCGTAAACTTGTAAAGTTTGTTGTTTGTCTATAGTTGTGACGTTTTCCTTAAGTACGTTTTTGTAGTTTGATCGATTTGCCATCGCCCTAGTTTGTACTGATAAAATTTGTTGGTTAGATTCTCTAATTTCATCGATTGTGATGCGGGAAAGTGCATCAGCACCTACATTTGATTTACCTTTAATATAAACAATAGTGAAGTTATATTCCGCTAGTTCAAGCCTAATTCTCGAAAGTTTTGAAGAGGGGTCTTTCATATTGAATAGGTATACTAGCGGCCTATGATCGGATTTTACAATAAAGTTAGTACCATAAACATATAGTCGAAGTTGCTTTATTGCGAAGTAAATGGCTAAAATTTACAATTCTATGATTGGTTTTTTTCTTTTCGGCATTATTAAATGCTTTAGAAGCGAAACAAATTGGTAAATCACTGCCCTCATGATCCTGACTTAAAATAGCACCGCATCCAGTTATTGAAGCGTCTACTGTAATAATAAATTGTTTTGTAAAATCTGGGTATTGTAGCAATTTTGGTGAACGCAAAGCTGCTTTCATAGATAAAAATGATCTTTCGCACTCAACATCCCAAACAAATTCAACTATTTTTCTAATTAACCGACTTAAAGGCGCTGCCAGTGACGCAAAATTAGGTATAAAATGCCTGTAGTAATTGGCAAATGCGACGAAACGTCGAACCGCATCCTTATCGGTCGGTTTTGTGACTTTTTAATAGCATTAATTTTTGAGTCATCTGGCAACAGACCCTTTGCTGTACATTTGTGACTTAGAAAAGTTACCTCTGGTCGTAAGAAATTGCATTTGTTAGGATTTAGTTTGAGATTGAAGGACCTACAAGTTTCGAAAACTTTTGAATGGATTTTGATATGGTGTGCTTCAATACAACCAATGACGATATAAAAATGCAATATTGGGTGGTATACCCGAAAAATCTATGGTCATCATTCGCGAAAATGAATTTGGTGCTACATTTAACCCGAATGGAAGGACTTTCCATCTAAATGCACCTCGGTCAGTGCTGAAAGAAGTAATGTCGCGAGAGTCAGGATGCAAGGGAATTTGGTGAAATCCCGAAAAAAGATCCAATGTCGAAAAATACTTAGCTCTGCCGAGATTATCTGAAATATCGTCAACTCTAGGAAGAGGAAATCTATCAGCAATGAGGTTTTTGTTAACTCCGCGAAGATCTACGCACATACAGTAAGCTTTTTGAACACAATCAAAGGTCTATTGTAATTAGAATAGCTAGGCTCAATCAAATCATTATCTAACAACTTATTTACTTGGCGAATTATTTCCTCACGTTGGGAATATGGCAATCGATAGTTTTTAATATATACAATCAAATCATTATCTAATGCGTCCGCGCAACGATCAATCTGCTTGAGGTTACCATGGCAATCGGGCTGAGGTTACCATACCAACGCGTGCTTGTGTGCGTGTCGCGTGATTGTCGCTTGCCACGCCACACACAAGCAGAAAGCATCAATCACCATTTGTTGTGAAAATTCGTAGCGTGCGGAAGTCATCGGATGAATGTTTTTTGTTGCTTTTTTATTTTATTTTATTTTATTTTACTTTATTTTATTTTATTTTATTTTATTTTATTTTATTTTATTTTATTTTATTTTATTTTATTTTATTTTATTTTATTTTATTTTATTTTATTTTATTTTATTTTACTTTATTTTATTTCATTTTATTTTATTTTATTCGTAATTGAATAATGCGTTTCAACGTAAAATCTTTTTCTTCCGCGAACTTGCTCATTTCACGTTCTCACAAAACTAACACACTAATGCTTGTCAATCACTTCAGCCACGATCAAATAGACCAGCTGTCAATCGAAAAAATTTAAAATTTTTAATTTTCATCAACGAAAAGCCGACAACAAGTACGTGTGAGCCGATTGCCACCGGTTTCTATGGTAACCTCAAGCATTGCTGGATGGTTGCGCGGACGCATAACATCTTATTTACTTGGCGAATTATTTCCTCACGTTGGGAATATGGCAGTCGATAGTTTTTAACATATACCGGGTCGTTGTCTGTCACTCTTAATGTTTGCTCGTAAAAATTGTTTAAAGTCATTTTGTCTGTGTACAGAGCGAAAATGTCAGCATAATTTATGCAAAGGTCGATTAATTTACTATGAGCATTTTGAGGAATTTGGTTTTTTAAAATTGAAATCAGTTTTTGCGTACGTTTTTCTTCCGTTTCTGTTTTGTTAATTGAATAAACGTTGTAATTTGAAAGTTTTTCCGTCCGAATACTATTTCTTTTAACATACTTTACATCATCCGTTGTGTTTATAACTTTAATTATTGAGTTATTAGAATTAACAATGCATCACGCTGTGAAAACACCTTTTTCAATTTCTTGAGAATCTACGAAAAGTGGGTCGGGTGTTTTTCCTAAATCAGAAAGTCTAAATATTTTACATCTGGGCGGTATTACACAACTGTCACTTTCTGTTCCGTGAAGGATTGGTACCGCGACTTTTTCATCACCTACCCAAAAGGAAATATTATTTTTTCATAACTTATGATGCTTTTGTAAATTTTCAGAAAATCTTTACCCAGTATACCATCGGATGGTATATTAAAGTCTTCATTTACAATGTGCAAAGTATGTTTAATAGAAAAGTTGGAAAAATTTTAATTTAAGGTAATTTTACCTAAAGTTGAAACAGAATTAGAAGTGACGCCGGTAATGTAAATAATATCGTTTGTATTGAAAGGAATATTTCTGTCTATGCTTGAGATTTTGACTAAAGAAATGTCTGCTTGTGTGTCTACTAAGAAAGAACAAAATTTTTGTGACTCGTTAAGTTGCAATTCAATGAAATCTGAGTAATTTAAATTTAAACAATAAATGGCTTTTGGTGAAGTAAAATTGTTTAATCGCTGTATTCGTCCTCCTCCAGTGTTCGCTCCTGAGTGGCACTCGCGTTTAAAGCGCGGACATTAGCATTTCTACCTCTACCATTTGATGCTCTAGAATTGTTACTTCTATTGTTTTTATTGTTATTACCGGAGTTACTATTGTTGTTGTTAGAATTATTGGCTCCTAAAATTGTTACCCCTGTTATTGTTGTATCTATTGGTATTGCCAGTAAAACGATTGAAATTATTATTATTGTACCGATTATTGAAATTGTTACCTCTAAATCCTCCATGAATACTAATTGCCCTATTTGACCGCGAGTGAAATGCTAGCACTTGACGCTCTTTAACCTCATTATTACGTTCAACTATCATTTTTGCAACTACATCCTTTGAATCACTGAAGGTAGTTGACGCTGAGTGTTCAGTCTACAAACGTTTACTGTTTGTTCTACTGCAATTTCGTGAGCTTTTGTTTGTGTCATACCTTCAATGATGAAAGGTCGTTCTAATGAGTCGGATAATTCCTCAACACGTTTGGAAAATTCCGAATAGTTATTGTTTACAACATGTAAAGACGCGATTTTGCCCGCGACAACTTTTGACTAACGGAATTTACCTCGGTTGGAATTGCTTCACGCGCTTTACCCTCAAGTTTAGATTTCAAAAATACTATAAAAGTTGTAGTTAAATTTTCATCAGTTAAATCTTCGATTAATGAAATTTTGTCTATAAATGATTCAAGTGCTAGAGGATCACCGCTATAGTTTTCTCGAATAATAGTAGCACACATGCTAATGAAAGATTTCTTTTGCTCAGGTGTCGCCATTGTTTGATCGTTTAGATCTGGATTATTAGAAGAAATTAAAGCTATATTTTGATCGTTTAGATCCGAGTTATTATTAGAAGAATTTGAAGCAATATTTTGATCATTTAGATCCGAGTTATTATTAGAAGAATATGAAGCAATATTTTGATCGTTTAGATCCGAGTTATTAGAAGAAATTAAGGGGATTTCACTGTTTAAATCGTTTAGATTTGAATTTAGATTAGAAGAAGTTGAACCTTGATTTGTGGGAGGTGAATCTCCGAATCCTCTGAAGTCAGCAGAAAGTTATAATTTAGCTTTGTGTTTTAACAGACGATGAACTTCCAGAGTCTGACTCAGAATCTGAAACTAATATTTCGGTATCTGTTGAACTTTTAGGATCGGATTCTGACATATATGTTTATTGAAAAGGAAGAAAAAAAATGTTGAAAATGTATGAGGAAAATATTTAGAAGCTTAATTTGGCGCAGTGTAGTAAATCTGATAAGGCAACAATAGTAGAAGTTGATTGAAAATGGCTGAACTGATCTTCGTATTATGTAAAATTCAATTAAATACAAAAAAAGTGTTTACCCAATTGATGAAATTGCCCCACTGTACTTATGTACATAGTGTATCCACGGTAATCCGCCGAAAATCATGCAAAAATTTGGGATATGCAGTTGGAACTACGGGATCATGCAATTCTAAACAAAGCAGTATTTTGAAGTGTATTTTTGTATTTAAGTGAATTAATTTGGCAAAATGTAGTATTTAAGTTTAGCTTACAAAGCAATTTTTACAGTGTAGAGATGTAGTATTTTAATTCCATTAACATGCAATTAATTTACAAATGGCAGAGAATCTATTTAAATTACAACTATTGTACTATTGAAAGTTATTGAAATGGGAACTTTTATGTTTACAGGGCTATGGAAACGGACGCACCGTTTTTATTCAAAAATGTAATGTGGTTGTTGTACGGGACCACCGTTGGGGTACAAACGGACGCACCGCTGTAAGTCAAAATGTAATATGGTTGTTCACGGGACCACCGTATTTAAAAAAATTCAAAAATATGTAGGTGAATACGGACGCACCGTATTTGCAAAAAAAATTAAACAGTTAAAATGTAAAACGAAAGAAAAAAGTTAACAAGTATACATTTATATGTGTAGAGCAAAAGAAACCCTAAGGCAAAAAAAAATCGATACATATACATATATTAGGGTGATTCAAATAAAAAAAATTTTGGTTACTTTTTCGGTCTTACCCCCTGAAACTTTAGGTATTGACGAGAAAATAAGCCTTGCAAAAAATTAGCGCTCTAACTTAACCCTTAGGGGTGATTATTTGATTTAGAGTGCTAAGTGACTTTTATACAATAATAACAATAAAAACGCACACTCCTTTTAGTCACTTAATGATTTTTAATTTTTATTATCTAAAATAATAAAAAAAAAACAATACAATGTTTCGGCACTCGCGTAGTGCCTTCTTCAGTTGATAGCGTTCAACTAGCCATTGTCTAATATAAAACAGTACAACAAATAATCTATATTATTATTCTAAAACACGGCGCTTAGCTAGACTAAACTACAATACGTATATAAAAGAAATGTATATCAGATGAAAGCTTATCATGAGCATGTTTGCAAAAAATTATAACAATTCCAATAGGTTATTTGTTCATGAGAAATTAGCGTTTAAAGTTTGTACCCAAGCTCTTTATATGGCACTATTAACATGCTTTGTAAATGTATATCCATACATATGTACATACAATGCTCGCATGGATTTCAGTCGAAATAGACAAACATTGAAAAAAATGTATATATGTATGTATGTAAGTACATCTGATTTTGCGCTACTTTGACTACAAAAGCAATGCAGGGGTAATAAGCAAACACACCCGATTATCGGGGGTTACATACTAGTAACATAATAATACAATAACAGCCCTATGCTGCGCGTTACCGGTAAAATTGCCATCGGCAAACAATTTTCCCTAAAATACGTTACCAAAGAAAGTGGCTGCGATTCTGAGCAGATGGTAACGCTCTAATGGCAAAAAAACTCACTAGTGTGTATGGTGAATTGAAAAGCCACCCTGCTAGTCACCTGCCATATGTTTTTTGTTTATCAAAAAGAAGAAGACTGCAAAATGGAAATGAACAAGTAAGTAAATTTGGTAAATATTTTATGAAATTTATTAAAAATTGTTTATTTTATTTACAGAAAATATGCACGCACCACCCCAGCGCAGTTGCGGTTGTATGTGGCCTTTTGCAAAGACCATCCCGAGCTCCTGCAGGGAATACACAGTTTTTATTGTGATTTATTAATACTATATACCTGTTTATTTGTTTGATTTTCAATTTGTTTTATTTATTTTGTTTAATTTTCACTTTATTTTGTTCAATTGCACTTTCGCTTTTTTATTTTTCAAAGTAAACATCAGCTGTTTTATATTGATGTTACCACATGTTACCACCTATTTTGGTGGTAACGGTGTTACCAGAAAACTTTTGCCCTCAGAATACCAAAAAGGAGTAAAAGTTGCCGAGTGAATTTGTTTGCCGGTAATAATAAAGTTATTACCACAGTAGAATTGACCTGTAAAAAGCAATGATAGAATTTGTAAAAATTATATTTTTTTTTTTCCAATTACAAAAACAAAATATACTAAAGTTTATTGGAAAGCAGTAAAGAGGCTTGAGTGCAGTGGACCAATATCCCTATTAACCGCACAGTTTTTATTTACATAAATATGTAGGGATTCTAAAATATTTAATTTATTACTATTTGATTCAGATTTAATTAATTTGAAATCGTCTTCATATATCGCATGTTTCTTCTCGATAGCATGTTCGGCTATTCCACTTTTTGTTTCGATATTTTTAATATATTTGAGATGCTCGTTCGTCCGTGTGCGTATAGTGCGCGTTGACTGGCCTATATATTTTGCCCCGCAAATCTCTCCGTCGCACAGTGTAACTTTTGTCATTTTTAGGATGCCAAAATTAATAACAGCCAAACCAAAGGAGCAATTCATTTGAAATTTTGTAGTGTGGCTTCAGATACCTAAGTCTGATTCTAGATAAAAAATGGGCGTGATCCGCCCACTTTTTCTCCTTGCCCCCATATAAGGTGAAATTTCACATAATCACATTTTCTAATTTAAAAGTATTTTCCAGTGCCAATATAAATAAAAGTTGTTTAGATTTCTTAACGTTACCTTAGAGGCTTTTAATTTATATTTAAAAAATTCTATTTTCAAAGTCAAACACAACATAGGTATATATATTTGTACTTATAAATAAAAAGTAATACTATAACTGGTATAAATTTAGTCGGAGTCAATATCATCGACATGCTCTGGCTCAGATAATAAACCAACTTCACTCGTCAATACTCGCCGCTTTGACCTAGGGGTTTTCCGCAAACTGTTTATAACCGGGTCTGACGATATCAGCAATCTGTGCAGCAAATCCAAGTTACTACAAATCCTTGACTTTTTTCTGGTGAAAAGTTCACGATAGTTTCGTGCATCTTTGTTTCTGGACTCTTGAGCTTCTTCCGAAAGTTGACCAATAGGAAGAATAGCAGACACGATTATACTGGTTCCATGAAACAGAATTTTATGTACGCTCACTGGCATATTGAACCAAGCATATTCCGATAAATATAGTTCCCTTGTCTCGGTTACATAGTGGTCAAAAGCTTCAGAATTCGTTTGAAACCCACATGCTATGCATGAAAGTATTGTATGAAACCTTCTCAAAAGATTGATGTTTATGCCGGTTATGTCTGATGTTATTTCAGGATCTCCAAAGAATCTTCTCGCAGTGTTGCCATCATTTGTGTTGCCGGTTTTTTGCTTTGGCATATCAATCAAAAGGCCAACTTCTTTCCTGAATCTGTTTTGGATATGTTCTTTCTTCTTGTTCATCTTTTCCTTATTTTCTTTGCCCCGCACACACCAGGTCTTCATTTCCATTCGATAAGCGATGTGTAGCATACATTCCATGCATCGTATCCAAGAATGTAAAGGGGAAATTCCGAAAGCGAGCATGCTTTCGTCAACATTTCGCTCAGACAGGGCTCGCATATTGTTCATATCTTTTGGAGAAGCCCCACATATGTAGGACTTTTGCGATGATGTATATGCCGACAGAGCGTTGCAAACTTTGCCATCAATCATGCACAACACAAAAGTTGATTTCACTAGTAAGTTCAGTTTATCTGTTTGAATTGTTGTAGGACGAAGACTGGAAATTTGGTCTTTGACAGACTGCACCTCCTTTGAAATGACATCTCGTGTTTCTTTTGAAAAAACAAATTTTATCGGTCGGCAGTATCTCGTGAAAGATGGAGCAGGATTACTCCAAACTATAACCTTTCGTTCGTCAACCATTGTATACAATTGAAGGAGTACTAGTGAAATGAAAAACATACTAGTGTCCGATTGGTTTTCCTCCGAAAATTGTTGTTTGTAACAGCTTTGCTCAGCTCCATCACATCCCCATTTTATAATTGCATTTAGTTCTTTAACTTCAGGAATAGAAAGCAATACCTCTTTTTGTGCAAGACACAATCTTCTTATGCTGTGATCAGTTAGGGATTGCAATTCAATTTCTGCATAGGTTTCCGTTACGGTTATTTTTTCAGGATAGCATAAATCCTTTGATTCTTTTAAACAGTTATATGAAGGATATATTTTTCTGTTAACTTCTGAAGTGTGCTGTCGGATCAGGGAGTATCCATGTGTTGAAAGATTTGAGTCAACTATCATCGCGATTGCTTGATTTGGTGACAAACTTTTCTTATTTTGTTCCGATATTCGGGACTTCTTGATTGCAGTGCCTCTTGATGGTGATGCTGTGGACAACTCCTCAATTATTTTTGCTGAATTTCTTTTCCCTGATGATCGTAATTTCATTCCCGCTGCCAGTAACAGTTGATCATTATCGACATTGTTCATTAGTTCCTTAGCTTTTCGTTTTCTTGTGCGCATAGATGACTCGGAGAAGTTTTTAGTTGGCCTTCCTCGATTAGGAATATCACGAGAAGTACATGGCTGAACATCAAGCAAATAATAAGTGAAATCCATATTTTCTGATAACCATTCAGAGTTTTGCTTAATAAATCTACTTGTAGATCGAAGACAACGTTCCCATCTCTTACGAATATTATAAGTTAGCTGGATGATGTATTTTTCTAATTTTGAATGATCCACATCTCTTCCAATTATACTCAAAATATGGTTAGTATGGCTTTGTTCTTTTCTCCATTTTCGCTTTTTAGCCAAACTTCAAAGAGTGCATTTCGTGAAATAGCCATAACTAGTTGATGATATAGGAAAACTTGGTACAGTGCAGTTGGGTTTACTTCAATGCAGTCCGTCTTTGGTATGATTCATTTTTAGCTATGTTCTCTATTTATATAGTCTTAGCCCAAGCATAGAATATGAAACTGGGTTTTTACTGGAAAATAATACCTGCTAATGCTTAACAAAACTATACTTACCCATTTCTTTGTTTCAACGATCTACCTAAGATCTCAAACTCCGAGCGAGCTTTAGGTACGCGTTTATATGATGTATACATACATATGTATATTCCCGAAGCACTAAATTGCTTAGAAGTATCACCCATAATAGACGACCTGCGTAGGTAGGCGTGCATACATAACATAAGTTGATGGGATAAGTACACAACTCGTTAACTATGGGAAAACTGTTGGAAAACCCATATGACAAACAATGAAGGGTATTCAGTGCACAAGGTTCCTTTTTCTGTGTTTTACCATTTCAGGTATAACTGTCTTTTTTTGGGATGTAGTGTTGTAGACTCGAATTGAGGACATTCCATTGCTAGGTCACTGTGCATTCATTCGTGAGCGCGGGCATAGAGACCTTAAGTAGGCGATTACAAAGGAAAACCGCAATATTTCGCAATGGTTTTTTTTTTATCTGAAACTGTATGAAATTCCCTTTAATGTGTATGTATTCGTTCAATCAGTGTAATGGAGTGTGGTTGCTAAGTGACCTTGCTCAAACCCGACTCTTGCGTCCTCGTTCGTGCACTCTGGGCAACGGGAGCTACCTAGGCTCGCGGCAGAAAGAGAGGGAGCCCCGGTGGGGCCACTCTGACATACTTGGTTTAAGGGCTCACCGAGGTTTTTGCGTAGCGTCTGTTCACCATGAGGTGCGGCTGCAAGCGGGCGTCTGTCTTGAAGCAAGCGGCTCGCTATATAAATGTGTAAATATTTTCCAAAACCCCGAAACGGGTTGTGCGCTGGATTTGGGACCCGCCACGTAAAAAACTTAATTCCAATGAAAAAATATACAAAGCCTCGGATGAGAACCCCCTTTAATGTTGACGACCCGGCAAAACGAATAAGGCATAACGATTTGGATATTAGGGCATGTACCGGGAATGTCCGGACCCTTTCAAGGGACGGTACCGCTGCCCGACTGGTTGATGTCCTCGTAGGCGCAAAGGCCGACATCACCGCCCTGCAGGAAATGCGATGGACGGGGCAAGGAAAGACGACCATCGGTCCTTGTGACGTATACTACAGTGGCCAGACACGCGGCAAAGCGCGTGGTGTAGGATTCGTGGTGGGAAAGAGACTTCGCCGCCAAGTATTAGCGTTCACTCCTGTGAACGAGCGTCTCGCCGCGATCCGCATCAAGGCGAGGTTTTTCAACATAACATTTATCTGCGCCTATGCGCCGACTGAGGAGACGGACGACGCAGAGAAGGACTACTTCTACGATAAACTTGAACAGACTTATGATCGCTGCCCACAGCATGATATCAAAATCGTGCTCGGCGACTTTAATGCCAAGGTGGGCAAGGAAGGAGTCTTTGGTCCCACAGTTGGAAAATTCAGTCTCCACGATATAACATCCCCCAACGGCACTAGGTTGATTGACTTCGCCGCTGCTCGCAATATGGTCATCAGTAGTACCAGGTTCCAGCATAAGCGAATACACCAAGCCACATGGCTGTCCCCTGATCAAAGAACTAGAAACCAGATTGATCATGTCTTGATTGACGGCAGACATAGCTCCACCGTTCTGGACGTGCGTACACTGCTGGTCCCAATATTGACTCTGACCATTATCTTGTCGCAGCCAAGATACGCACACGCCTCTGTGCAACGAAGAAAGTGCGCACAGTAACGGAAGGAAAGTTTGACGTCGAGAAGCTGCGCATGACACAGACAGCTGATAATTTCACAACTCGACTCTCACATCTGCTAGCAGAGGGCAATCCTCGACCTAACGATGTAACCGAGCAATGAAAGCATATCTCTCACTCATTGCGTACCGCCGCTGAGGCCACTATAGGGTTCCAGCGAGCCCGCAAGAACAACTGGTACGATGAGGAATGCAAAACTGCCTCGAAAACAAAGGACGCTGGCCTACAAGGAGACGTTGCGAACGGGCGCAACCCGCAGTGTATGGCAACAATATCGTGAGGCAAAGAAGGAAGAGAGACGCCTTTTCAGAAAAAAGAAAAGTGAGGCCGAAAGGCGTGAGTGTGAGGAGCTTGAGATGCTGGCTGACAGGAATGATGCCCGAAAATTCTATGAAAAGATCCGGCGGATGACGGAAGGTTTTAAGACCGGGGCAAGCTCCTGTAAGGACAATAATGGCGACCTGGTAACCGACGTACAAAGTGTACTTAAATTATGGAGGGAGCACTTCTCCTCACTGCTAAATTGCGAGGGAGACGTCGAACCCGATACCCCAATCCCTGACGATGGAAAAGTCGTCCCACCACCTGACTATGATGAAGTGAGGATAGCTATATCCCGGCTCAAAAACAACAAAGCGCCTGGAAAAGACGGACTACCCGCCGAGCTGCTCAAACGCGGAGGCGAAGAGCTGGTAAAAAGCATGCATCAGCTCTTATGCAGAATATGGTCAGACGAATGCATGCCTCCGGATTGGAATTTAAGTGTGCTTTGCCCAATCCACAAGAAAGGCGATCCCGCTAACCGCACCAACTACCGCGGAATTAGTCTTCTTAATATCGCATATAAGTTTCTTTCTAGCGTGTTGTGTGAAAGGCTGAAGCCCATCGTAGACAAACTGATTGGACCTTATCAGTGTGGCTTTAGACCTGGTAAGTCTACCATCGACCAGATTTTCACGATACGCCAAATCCTGGAGAAGACCCATGATAAGAGAATCGACACTCACCATCTCTTTGTCGATTTTAAAGCCGCTTTTGACAGCGTAAAAAGGAGTTGCCTGTATGCCGCCATGTCTGAATTTGACTTCCCTGCAAAGCTTATACGGCTTTGTCAAATGACGTTGAGCAATACCAACAGCTCCGTCAGAATCGGGAAGGACCTCTCTGAGCCATTTGAAACCAAACGAGGCTTCAGACAGGGCGACTCCCTTTCATGCGATTTCTTCAATCTGATGCTGGAGAAGATAATTCGAGCAGCAGAGCTAAACCGCAATGGTACAATCTTTTACAAGAGCGTGCAATTGCTGGCGTATGCCGATGATATTGATATCATTGGCCTTAACAACCGCGCCGTAAGCGCTGCCTTCTCTGGACTGGATAAGGAAGCGAAAAAAGTGGGTCTTGCCCTGAACGAGGACAAGACGAAGTATTTGCTGTCATCAAAGAAAGAATCGGCGCACCTGCGCCTTGGCAGCCATGTCACTGTTGATAGTTACAAATTTGAAACTGTGAGGGACTTCGTCTATTTGGGAACCAGTATCAACACCGAAAATAATATCAGTCTAGAAATCCAGCGGAGAATCACTCTTGCCAACAAGTGCTAGTTTGGACTGAGTAGGCAATTGAGAAGTAAAGTCCTCTCTCGAAGAACAAAGATCACGCTCTATAAGTCTCTCATCATACCTGTCCTGATGTATGGCTCAGATTCATGGACAATGTCAAGAGAAGATGAGATGGCCCTTGGAGTATTTGAGAGAAAAGTTCTCCGGAAGATTTATGGTCCTTCCCGTGATGCCAACGGCGAGTATAGAAGGAAATTTAAAGATGAGCTCTACGCAGATCTGACCATAGTCCAGCGAATTAAAGCCCAAAGACTCCGCTGGCTGGGCCATGTTATGCGAATGGACAAAGAAGCTCCAGCACAGAAGGTTTTCCTATCGTCGCCTGAATTCGGCAGCAGAGGAAGGGGGAGGCCTCGACTGAGATGGAAACAACAGGTGGAGGATGACTTGAACTCCCTTGGGGTTTCCAATTGGCGTCCGTTATCGCTAAAAAGGAATGACTGGCGTGCTTTGATACGAAACGGCCAAAATCGCTTAGGCGGTTAAGCGCCAATAAATGATGATGATGAAAAGTGAAAAAAGTTACACTGTGCGTCGTCATTTAAATTAGAGCACGTCACTGAATAAACCCCCGGTTTATCCAAACTGTGACACTTGTCTTTCGTAGATTTAAGCAAAGATTTCAATTTATTATTACTTTTTGGGACAACTTTTATGTTGGATTTATTGAACAGTTTTTTAATATCTTTAAAATAGTGTTCATCGTATGTAATGATAGAAAAACGATATTCCTCTTTTTTATCCCCTGTGTCGAAAAATGAGCTGCATTCTCTTCTTGCTTTTTTAATTTGGTGCTTTCTTATTAGTTGTTGGATGTTGTTGGGGCAATATCCATTAATTTCAGCGATGTTGATTATTTTCTTTTTCTCTTTCAAATGCGCTACAGCTGAGCGGAACGTTTACAAGACGGTGAGCTATAGAGTTAAAAGCCGCTAGTTTGTGGGAGTGGTGGTGGTTGGATTCTATAGGGATGAACCGATCAGTTGATGTTGGTTTTCGATAAATATCGAATTCGATAACTCCATTATCGTTATGTATTAATTTCAGATCCAAAAAGGCCAATTCCATATTTTCTTCACATTCATAAGTGAGCTGGATCGTACTATTAATAGAATTAAATAAATCAAACGTGTTATCCAATTTATCTTTTTCAATAATGATCACGCAATCATCCACATATCGGCAATAGAATCGTGGGAACAACGAACTTTTGATTAATTGGTTTTCAATCGTATTCATATACAAATTGCATAAAAATGGGCTTATATTTAGACCCATAGGGAAACCCTCAGTTTGCTCAAAAAATTCACCTCTGAACTGGAAAAATTATTGATTGACACATAATAAAGTCAAATCAAATAATGAATTGGAGACCGTCGGATTCAAATCTTGTTTGTCGAGCCAAAAACGTAGCGCGTCCAAGGCTCCCTTTTTTGGCACGCTTGAAAAATACGAGCTTATATCGAATGAAGCAAAACATTCGTCGTATTCAGCCGAACGTCTTTGATTCTAGAAATCAATTCTAATGAATTTTTAATAGAAAATTGATCAAAGCTCTTAAGCTCGTTGAAGAATTTACTCAACCATCTGGCAATATGGGATATCGGAGAAGTGTACCCAGCAATGAACTTGTTGCCGGGTTTATGCGCTTTATATAGACCATAAAGACATGGGACCCGTACAAACGATTTATGCATGTTGATGTCCCAACGACGGCCAAACAAATCAGCATACATTTTTCGTCGTATAAGAAGCTTTGAAGCTTCCAAAATGGTAAGCCATGTGCGAATATCTTAACTATTAAAATAATTACAGCCTCTTAAAGTTTACTAAATGTTATACGTGTTACTGTCAGCGTTGCCACAAGCTCAATTTTTTTTGTATCCAAAAGTGTATCCATCCTGACAAAAATGTATCCACATTTTTTACTAGCAAAGAAACATGTACACTAGGGTGATTCAAAAAATGTCGACTTGTTCTTAGGCTCTAAAAAGTTAGGTATCGATGAGAAAATAAGCCAAGCAAAAAAAAGCGCTGTAACTTAACCCTTATTATTTTTTTTTCACCCTTTTTTAGTTAAAATGTATGGGAAAGAATAGGTTTTTTTTAAAGTGATTTTTCTCAGGTGATTCAAAAAAGGTCGACTTGTTCTTAGGCCCTAAAAAGTTAGGTATCGATGAGAAAATAAGCCAAGCAAAAAGTTAGCGCTGTAACTTAATCCATAGGGGTAGCTATTTTTTCGCCCTTTTTTATGGAAAATGTATGGGAAAAAAAGGATTTTTTTCAAAGTGATTTATCTCATAATATTTGAAATGTTTTTCAAAAAGGAGAGATAAAAATGAAAGATTTTTGTACTGTGGCACACACATACACAGTAACACACACAAAAATTTAAAAAATTATGAGAAAAAACACTTTGAAAAAAATCTCACTTTTTCCCATACATTTCCCACACAAAAGGGCGGAAAAAATAGCCACCCCTAAGGGTTAAGTTAAAGGGCTAATTTTTTGCAAATCTTATTTTCATATCAATACCTAACTTTTCAGGGGGTATGACCGAAAAAAAACCAATTCTTTTTATTTGAATCACCCTAATGTATAGCTTCTTGCATTTTGTTCGTTTCTTTGAAAATACAAAACGATTGTTGGAGCTGTTAAAAATGTATCCATTTAAAGCTTTTTGTATCTTTGTATCCATTGACTTAAAATGGATACAATTGTATCCAAACGGCAACCCTGGTTACTGTGTATGTGTGTGCTATAGTACAAAACTCAGCCATTTTCAAATGGCTGTAATTATCTTAGTAGTTAAGATAATTGCACATGGCTTACCATTTTGGAAGCTTCAACTTTAAGAGTATGTAAAAATATTTTCAAAAAGTTTCAAAAATTGAAAGAAAATTCACTTTGAAAAAAATACCATTTTTCCCATACAAAATGTATGGGAAAGGGCGAAAAAAAATAGCCACCCCTAAGGGTTAAGTTAGAGCGCTAATTTTTTGCAAGGCTTATTTTCTCATCAATACCTAACTTTTTAGGGGGTAAGACCTAGTCGACATTTTTTTTGAATCACCCTAATATATATACATTTACTTATTCCGCTGCCGCTGCTACCTTAAATATGCTGCTGCTGTTGAGCCGATGATGCGTTTGGCTATTCGTTGGGGTGATTGGTTTACCGTTAATTGCTGTTCTGGATGTTGTGTGGCTATGTATTGGTAGCGTGGGTACAGCGTTTTTTTATACCGCTGTTCAAAGTGCTGCTATGTGATGGCGTTTTTACTTTTCAATTTTTATTTAATTAAATGTCTTTCAATTTTTAAATGTTTTACTTGGCTTTATCTCTGTTTTAGTTAGCTCATTATATTATAAATCAAATTTTTTATTATTTCTGTAGATTTTAGCTGCCGTTTGCCATTTCTTATTTGTATCGTTTGTTAACTTCTGTTTAAATTAGCCGATTCATATTATGTTGAAATTTCTTATTTTATCTCTGTTGCCAATTACACTGGATCACAAATTCCAACTTTTTTTCTGCACCAGAGACGCCATAGTGAAATTCCTATGTAAAATCACCCCTAATTCCGAAAATCCAAGTTTTTTTTACTTGAATGGTACCGTTTTTGATATATTTACGATTTACCGTTATTTCAAAAAACAAAAAAGATGGCTCCACTTAATCGTGTATATCTCAAGAACAAATTGAGCTATTCGAAAACGGTTTGAAAAATTTGAAAGCTTATAAAATTTACTATAATCAGTACATACAACACTTTTTGCTAGGTCCTGCAGATTCAAACATAATGAACAATCATTACGGATTTTTTAAATTTTTTTTGTAAAAATATAAAAAATTTGTACTTTGCGAGGAAGCATCTCGAAAACTTTTTGTTTTTTAGCAGATATTCCCCCCCCCCCCTCTAAGCTCTGTTTTATTACAAAAAAAATAAGCTATCAGTGAACAAAATCGATGAACTAATACAAAACTTATAAGCATTCAAGTAAATATATCCATTTAATACTTAAGTACCCTACAAATAATAGCATATGTACATATGGTTCTGTCTTAACTCTATGATCTTATTTTATAATTGACAAAGTTATGTGTCTTGTTTTGACGCTTATTTAGATTAGGATCGGTTTCTCTTATGAGAAACTAACAGTAGTCGCCCATCATAGCGACATCCCAGAATCCTTGATACCGACTTTCAAACACTTTCATTTGCTGGTGAAACCTTTCGCCATGCTCGTCACTTTCGTCGCCAAGATTTTGCGGGAAAAAATTTAAGTGGGAGTGTAAGAAATGAATTTTTAAAGACATATTTACTCCTGAAAGAAAATAAAAAAGTAAATAAGATAAATACATTAGTATATAATTTTCTTAGGCTGGATTTATCTTTCAATTCAGAACAATTTTTTTGTTTATATTTTTCCCGTTCTTGTTTGTTCGGAACTGGACAATGAATTCAGATTTATGGCTATATATTCTCATGTAAATTTATGTAATATATAATTTATTATAATATGTTTTTTTATTTACCCATTTCCGCATAGTTTTTGATTAAGTCGTTCACTATCATCTCGTAGTTAGGACTTTTGTGTTTGCCTAAAAAAGAAGTAACGACCTTTTCAAAAGAATCACACACTGCTGCCTCCACTGGTGACAATAGTTCTTTGAAATGGTTATTGGTCATCATTTTCCATATTTGCGGTCCCACAAAAATCCCTTCCTTTATTTTTGCTTCTGAAATCTCTGGGAAGATTGTCTTCAAATGATGAAAGCTTCGCCTCCTTTGTCCAAAGCCTTCACAAAGTTTTTGATAAGGCCGAGCTTGATGTGGAGCGGAGGTAGAATTATTTTTTCCTTCTTTATAAGTGGAGAGTATTTTATGTTATCTACCCCAACTTGAAACTCGATTCGTTCTGGCCACTCCTTTATGATGTAGTGGTCTTGACGAGCTCGGCTATCCCATTTGCATAGAAAGCAACAGTATTTTGTGTATCCACTTTGTAGACCACATAGCATTCCAACGACTTTAAGATCGACACATATTTTCCAATCATGTTCTTCGTATTTGATTAACTTGAGCAATTTTTGCATTATTTCATATGTTTCCTTCGTATTTACTGCATGCGCGATCGGGATAGATGGCTTTTGGTTGCCAATATGCAATAATACGGCCTTTAAACATAATTTATTGCCGTCTATGAACAATCGCCACTCTTTTGAATCATATGGTTCACCAAATTGTTTGAATAGACCAGCAATGTCTTTGCAGTAACAAACACTGTTCGGCCTTTTCCTTTGACAATTCCAAATCCCTTATCCAATCATTGAGTTGTGCTTGTGACAAAGAATTTCTTTCGTTTTCCGTTTGAAAATCAGTACAACATGATGCCGCGTAACCAGATACTACTGTTGACAATGAAACTGGAGCCGGAACTAAAGTTAAATTTGATTCTGGCAATGTCGCTTCTGTTGAAATTAGTTCTGGTAATGACACTGCTCGCATAGGTTACTTTTCTGGACTTTCCAACCCCAAGTACTTTTGTAGTACAAATATAGCAGTCCGTTGAATGGCAAGTTGGTACCCTCCACTTCATTGGTGTAATAAATTTCACACGTCGCCTAAATAGATAGTTTCAGAAATTAGTCAGCTATGCATTAAAAGGGAACAAATTCCTAATTTTTACAACGTACCTTTTTGTTCCGGTTTCCGAAGAAATCAATTCTACTCGGCATGTGGTGCACACAGTGTTCGGTGTCCATGGTTTTTAGGCTCAATTCCAAAACACTTATAGTATGTATCTTTCAAAGGATTTGAAAACACACGTCTCATACTTTTAACAATAAATTGACCCCAGATGAAACAGAACATATCTGGATCATTTGTACACTCAAACTCTCGCGCCCTTTTATTCATTTTTTATTTTTAAGTAAATGACGGGTTATAAACTGCAATTATAAACTGAACAGTATCCGGCGAGCCTTGCAGATATTATGAAGGAACAAGGCGCATGTACTCTTATTTATACTTAGATCCAGTAAAAATTCAAGCCTACCTAAACAAAAAGGTTCGCTAGTTCTACAAAGAAAACACTACCTGCCTCAAAAATATGCTCTTGTTTAAAATGTACCTAGGTTTGAGAAAACGACACTAACCGCTTTTTGTATCTAATAACTTTTCGAAAATCTACCTGCTAACTAACTGATATACGAATACTAACACATATGTACCAGTAGGGTACTTAAGAATTAAATGGATATATTTACTTCAATGCTTGTAACTTTGGTATTAGTTCATCGATTTTGTTCACTGATAGCTTGTTTTTTTTTTTAATAAAACAGAGCTTAGAGGGGGGGGGGGGGGGGGGAAATATCTGCTAAAAAACAAAAAGTTTTCGAGATGCTTCCTCGCAAAGTACAAATTTTTGTCTTTTTTGTTTTTTGAAATAACGGTAAATCGTAAATATCTCAAAAACGGTACCATTCAAGTAAAAATAACCTTGATTTTCGGAATTAGGAGGTGATTTTACATAGGAATTTCACTATGGCGTCTCTGGTGCATTTTGGCTGTAAACCAGTGTTATACTTGAAAATAAAAAATTCCAACTTTAGTGCAAAAATTTCTTTGTTTCGTAGTATTATTTCCGTAGCTTTTTACTTTTTTTTTTAATTATTATAAGGGCGGATTTCTCGACTGCCTGTTAAAGGTAGGATCAGCCAACCGGCAGATAAATTTGTTGGCCAGATAAATTACATTCCATTCTCTCCACCTCCTGTTAATTACTTCCTTAAAATTTTTCAAAATGTGGCAGCGCTGCGAACGGAAAGAAAAAGAAATGACAAAAACAGCTGTAAAAATATAAATAATAATTAAAATATTTTTGTAAAGGCGGTGTTATTTGTGCTTAAAAATGAGTTCTAGTGGAAAATTAAAAAAAGAGGTAAAAATTTTACCAAACAGGAGGAGCTAGTGCTTGTAGATCTGGTGGAAGACTACAAGCACGTCATTGCAAATAAAAAATCGGATGCAGTGCCTTGGAAGCAGAAGGAGCAGGGCCGGCAAGCATTGGCGCAGCGATTTGCTAGCAAAACTGGTGTCCATAGGGAGTGGACAGCGTTGCGTGACAAATACGATAATATGAAGCGCAAGGCCAAAACTGACCTGGCAGAAGAAAAGAGGGAGACCTACCGCACTGGTGGTGGTGTCTCTACTTCTGTGAATAGGGTAGAAAACGTGTCCCTAAGGATCGCGGCGATGCTGGATGCGTCGGGCTCCGGTCTGACGGGGTTCGGCCTCAGGATCACGAATCCGGAAGCGTCAGTTGACCCCTAAAGGAAACAAAGGGATAGCATTTCCAAAAATGGTGAAAGGGATATCAAAATACGCGTTTTGTTCTCAGTATCAATAACACAGCCCCACAAAAAAAAAAAAAAAGTGTCGCAGTTGGGTGATCAGACCACCCTTTCCTCATGCTGAACACGAATTCGGTTTCCGTTTTGGTCCAGCACGTCTGGATTTTTTTTCCAACCTCAAAAAATTCGTATATCACTAAACATTTGACATGTTTTTTGGGATTAGAAAAAAATCCAGATGTGCTGGACGAAAACAGACACCGGATTTGTGTTCAGCGCGTCAAAACAGATAGGGAAAGGGTGGTCTGATCCCCCAACCCCTTCACTTTTTGTTTTAGTGGAGCTGTGTCATCTGAACGTGCGAATGTGTTTTACTGCAAACTCAGAAATGAGCTCTGAATCTAAATACCATAGATGGAGGATTTTGAGCAGATGTCCCCTTAAGGATGCAAATACCATTCATAAATTTAATACTATTTCCATGTACTGTATGTTTATTGTCCATTACTCCTTTTTTACAGAATATGAAGTTTTGGACGAGGAGCAAAACAATGTGAACATATCCATTGTCGAGGAAGGGGGTGATGTGGACCTATCCATTCTGGAGGAAACGATGTGGACATATCCTTCGTGGACGATAATAAAGTAAGTGGATTTGTTAAAACTTTACAGTGAAACAAAGAAAAACGGGGACAAATTGGAAAAGGTTTAGGTCATAACCTATAGGCTACGCTCCCAATGCGACTGACTTTTGTCATGTGTACAGATGTGTGTTTGCTGTCGGACAACAAAAGTCGGTCGCAGTATGAGCATAGTCATAGTCAGTTCAGGAGAACTAGTCACAAAACTCAGTACTCAAATTACAACAAATATATGTTACGACTAAAACCTTTACAAATTTCCCCAGGTTTTCTTTGGCTCACTGTAACTCACCGTCTTGTAAAATGTCACTGTGTATTTAATTGGGATTATTGAAAATTCTAATATTATAATTTGCTTGCTTATATGCATTTTCCCAGTATCCACAAGTGAACCTTGAGCAAAACAAAACTGTTTGCTTGCTGTATTGCGTGATATTTGGCGTATTTCGTGATACTTTCGCAGCTATCTGGTGCGGATTAATTAATGCTCAGGAAAAATTAGTATAATTTACATGACATGTGAAGAGGTGGTTCGTTGGAGCGGAGGATCTCCATATGCCGACATATTTTGGGATACTTAGGAGATACACATAAATAGGGGGTAAGAGGACAAATTGCTCATTCACTTCAGTAATAAAATAACGCATAGTTGAGTTATGACACCTTTGATGTAAGTGAGCAAAATATTAGGTAAAGACAGGGTAAGTACATAGCAGTGGCGTGCCTTCCATATAAGCCGAAAAGGCCGGCTTTCCTAGCTAATCCCCTATGAGTTTCAAAATGTATCGTAACAATTTCTGTTTTATCGTTTACATTTGGTTTCTTAAAGGATAACTGGGTTTTATTTCCCTGCCTGCCACCTACTACCTAATAACTGTTAATAGCATAGAAACATACCTACAGCTTTTCCTGCCACCTGTCGGCTGATAGCTCATTTACATACAATTATTTCAGTGCATGATGGCCATCTCTTACTTACTTACTTAAAACAGCCTTAAACCGTCTAGGCAATGATGGCCATCTCGCTTTTACGTATTGGCTTTTACCGGGCTTTCAAAACTAGTACGAATCTGTGTGCTGAAGCAATTGTTTTTTTTTTTTTTTTGAATTTGGAAGTAATTTTATATGAAACTTTGAAGCCAGCTTCTGGCTAGTGTTGCCATAAGCGAAAACGAAAAAGATATTTGTATATCTATGTATCTACAATGTTAACGTGCAAAGCGCTCTACCCAAAAATTATTGGCGCATATTTTAAAGTAGAAAAAAAGAATTCAATAGTGGTAGGTGCTGTAATTTTTTTTTATTTGCTAGGCCCTAAAAAATATAAAAAAATGTTTAAGGTTTCTTAGCTTCTGCAATGTACCTAAATGGGAAATAGTGCGAATAAAACTTTTCCCTTGGGTTGGAAAAGCTTAAAAAATCTGCAAACAATAACGTGCCTATTAGCGGAACCTAAAAGTTTAAGTTTTTCCCCGTCTGCAAAAGTCGATAAATATCCTGAACTCCTCTTTGTCTGAAATGTTCTCTGGCAGCAGTATGTGCTTTCGTTGGGATTATAAAGACTGGGGCTTGCCTTGATTGAAACACGTAGGCACGCCACTGGTACATAGGTCTAAGCGGAGACGTAGATGAGGGTATTTTGACGCAGAAGGTGTAGTAGGGAGTACAGTTGGGGTAAACACTTTTACTAACAATTATATTGTATCATTTTTTAGGATAATAATTTGAATGAGAGTGGTCAGGACTGGGCATCGTGGAACCCCACCAAATTGCGGCAAAAAAAATTGAGCCGCTTTTCGTTAAAAAGGAGTCGATCCGCAAACGATCTATGGAGGAAGAGAAGATGCGGCTCACTCTTTTACAACAAGACTTCTACAGGGATGAAAACGCTCGAGCGGCTGAAAAGCATAAGCAGGAGCTCATAAATGTGCGGCTAAAAGGCGATATACTGAAGTGGAGTTGAGGGAAAAGAGGGCAAAGAACGAATCTAAATGTAAGCACAATGATTTTTTTATATAATTTATTTTCTTCTCTCTTTTCAGAAATTTTTAATTACATCGCTAAAGGATTATTTACACGGGTCGATTTTTCTAGTCTAAGTTATTATTAAATAATTTAAAATATTTTAATTTATGGACTAATAATATAAGATCCTTATAAGTTATTTAATTAATGTAATGTACATACAGTCAGCCAGAAAAATAAGTATACGCCTCTTTATGAGAAATTCTCACCAAATTCGGATTGAGTAATTTTATTTTAAGTAGTTTCCTATAAAAAGACTTGTTAATTTTGTTCATGCGATGCATGGAAGAAAATACCAAACAGTCTTTAACCAAAAAAATTATAATAAAATTTTAAAATGCTTAATTATGCTGTCTTTGTTATGGATTTAGCTAAAGGTTGAACTAAACTTATTTAACCTATAAATATGTTTATCCTACGAAAAAAAACACTTTAAATTCTGACTCTGTTATTATTTGCGCCACTGTATAATCGTTGAAACTTAGAATTTACTTCAACGACTTGCAAGATTGAACACTTTTAAAAATTTCCCTGAACTTTTAAGAATTTTTTGCAAAGTTTTTTGCAAAAGGTAGTTTCCACCCTTAAAAAAAAATCTTAAAAATTTAGGGAAATTTTTGAAAGAGTTCCAACTTGCAAATTGTTGAAGTAAAATTTTAGTTTCAACGATTATACAGTGGCGGAAATAATAACAGAGTCAGAATTTAAAGTGTTTTTTTTCGTAGGATATACATTAGGGTGATTCAAGAAAAATGTCGACTTGGTTTTAGCCCCTAAAAAGTTAGGTATTGATGGGAAAGCCTTGCAAAAAATTAGCGCTCTAACTTAACCCTTAGGGGTGACTATTTTTCCGCCATTTCCCATACATTTTGTATAGAAAAAAGTTGAATTTTTTCAAAGTGAATTTTCTTTTTTCAAAATATTTTTATATACTCTTAAAGTTGAAGCTTTGAAGCTTTGAAAATGGTGAGCCATGTGCGATTATCTTAACTATTAAAATAATTACAGCCATTTAAAAATGACTGAGTTTTGCACTAATGCACACACATACACGTATAAAATCTAGTAAATTTTAAATTGCTTTAACTATTTTAATAGTTAAGATAATCGCACAAGGCTTATCATTTTGGAAGCTTCAAAGCTTCAACTTTAAGAGTATGTTAAAATATTTTGAAAAAAGTTTCAAAAATTTAAAGAAAATTCACTTTGAAAAAAATAAAAAAAAATTTATACAAAATGTATGGGAAAGGGCGAAAAAATAGCCACCCCTAAGGGTTAAGTAAGAGCGCTAATTTTTTGCAAGGCTTATTTTCTCATCAATACCTAAAGTTTCAGGGGGTAAGACCGAAAGAAAAACAATTTTTTTTAATTTGAATCACCCTAATATACATATTTATGGGTTAAATAAGTTTAGTTCAAGCTATAGCTAAATCTATAACAAGGACTACATAATTAAGCTATTTTAAATTTTTTTAATGTACTTAAATTATATAATTATATATCTTTAACTAAGGTTAAGCTAGACTTAAGAGCCTGAAATAAATAAATAAAAAATACATGAATTTGGAGGGAAAAAAATGTCGTTGGCTTAGAAAGTGAACCTAAAACTATTAAAAATTTCTTTGAACCTACATATATGAAAAGTACTCAATGTAATATCTTTTTTACCGAACTGCGTCGAAAAGTAGATTTTGATAAGTGGATTAAGCCAGTTTACAATATAAGCCGACGACATAGTATTTAATATTTAAAGCTAGCCTTTCAAAATAGTCGTATATTAAAACAGTTCTGGAAGTTGAGTCTCCGTCGGTTGTAAACCTTGCTTCAGGTTGTTCTGGAATTTGGGGTTGTGATATTTCGCTATCTATTGGAGGAAGCGGATCTTTTGCTGATACAGCAATATTATGTACGACTCCGCAAGCCGAAATAATTGCCATAGTAGTGTCAATCGATACTAGCATTCCCATCGATAGAATAGGAAAACGTCGTTTCCAAACGCCAAAAGTTCGCTCTATAAGATTCCGAGTGCGAATCTGAGACTTGTTGTACAATTTTTCTGCCGCAGATTGTGGATTTAGTAGGGGAGTCATCATATATTGACGCTGCTTGTAGCCACTGTCCCCAAGGATCATGTACTCTCCAAAATGTCCCGTATCAAGTTGGCATTTCAAACGACTACAGTTGAATATGTGGCTATCGTGTGCAGATCCTGGCCATCTCGCTACTAAATTTTGGAAACGCAGATTTGCATCACAAACCGCTTGAACGTTTAGTGAAAAATAACCCTTTCTATTTCTAAAAATTTCGCCATTGTCACCACCTGGTGACTGTATTCTAACGTGGGTGCAGTCAATAGCCCCAATAACTCTGGGAAATTTTGCTATTTTGTAAAAATTTAAAGCAGTCTGCTCCATGCCAGCTGGGCACTAAATTTTACGTATTCTTTAGTGAGTGATGCAATTGCATTTGATACCTCCTTTACAACTCTGCTGGCTGTGTAGTAAGCGTGCCACTCCGCAGAAGTCGGCCACAGTTATCAAAAAGCTGCTGTGGCATAAAACCTCAGCGTTAGCAAAAGCTTAGTTTTAGGGTTAACATTATATCGTCTAGAAAAGATACGAATTTAAAACCATTAGTTGCTTATTTGGATTGTGATGCTGTGGCGGTCTTGTGGTACTTGATGGACGCCTAGTCAACTGACAATGAAAAACCACGAAACAAACATACATATGTATACAAGTTACGTGGTTTTCCATTGTCACCGACGATATATAACCGTCAACCAGTGGTTATGGCGTTAGTTTATTTATTTAAATAATAGTTGTCGGCTTCAGTACCTGCAAGGCGACGCTACCTACACGCAATAGTCCATTCCGCATTCCACGCTTATATGACTTTCTGGTCAAAGGAATGTTGCGGATAACCACCCAGTGCATGTGCAAGCTTACCTAGCCGTGCTGGGCGTAATTGCGCTTTCGATGCGACTTAAGATGCCCATACAGGTGGACTTCGTCAATCGAAATCTTCTGATGAACTCTTCTTCTGTATACTCTTCGAAGTAATTTAAGCGGTTTCGAAAAGTCCTCTTGGATATTGTGCCCTCACTCGTTACCTCAAAGGCTTCTTCCAGTGTATGCACATAAAACGGACGTCGATTTTCCATAGCAGATATAATTTTAATTGTAACGCACTTTTTATTTATTTTTCAGTTTTATTCAAAATAAACTCACTTGACAATCAGCTGTTTTGTATTTGTCGAGCCAATCAATTTTAAAGGTTGGATTGACTGCCTGTTAAATTTTTCGGCAGAACAAACATAACGAGCACTTCAGAAAACCAAATTCTGTTTAAAGAAGAGATAAATTTTAGCAGGCAGTCGAGAAATCCGCCCTAAGAATGTCTTTGTAATTTCTTCATATTATTTCTGTACCTTTTTAGTTTTTTAATTATTATAGAAATGTAATTTCTTTTTATTTGTATCACTTTTCCATCACCATACAAGCACTGAACACCACGCTACTCCCTTCAACTGCTGTCCAATGAACAATTTTACCATCGTCTAAAATTTCGCCCTCACTCCACCGCCTTCGGCTCGTGCACGCTGCACGGTCGCCATGTTGCGCATGCTACGGTGCACGCCGGTAGCACGACCCCCGCCTATGGGCAAGCACCACTGCATCTTTGTGGCTTACCCTCCAAATACCTCCATCCTGCATCCTTAGTTTGTTGGGGCTACCCTTGAGGCAGTCAGGTGCAATTATTAAAAAACTTTTATTTATTTAATTAAACTTTATTTTTAATTTATCAGCACACTTTAATTTTTTGCGACTTGCGCTTACGATGTCTGTATCTGAATTGAATTTGATGTCGGACTGGTTGATCGGCTCGTGCAAACTAATTATGGCCGCCAGCAACGTTACCATTTCCGTGGCAACGCTGCTGTCGGTCATTACATCTCCTTTTTGCACACATCCTACAGGTGTATGACACCTGCTGTGTGACGACATGTTCCATCCTTCTAGCTAAGTCTCCAAACTTTAGCTAGCACAGGGCGCACAGCGTGATCACACAACAAGTGGCATGTCCCTGTAGGAATGGAATGCCGAGTACCGATCAGCCATCCTTACATGAGCATTGCGGGTGATAAAAGAAGCCATGTTCTTAAATTTAAAAAAAAATTTTATGTGTGTAATTTTTGGGAAATCTAGTTAAATGAGTAATTTTGTAATAGTGGTTTTGAACGTTCCAGCATATGCTGGCCAGCATTGTATATGTGTGCGATTCGGGTGCTTGACGTTGCCCGCAAATGTTCATGCAAATGAATGTCATGCGCCATTTGAATTGAGTGTTCGTAGCGTGCGCACGTAAATGCCGTCGTCGGAGGATGATCTTTTGTTGCTCGCAACTGCAATTGATTTTCTTCCGTACACTTGTTCATCTCGAATGTCAACACACAACTGAATATTGCATGTCAAGCAGACTGCTAAACGTTCATGCAAAACGCAAAAATCAAAAATTTTTGATTTTCATCATGCAAGAACCGACAACAAGTAGGTGTGACACGAAGCAGGAACGTGTGTCACCCGAATCGCACACATATACAATGCTGGCCAGCATGCTGGAGCGTTTAATCACCCTATAAAATTGACATTGCAACTTTAAGGGCCACTTGCATAAAAGCCGATAACGACTAATCGGTGATTAACTTGATAGCTATCCATACAAAATACGTCAGTTAAATTTCGATTAGTGTTATCGGCTTTTATGCAAGCGGCCCTAAGTGCAATTTTCTTATAAAATATAAGCGTCCGACCTGTCCGTTTTATTTTTTGTAGTCTATGGGACCCCTCTACCCCTAAACCATAGTGTATCAATACAAGTGTGAACTGTAGCTTTGACAGAAATGTCAAAACACACTTCCACGTCAAATCACAAATGTCAAAACACACATCCATGTCAAAAATCTGGGTTGCTATTGTTGTTTTCATTGCGATCGGGTTGTGTGCAGCACCGAATATTAATGAAACAGGGTTCTTGTTTGCACAAAAGTGTTGCTGTGTTGCACAACTTTTTCACTCCAGTTTCTAGGGCAACTTTTAAGCGAATCCTTCAGTTTATACTTTATACTATATACAAATAACAAACAACTGCTAATAATTAGCTTCAAATCCCAAAATTTGGTTTTTGTTTCCTTTAGGGGTCAACTCCTAATAAATTAGCTAGAGTTATGGAAGATAGCTCAAAATGCGGGGTTTGGCCTCAGGATCACGAATCCGGAAGCCCTTTTTTAATATTTTGCTTCTCTGAAGAGAACCCGCCCCAATTTTGGTACCGGACCCGGGTCAATTTTCGGTTTTTTTGACCATAACTTTCCACAGACACAAAAAAAAATTAAAAAGCCCTTCCGGATTCGTGATCCTCAGGCCAAAACCCGTATTTTGAGCTATCTTCCATAATTCTAGCTAATTTATTAGGAGTTGACCCCTAAAGGAAACAAATACCAAATTTTGGGGTTTGAAGCTAATTATTAGCAGTTGTTTGTTATTTGTTTAAGAAAATAGTGAGCAGACTCGAAAGAGTTATTCTAACTAATAATTTGTGAAATGTTTAATAAATTCCACAGGATTGAATAATAAACACGAGGATATTTGTTTAGTTGTCTTCGGTTTTATTTTCTCGATAATAATGTCGAGCAGGAAGTTCGACATTTTCTTTTCTGTTTTTTTCTTTCTTATTCTATTACATTTGCTGTTTTCTTTCTTTCTTATTCTATTACATTTGCTGTTCTCTTTCTTATTTGATTACAATTTGTTACACGGTTGCATTCCTATCTTACAACTCGGCCAATCTGACAATGTAATCGACCTCGATACATTACAACTTAAATACTAACTATCTTCAAAAATATCTTCATCTGGTTCCTCTACACTTCTTTCAGGTGATTGGACCCAGTTTTTAATTCTATACGCATCGACCACTCCATCATAAGGTAGTTGGGTGAGTTGGCAGTTATCAATATCCCTTATAACGTACCTATCATTACCGAGTACTTTGTGTATTACATAAGGACCTTTGTACAAAGGAGTGAATTTCTTATTACTTCCGCTAGTTGTATCAATATTTCTTATAACCACATAATTTCCCACATCGTACTTTTTGGTCGCTGTCTTACCCTGAGGCGATCGACTGACGTAATATTCTTGTTTAGCTGCTATTCTACTAGATGCGTCTGCGCGTATGAGATCGAGATTCCTATCACTGTCCGGACACAGTATGTCCTGAAAATATTCAGTGAACTCATCCACTATTACCCCCCTTTGCTCCACCCCAAATAATAACCTACTGGGTGTCTCTTTGCATGTACTATGCATAGAATTGTTTATTGCATATTCAACCTCTAATAATTTTTTAACCCAGTCATCATGGTTTATTTCATTAGTTAATTTCCCTAACATTGCTTTCAATACCCGATTCACCCTCTCCACTTGACCATTGGCTTGGGGTGAAGCTACTGCTACTTTCACATGCCTTATGTTATTTTTTAATAAAAATGCGGAAAATTCGAGGGAGGTAAAACAGGTTCCCCTATCGCTTACTATACGTCGCGGCCGGCTGTAATAAGTAAAATATTTTTCTAAAGCGGCTGTGACCTCTCGAGTGCTCGTAGAATTTGTTGGGTATAATCTAACAAATTTAGTAAAAGCATCGACTACCACTAATATGTGTTTACGTTTGGACTTTAATGATGGCAATGGTCCAAAGTGATCAATATGTAAAGTGTCAAAAGGTAAGGGCGTCTTTGGAATCGGATATAATGTCTTTTCCCTAGAGTGAGGAAGACTAGCATAAATGATGCATTTCAGACAATTCCTGATAAATTTCTCTACCTTCATTTTCATTCGTGGGAACCAGTAATATAAACTTAGTTTGCTGAGAGTTTTCTCTACGGATAAGTGACCCATTTTATCATGTATTAACTGTATGACGTTATGTTCCATTTCATATGGTACGTAAAGTGCGTTTTTGCCATCCGGCTTGCTTTTATATACTAGTCCATTAATTAGTTTATAATCTTTAAGTTCCTCATTTTCCAACTGTTTTCTCACTGCTTGAATATCATCATCTCTTTCTTGGGCTATCTGAATACGAAATTCTACTTCGTCCGAACTTATGATTGACGCTATTTGTCTCCTGCATAAAGCATCTACATGAGCCATTGATAAACCTTTTCTATGCTGTATTTTATAGTTATAATTCTCGAGTTCAAGAGCCCATCTAGCTATCCGAGGATTCAACTGTTTTCTGTCTAGGGTCATAGTTAGAGAGTTGCAATCAGTAACTAACGTAAATGGTATGCCTTCTAAATAATGCCTAAATCTTCTTAATGCATATATTATCGATAGTGTTTCCAGTTCGAAACTGTGATATTTCGATTCCGAACTTGATGCGGTTTTAGAAAAATACGAGATCGGATGGAATTTGTTATCTTCCTGACGTTGCAGTAAAATCGCCCCGAAACCAATGCTACTAGCATCGCAGTGTAACTCAGTTTCTTTTTTAGGATTATAAATGGATAATATAGGGCTCTTAACTAACCTAGATTTCAATTCCAGAAAAGCTTTGTGGCATTTGTCGTCGAAATCAAATTGGGTATCTTTTTTAAGTAAATTTTGCAAAGGCTTAGCGATTTCCGAGAAGGACGGCACAAATCTACGGAAGTAGGAGAACATTCCCAAACATGATTGTAATTGCTTCAAATTCGTCGGAGCCGGAAAATTTTGTATGCTTTTTATGTGGGAGTTACTAAGTGTTATTCCTTCATGGTTGACCCTGTATCCTAAATAATCGATTTCCTCATATCCGAACTTACATTTACTGAGGTTAACTTCCAACTTTCGTAATGAAATTCGTTCTAAGACTGATTTTAAAAGTTTGGTATGCTCATCAAAACTTTCGGTAGCAACAACTATATCGTCCATATATATAATAATTTTTTTTTTTCTATCATGTCTCGAAAGATATTGTTGATGAATCGCTGAAATACTGCCGGGGCATTCTTTAACCCAAACGGCATTTTTAAAAACTCAAATTGCCCGTGAGGGGTTACAAAAGATGTAAGCGGTATACTTTCGGAAGCCATGTGGACTTGGTGAAACCCACTTTTCAAATCTAATACTGAAAAATATCGTTTATTTTCTAAATATTCGATGCAATCGTCAATCAGTGGCAACGGGTAATTATCTCTAAGAGTTAATTTATTAAATGCCCTATAATCTACGCACATTCTGGTTTTCCCGTTCTTCTTCTTGACTAACACGATCGCGGAAGCATAAGGAGAATCGCTAGGTTGTATAATCTTTTCTTTTAAGAGTTCATCTAGAATATTACGCACTTCGCCGCGCTCAAAGTAATGGGTCAGTTACATAAAGCTTTACTTTGACTTTACCTCAAACTTTGACTTTGACAGAAAAGTTCAGTATACGTATTTAAACGAAGCATGGCAAATTGGAGACCTCAAAGTTGAAGCAAGGTTAAAATTTGGCAAACTCTCAAATTTTGCTTGCTTTGCTTCTTTGACAATCAGATGTTGATGACTTTGCTTTAATTAATGAATAAAAAGTTGGAGGAAATAATAATTATTTCAGTTTTTCTCTATTAAATTAATAAATTAACCAAAGCACTCTGAATGCAAAGAAATAAATAACGAAAACAAATGTATAAAAGAGAAACGTCAAGGCGTTCATTGTAGCATACCTCTGAAGTTGGACGCAAAGTTTTGAGGTAGCAAATGTCAGGCGAGGTTAACAAAGCTTTATGTATTCGACCCTTAAGACAGTCGACGCGGAGTACAATGAAAAGGAACATCATTTTTTAACCTTATTTTCATTTCGTATTTGAATGGTTCGTTTACTATACTAGCGTTAAAATATGTATTATTTATGATTTGCTTCATTTCAGTATATTGCTCTCTTTTAAGTACCCTATTTATTTCAATCTCATCTTTGTTATCAAAAACTTCTATATGGAATATATCAGGCAGACTGACGGAAGTGGGTATACAATCTTTCAAACAATTCTCGGCAGTAATGTTTTCCGGAAAACGTTAATTTTTTGCAATATTTTGTTTCATACTATTAGAACATGCTTTGGAACCAGTTACAAATTGAAAATTTTTTCGTATTTTTAGTTTACTTTTTTTTTGTATCTAAAATATTCATTATTTTTTCTTTAACACTCGTCAGTTTTATATTATATGTACCTAAGAAATCACGTCCCAAAATAATTGGTACAACCATATCATTATCTGGCAAAATATTTAATTCAATTTTATTTACTTTTCCATTAAAGTTTATATAACTGTAATTTTTTTTGATAATCAGTAGTTCTTTTCCCCCAATGCCTTTTAATTTTGAAGGCCATCTTGCCATCCGATTTTCCACCAATTGTTTTGGAACGTAAGTTTCCCTTATGAAACTAGCCGGACTGCCGGTATCGAATAAAGAAAAAAGTGTATCAGAAATTGATTTCTCACCTACTGTAAACATAATACTTACGAAATTAAAAGCATTCACAGCATCATCTGATTGATAAGCGTTGACATCTTCGCCTACAGCTGCGACTTCGTTACGTGCTTTTAAAATTTTTGCTGGGTTTGGACACGAACGGTGATCGTGACCCATACGCCAGCACCTGAAGCAGGATCCAACCGGGCGTATCGGGTATGGGCATTGGGGCTTAATGTGTCCATCCTTGGAACAGTTGAAGCATTTTGTTGGTTTTTGTTCATTTGATGGTTTCGATGTCGTAGTTTGTTTAGATGTTGTTGGTTCTGCCGGAAAATATTTCCTTTGGAATCGGCTTACTAAAACTTTAAGTTCGTCTAGTGTTCTTGCCGGTAGAAGTAAGTGAGCGTTTGGCACTGCACTGCCCAAACCGTCTATTATGAAATCTATGATTTCTGTTTCACATATATTTGCCCGCTTACCAATCGCCTGCATTGTGAGCACGTAGCAATGTAGTGATTCATTTTTTTTGTCCCACTTGCGTTTCGCTAACATTTTATACACTTCGTGCCTTTGCACGGGCACATCAAATTCTGCCATAAGGGCTTTTTTTAATTCCACATAACTTAGCACTTTAGTAGTGGTGAGAAACACTCTAGCTGTTCCCACCAGACAACGACGGAGGGCCAGTAATTTGAACCGTTCGTCTACGCCTGACGACTCCATGACTTCTTCAAAGTCTTGAATAAAATGTGCCACTGTTATGGAAATATCATCGCCACTGAATTTCGGTATGGCGTGCTCAATATCGGCAAAATCTAGTCTGCGCTGTTGTTGCAATGCGATAGAAGGTTTCAATTCGTCAATTTCTTTCATGAGTTTCAATATTTCTATGCGTTTTTGTAGGGCCGTCAGCTCTTCGTCCACTTTTAAAGCAATTGCCCCTATATCCATTGTAGCAAAATTTGATGGAGCGGCAGTGATAGCGGCAGCGGCAGAACTAGTATTACGATCAGCAATATTTTGGACAGCAGCTTTTGATACGGCACCGGCAGTGGTAGTATTAGCGGCGGTAACAGCAGTGGTGGCAGTGGCGGCAGTGACGACGGTGGCGGCAGTGACGGCGGTGGCGGCAGTGACAGCGGTGGCGGCAGTGACGGCAGTAGTGCAAACAGTGGTGACGGAAGTGGCAGCAGAGGACATGGTGACACAGGCAGCGGCAGTGGTAGGTGCTGCAACGTTGGAAGTTGAGGCACTATCAGCTATATTAGTTTCGGTTTGCAAATTATCCATTGCTTCATTGTTGATTGTATTAACGTTGTCTTGCACTCCGATAATAGTTTGCAGCAGTCTGCGTAATTGCGTTATGCTTGCCGTAGCTGCAAAATCCACATTGTTTTCCTGCAAAACTTTTATTATGTCTTCTCGAGCGTCCATTTCCAGAAATATTTGTTTAAAATGAATTTTGTGGTTCGTTTAACACCTGAGATGTGAAATGTTTAATAAATTCCACAGGATTGAATAATAAACACGAGGATATTTATTTAGCTGTCTTCGGTTTTATTTTCTCGATAATAATGTCGAACCGGAAGTTCGACATTTTCTTTTCTGTTTTTTTCTTTCTTATTCTATTACATTTGCTGTTTTCTTTCTTACTTATTCTATTACATTTGCTGTTCTCTTTCTTATTTGATTACAATTTGTTACACGGTTGCATTCCTATCTTACAAATTTTATATAATTCGCTGTTATTTATGTTAAAAAATCAAATTTTTAAGTTTTAGCGAACTACTTTTTTATGCAACCTACTACTAAGTTTTTATACCAAATCGAATGCAACTCGGCGCAAAATGATGCTCTTTTTCCAAAAAAAAACAACTCTGATGAACAGGTGTTAAACTCATTTTGGAATTTTGACGTCTATGCAGAAGAGTTTACACTTGTGTTGGTACACTATGCCCTAAACAAAAAATGAAAAAAATCGGGAGCGTACATTATTGGAAAGTCAACCTATTGGATATAAGGTGTGACATCACGCTGTGAATCGCTATCCAGAAATGCTCGGTATGAATGTAAGGTATGACAGTACTAAAAAAACAGCAATATTATCGATAGCTCCACCGCTTGTTTTCCAACTCTAATGTTCATCTCAGTTTCGATTTCTGAAAGATTTTTGTTTTGTATGTGACGTGTCAGTGAATACTTTATATCTCATTGAATATGTTAGATTACGCTGTGGTGTTCACCAAAGGAGGCATCATCCTTTGGGACTACAATTCTTCCGATTTAACTTATACTTCTTGTATAAATAATCTTATTCGCAGTTTTATACTCGAGGTAAGCTAATTCTTTGGAGTAAATATCAGTTGCTTTCATTTGTCTACTTATTAGGAGCGAAATGCGGTTTCCAAATACTTTGAGAACGACAATTTGGCAGTGCAATTCAAACTGGATAATAAATTAGATCTTGTATATGCTGTAGTTTTCCAAAAAGTAATTAAATTGAATTACTTAGATGCCTTTCTTGAGGAAATGCAGCGGGAGTTCAAGAACAAATTTTTCGAAATATTGGGTTCGATACGAAGGTGCTCCACAACGTATGATTTCAATGAAGAATTTCAATCCACTTTAATTTCTGTGGAAAAGTCAGCAAATAAAGTTAATAAGGCTCCAAAACAAATGAGGTCTTTTAACGAGTCTACAAAATCCAAGAAAAACGTTGCCTCTATGTATGGTGATAAAATAGAAACGGAGAAAAAAGTTGTTATACAGGAAATACCCAAGCAGCTGGAAACAAGTTTAGGAAACGTAGACCATATCCTGCAAAATCGGAAAAAGTTAAAAGAGAAACTAGCAGGAAAAAAGAGCCCTGTAGAAGCTAAATGCAAGTCTCCTTCAACGGAAAGGGCTGGGAAAAAACCAAGGGTGTGGGACTTGGGTGGCAGTGCAAAAGATGCCGGGATTTTAGATCGCTCAAAAGACCAGCCTCAAGATGTTGAATATAAAAACATACAAAACAATGTGAGTAGTAATTTAGGGCAGTACCACACTGTTTTGCCAGTAAACGTATACCTCGAATACGAACCAAAAACCCCTTTCCTTTAGCACCCAACTGCAAAAAATTAGCTCTATAGTTATAGCGAGAGAGGGATCAAAAGACCAGTTTTGGCCTCAGGATCACGAATCCGGAAGCGTTTTTTTTTTTTTTTTAATTTTTTGCTTCTGTTGAAAGTGGTGGTCAAAAAACCGAAAAATGACCCGGTCCGATACTAAATTTGGGGCGGGATCCATATATATATACATATATATATTTATATATATATTCTAAAACGTTAATAATACGATGTTTTTACTTTTTAATAAAAACTATTTACCTGTGAATTATGTAACTATGTACATTTTTATTTAATAAGTCTTATTTTAGCGCAGAATTTCATTAAAAAAAATCTGCTTTTGGCAATGAATTAGCAATAAATTAGCTACTAATTCTGGCAAATTTTCAACTTGATCCGACAATATTTCGCTGATGGTTTCGCTAACTTCAGTCTTATTTTGGCGAAAAATGTCATAAAAAAATTTGAAGAGCTATAAATTTTTTCTTTTGGCAATTAATTAGCAATAAATTAGCTACTAATTCTGGCAAAATTTCAACTGATTTCGCCAACCTATCGCCGCTAAAATAAGGGACGTTAAAACAACTACATGATTGCAAATATCTTTTCAGAGAAACATAATATTAAAAAAACGCTTCTGGATTCGTGATGCTGAGGCCAAAACCCGTCTTTTGAGCCCTCCCCCATAATTTTAGCTAGTTTATTAGCACTTACCCCTAAATGAAACAAAAACTTTTTTTTTTGTATCCTTTCGGGAACATGCTCAACAATTTTTTTATATCGAAAAACAGGACTTAAAAAATTTACATAAAATTATAATTTGGAATAGTCACCCGAAAACATAGCTAACGGTACTAGCTAAGTATTTAAGTACATAAGTACTGAACTACCATCTGGTCCATATTTTCTTGGTACTCGGGACGCCACTGAAACATTTTTGCATTTTTTTTTTTAACTTTCGACGTAAATAGTCATGATTGCCCTGTTCAAGGTTCCCTATGTACAGTCACTTCTCTCAGAGCAGAAAACCCAGGACATCGCCATGGATCTCTGCGCAGTGGAACCACCCGGGGTTTTACCTCGGCCAAGGACTGTCACTTTCAATGTAACCCTGTTTAGTATGTTTTGTCCCATTCCGAAACTATCATCCTACCCCCTTGCAGCAGGGCTGCAAGATATTCTATTGTTACGGGCGGGCGTTGAGCCGAACCCCGGACCAAAAGAATGGATATGCAGTGTCTGTTGCAAAAAGATATATATTAAACGGTCGCATTCTGTGCAAAGCTTCTCGTGTAAGAGATGGCTCCATAAATCTGGATGTTCAGGGCTTAACCTTAACATCCACAGACCCCGTACTTTCTTTAGTACTTTCGTGGCCCCTTGTTGTTTGCACCCTGGGGCGTCCCGCGGTAAGCGCCGTTCAAGCGCACCCCTACCGCCACTTTCTAGTAGCATTACTAATAGTAATAATAATAATGTCTTAACGACTAGCAGCACTTCTGCTATACCCGCCACACAAACTCCAGACTGTTGCTCGTGCCTTATGGCGTCAACATCACGCGCAGCAGCTCAACACTCTCGCTCCCACAGGAGCAGTTTAGACATGAGCAACTCCGAGCACCAGTCTCTCTCTGAATCTATATCACACCCCCCCTCCCGTTTAAATTCTCACGTGAGTCAGGATCAACATCTTCTCGCACCTGTCTCTACGTTTACTGTTTGTCGGCAAAGATTATACACGCTCGCGTCATCGGTCAAATGCAATAACTGCTTAGGCCAATGCCACGTACATCTTGCTCTGGGCTCGCTAACAGGAACCTCTGGACGGATGCGTTCATCGCACCATGCTGTAACACACCTCAACCTACGACGCCAGCCAACCCGGTTACACCGGGTCACGTATTGCCGGTTCTGCGAGAACGGTATTTGTACCTGTACAATACCCTTCGTACCGAAACGACCCGGGTTGTTTTTTTTTATAATGACTCGGCCAAGAGCAATACATTTCGAAGTGACCCTGTCTAACGCGTCACGATTCCCTCACCTATTGTCATCCCCGGAACAGCCCCTTGCAGCACGGCTGCTCCTTATTCTCTTGATCCGGGCTGGCATTGAGCCAAATCCTGGCCCAGAGAATAGTTCTGCTGCGTTTGAAGGAAGAAAATATATACAAGACGATCACACTCAGTACAGTGTGCATCATGCAAAGGTTGGTTGCACAAATCTAGTTGCTCCGGACTAGATCCAAAAACACATCGGCCCATTAGTTTCTATAAAAATTTTGTGGCGCCCTGCTGTTCACGTCCTAGGACGTCCCGAGGCAAGCGACGCTCATATGTTGCTTTATCGCCCTCTAATAATCAAGTCTCCACGACCTGCAATAATTATATTGCCCAGCAGAATATATGTGTTCCCGGCTGTAGCTTACTTCCTAGTGCATGTTGTTGTTGTTGTTAACAATGCATTGCCCTGTCTAGAGTGTATGATCATTCCGAAGATCTTCATCAAGCTCTTCTAAGGGGAGTCCAAGGAAACGTGCAGTTTCAACAGGGTTTGTCCAAAGGGACAGAGGGGTTAGAAGAGTAGGTTCAGATGAACAATTGAAGAGAGGTTCCCTATGTACAGTCACTTCTCAGAGCAGAAAACCCAGGACATCGCCATGGATCTCTGCGCAGTGGAACCACCCGGGGTTTTACCTCGGCCAAGGACTGTCACTTTCAATGTAACCCTGTTTAGTATGTTTTGTCCCATTCCGAAACTATCATCCTCCCCCCTTGCAGCAGGGCTGCAAGATATTCTTTTGTTACGGGCGGGCGTTGAGCCGAACCCCGGACCAATAAAATGGATATGCAGTGTCTGTTGCAAAAAATATATATTAAACGGTCGCATTCTGTGCAATGCTTCTCGTGTAAGAGATGGCTCCATAAATCTGGATGTTCAGGGCTTAACCTTAACATCCACAGACCCCGTACTTTCTTTAGTACTTTCGTGGCCCCTTGTTGTTTGCGCCGTCGGGCGTCCCGCGCTAAGCGCCGTTCAAGCGCACCCCTACCGCCACCTTCTAGTAGCAATACTAATAATAATAATAATAATGTCTTAACGACTAGCAGCACTTCTGCTATACCCGCCACACAAACTCCAGACTGTTGCTCGTGCCTTATGGCGTCAACATCACGCGCAGCAGCTCAACACTCTCGCTCCCACAGGAGCAGTTTAGACATGAGCAACTCCGAGCACCAGTCTCTCTCTGAATCTATATCACACCCCCCCTCCCGTTTAAATTCTCACGTGAGTCAGGATCAACATCTTCTCGCACCTGTCTCTACGTTTACTGTTTGTCAGCAAAGATTATACACGCTCGCGTCATCGGTCAAATGCAATAACTGCTTAGGCCAATGCCACGTACATCTTGCTCTGGGCTCGCTAACAGGAACCTCTGGACGGATGCGTTCATCGCACCATGCTGTAACACACCTCAACCTACGACGCCAGCCAACCCGGTTACACCGGGTCACGTATTGCCGGTTCTGCGAGAACGGTATTTGTACCTGTACAATACCCTTCGTACCGAAACGACCCGGGTTGTTTTTTTTATAATGACTCGGCCAAGAGCAATACATTTCGAAGTGACCCTGTCTAACGCGTCACGATTCCCTCACCTATTGTCATCCCCGGAACAGCCCCTTGCAGCACGGCTGCTCCTTATTCTCTTGATCCGGGCTGGCATTGAGCCAAATCCTGGCCCAGAGAATAGTTCTGCTGCGTTTGAAGGAAGAAAATATATACAAGACGATCACACTCAGTACAGTGTGCATCATGCAAAGGTTGGTTGCACAAATCTAGTTGCTCCGGACTAGATCCAAAAACACATCGGCCCATTAGTTTCTATAAAAATTTTGTGGCGCCCTGCTGTTCACGTCCTAGGACGTCCCGAGGCAAGCGACGCTCATATGTTGCTTTATCGCCCTCTAATAATCAAGTCTCCACGACCTGCAATAATTATATTGCCCAGCAGAATATATGTGTTCCCGGCTGTAGCTTATTTCCTAGTGCATGTTGTTGTTGTTGTTAACAATGCATTGCCCTGTCTAGAGTGTATGATCATTCCGAAGATCTTCATCAAGCTCTTCTAAGGGGAGTCCAAGGAAACGTGCAGTTTCAACAGGGTTTGTCCAAAGGGACAGAGGGGTTAGAAGAGTAGGTTCAGATGAACAATTGAAGAGAGGTTCCCTATGTACAGTCACTTCTCAGAGCAGAAAACCCAGGACATCGCCATGGATCTCTGCGCAGTGGAACCACCCGGGGTTTTACCTCGGCCAAGGACTGTCACTTTCAATGTAACCCTGTTTAGTATGTTTTGTCCCATTCCGAAACTATCATCCTCCCCCCTTGCAGCAGGGCTGCAAGATATTCCTTTGTTACGGGCGGGCGTTGAGCCGAACCCCGGACCAATAGAATGGATATGCAGTGTCTGTTGCAAAAAATATATATTAAACGGTCGCATTCTGTGCAATGCTTCTCGTGTAAGAGATGGCTCCATAAATCTGGATGTTCAGGGCTTAACCTTAACATCCACAGACCCCGTACTTTCTTTAGTACTTTCGTGGCCCCTTGTTGTTTGCGCCGTCGGGCGTCCCGCGGTAAGCGCCGTTCAAGCGCACCCCTACCGCCACCTTCTAGTAGCAATACTAATAATAATAATAATAATGTCTTAACGACTAGCAGCATTTCTGCTATACCCGCCACACAAATTCCAGACTGTTGCTCGTGCCTTATGGCGTCAACATCACGCGCAGCAGCTCAACACTCTCGCTCCCACCGGAGCAGTTTAGACATGAGCAACTCCGAGCATCAGTCTCTTTCTGTTTCTTTATCACACCCCCCCTCCCGTTTAATTTCTCACGTGAGTCAGGATCAACATCTTCTCGCACCTGTCTCGACGTGTACTGTTTGTCGGCAAAGATTATACACGCTCGCGTCATCGGTCAAATGCAATAACTGCTTAGGCCAATGCCATGTACATCTATGCTCTGGGCTCGCTAACAGGAATCTTTGAACGGATGCGTTCATCGCACCATGCTGTAACACGACTCAACCTACGACGCCAGCCAACCCGGTTACACCAGGTCCACAGCTAACTAGGCTGAGGCACAGCCTTGGTCTTCGCCTACCAACACCTGGGCGAACACATCCGTCTCTCACGCCTATGGTTAACTCGACATCGACCCCACCGGCGCACTTCCAAATCTTACAGCACAACTGTAACGGATTAACTGGTAAGATCGCAGAGATAACTAATTTGATGACGCAATATGACATAAAACTTGCCGCAATCCAAGAAACCAAGCTCAGTCCAAGGTCGGACCTCATTACCTATGGCGGATATAACATTCACCGGAAAGACCGTCATAGAGTAACAGGAGGTCTGGGAGGTGGTCTAGCGTTCATAACGCACAACTCTGTACAGTATCATCTATTTGATACCGACATCGAAGGAACGGATGATATCTTAGAAAGCCAAGGTATTACCATCCGCACAGGAGATGTCGATCTGCAAATCATTAACATCTACATTCCCCCTGTCGCAAGTTGCCCCACCGGTTATCACCACGATATTAGCTTGCTACTACGAGGAGATAACCGCGTGATCCTGGGCGACTTCAATGCGCACCACGACATGTGGCACTCAAACTTGCCAGCAGACAATAGGGGGCATGTACTCGCAGAACAAATAGATGATACGGCTAGAAGATAACTGCTATAGTTCGCCAGATATTTCTATCGTAAGTGCAGGACTATTGAACAACACCAATTGGCGTTTCACGTATTGCCGGTTCTGCGAGAACGGTATTTGTACCTGTACAATACCCTTCGTACCGAAACGACCCGGGTTGTTTTTTTTATAATGACTCGGCCAAGAGCAATACATTTCGAAGTGACCCTGTCTAACGCGTCACGATTCCCTCACCTATTGTCATCCCCGGAACAGCCCCTTGCAGCACGGATGCTCCTTATTCTCTTGATCCGGGCTGGCATTGAGCCAAATCCTGGCCCAAGAGAATGGTTCTGCTGCGTTTGTCGGAAGAAAATATATACAAGACGATCACACTCAGTACAGTGTGCATCATGCAAAGGTTGGTTGCACAAATCTAGTTGCTCCGGACTAGATCCAAAAACACATCGGCCCATTAGTTTCTATAAAAATTTTGTGGCGCCCTGCTGTTCACGCCCAAGGACGTCCCGAGGCAAGCGACGCTCATATGTTGCTTTATCGCCCTCTAATAATAATCAAGTCTCCACGACCTGCAATAATTATATTGCCCAGCAGAATATATGTGTTCCCGGCTGTAGCTTACTTCCTAGTGCATCAACAGCACAAGCACCCACTCATGGCTACTTTCTTCGTACCACATCAGTTGATGCTTGTAGCACTACTGAGCTTCAGCCCCCGTCTCTAAACTCTTTAATAACTTCTTCCGGCACTAGCACGAATGAAAGTCAAGTCCATCAACTTCTGGTCCCTCACTCTTCGTGCACTGTATGTCGGCACAGGATATATGCGTCTGTGGCATCGGTCAAGTGCAACTCCTGTCTAGGCCTGTGTCACCTTCGCATATGTTCTGGGCTCGCAAACAGAAATCTCTGGACTGATGTGTTTGTCGCGCCTTGCTGTCGAGTTGTGCAGCCCTCAACGCCGACGGATGTACACTCATCTAATAGTGAACGAATTCCGCCGGCTTCAGGACTGCAACGGAGATCAATATCGCGACATAACCTACCACCATCTGGGCGAACACATCAGTCTTTAACTCCCAGAGTGGCCATTGCCTCTCCTTCGCAATTTAAATTGTTGCAATTTAACTGCAACGGCTTGACCGGCAAGATAGCGGAGATAACCACATTTATGCAGCTACATAAAATAAAAATTGCTGCAATCCAGGAGACAAAACTTGGCCCCCACTCGAATCTCCGAGCGAGTGGAGGCTACCACGGTCTCGCGTTCCTTGTACACCATACGGTGCAGTATAGGGAATTTGATATCAACACTGACCAAAGTGACTTACCTTTAGAGTGTCAAGGTATAGTTATACAAGCTGGTGGCGTTGATCTCGAGCTAATCAATATATACATTCCTCCCGTCACCTGCTGCCCCAGAAGTTATCGTCCTGACCTTAGGGCGTTTCTTTGTGGCGATAACCGTATCATCATGGGCGATTTTAATGCCCATCATGATATGTGGCATTCACACTTTTCTGTGGACGGCAGAGGACGGGAATTAGCCGAGCAAATTGATAACTCCTCTTTCTGTACTGTGAACGGAGACACCTCAACTAGGATGGCTGTTAACTGCAGTAGCTCCCCGGACCTAACTATTGTTAGCCCGGGGTTAATTAACAGCATCAACTGGCAACCTATGGTGGCCCTGTCATCCGACCACCTGCCTATCATCCTGTCTGTCGATCGTGCCACGGATTTTATCACTTCGGAGAAAAGAACTTACGTGAATTTCAAAAAGGCCAATTGGGTCGGCTTTTTTGGAATTCACGGAGAGCTCCTTTGGTGATCTTCCCATTCCCACTGACGTACACGTTGGCGAGCGTAACATACGTGAGGTCATTAAAAAGGCTACAGCCCGTTTTATACCAGCTGGTAGGATAAAAGATATTAGGCCTAACTTCCCAAGTGAGGCCGCAGCCTTGGCCAACGAACGTGACCTCATACGCAACATCGATCCATCTGACCCACAGATCGGTGATCTCAACGTGGAAATCAGACGGCTGGTTAACGAACACAAACAAACCAAATGGGAGGAGCACCTCAGGCGTTTCTACGTACTGCCGGTTCTACGAGAAAGGTACATGTGCTTGCGCAGTACCCTTCGTACCGAAACGACCCAGGTTTTATTTTTTTTATATTACAGCCTGGCCAAGAGCAGTACACCCGAAGTGACCCTTGTCTAACGTGTCACGATTCCTCCCCCTAAATTTGTCATCCTTGGAGCAGTCCCTTGCAGCAGGGCTGCTCCTTATTCTCTTGTTCCGGTCTGGCATTGAGCTAAACCCTGGTCCAACAGAATGGTTCTGCTGTGTGTGCCAGAAGAAAATTTATACCAGACGTTCGCATTCAGTGCAATGCACATCTTGTAAAGGTTGGCTTCACAAGTCTAGTTGCTCCGGACTAGATCCAAAAACACCGAAACGGGTTGTGCGCTGGGTTTGGGACCCGCCACGTAAAAAATTTAGTCCAATGAAAAATGTATTAAAGCCTCGGATGAGAACCCCCTTTAATGTTGACGACCCGGCAAAACGAATAAGGCATAATGATTTGGATATTAGGGCATGTACCGGGAATGTCCGGACCCTTTCAAGGGACGGTACCGCTGCCCGACTGGTTGATGTCCTCGTTAACGCAAAGGCTGACATCACCGCCCTGCAGGAAATGCGATGGACGGGACAAGGAAAGACGACCATCGGACCTTGTGACGTATACTACAGTGGCCAGACACGCGGCAAAGCGCGTGGTGTAGGATTCGTGGTGGGAAAGAGGCTTCGCCGCCAAGTACTAGCGTTCACCCCCGTGGACGAGCGTCTCGCTGCGATCCGCATCAAAGCGAAACTTTTCAACATAACATTTATCTGCGCCTATGCGCCGACTGAGGAGACGGACGACGCAGAGAAGGACTCCTTCTACGATAAACTTGAACAGACTTATGATCGCTGCCCCCAACATGATATCAAAATCGTGCTCGGCGACTTTAATGCGAAGGTGGGCAAGGAAGGAGTCTTTGGTCCAACAGTTGGAAAATTTAGTCTCCATGATATAACATCCCCCAACGGCACTAGGTTGATTGATTTCGCCGCTGCTCGCAATATGGTCATCAGTAGTACCAGGTTCCAGCATAAACGAATACACCAAGCCACATGGCTGTCTCCTGATCAAAGAACAAGAAACCAGATTGATCATGTCATGATCGACGGCAGACATAGCTCCACCGTTCTGGACGTGCGTACACTGCGTGGTCCCAATATTGACTCTGACCATTATCTTGTCGCAGCCAAGATACGCACACGCCTCTGTGCAACGAAGAAAGTGCGCACAGTAACGGAAGGAAAGTTTGACGTCGAGAAGCTGCGCATGACACAGACAGCTGATAATTTCACAACTCGACTCTCACACCTGCTAGCAGAGGACAATCCTCGACCTAACGATGTAACCGGGCAATGGAAGCATATCTCTCACTCATTGCGTACCGCCGCTGAGGCCACTATAGGGTTCCAGCGAGCCCGCAAGAACAACTGGTACGATGAGGAATGCAAAACTGCCTCGAAAAAAAAGGACGCTGCCTACAAGGAGACGTTGCGAACGGGCGCAACCCGCAGTGTATGGCAACAATATCGTGAGGCAAAGAAGGAAGAGAGACGCCTTTTCAGAAAAAAGAAAAGTGAGGCCGAAAGGCGTGAGTGTGAGGAGCTTGAGATGCTGGCTGGCAGGAATGATGCCCGAAAATTCTATGAAAAGATCCGGCGGATGACGGAAGGTTTTAAGACCGGGGCAAGCTCCTGTAAGGACAATAATGGCGACCTGGTAACCGACGTACAAAGTGTACTTAAATTATGGAGGGAGCACTTCTCCTCACTGCTAAATTGCGAGGGAGACGTCGAACCCGATACCCCAGTCCCTGACGATGGAAAAGTCGTCCCACCACCTGACTATGATGAAGTGAGGATAGCTATATCCCGGCTCAAAAACAACAAAGCGCCTGGAAAAGACGGACTACCCGCCGAGCTGTTCAAACGCGGAGGCGAAGAGCTGGTAAAAAGCATGCATCAGCTCTTATGCAGAATATGGTCAGACGAATGCATGCCTCCGGATTGGAATTTAAGTGTGCTTTGCCCAATCCACAAAAAAGGCGATCCCGCTAACCGCACCAACTACCGCGGAATTAGTCTTCTTAATATCGCATATAAGGTTCTTTCTAGCGTGTTGTGTGAAAGGCTGAAGCCCATCGTAGACAAACTGATTGGACCTTATCAGTGTGGCTTTAGACCTGGTAAGTCTACCATCGACCAGATTTTCACGATACGCCAAATCCTGGAGAAGACCCATGATAAGAGAATCGACACTCACCATCTCTTTGTCGATTTTAAAGCCGCTTTTGACAGCGTAAAAAGCAGTTGCCTGTATGCCGCCATGTCTGAATTTGACTTCCCTGCAAAGCTTATACGGCTTTGTCAAATGACGTTGAGCAATACCAACAGCTCCGTCAGAATCGGGAAGGACCTCTCTGAGCCATTTGAAACCAAACGAGGCTTCAGACAGGGCGACTCCCTTTCATGCGATTTCTTCAATCTGATGCTGGAGAAGATAATTCGAGCAGCAGAGCTAAACCGCAATGGTACAATCTTTTACAAGAGCGTGCAATTGCTGGCGTATGCCGATGATATTGATATCATTGGCCTTAACAACCGCGCCGTAAGCGCTGCCTTCTCTGGGCTGGATAAGGAAGCGAAAAAAGTGGGTCTTGCCGTGAACGAGGACAAGACGAAGTATTTGCTGTCATCAAAGAAAGAATCGGCGCACCTGCGCCTTGGCAGCCATGTCACTGTTGATAGTTACAAATTTGAAACTGTGAGGGACTTCGTCTTTTTGGGAACCAGTATCAACACCGAAAATAATATAAGTCTAGAAATCCAGCGGAGAATCACTCTTGCCAACAAGTGCTACTTTGGACTGAGTAGGCAATTGAGAAGTAAAGTCCTCTCTCGAAGAACAAAGATCACGCTCTATAAGTCTCTCATCATACCTGTCCTGATGTATGGCTCAGATTCATGGACAATGTCAAGAGAAGATGAGATGGCCCTTGGAGTATTTGAGAGAAAAGTTCTCCGGAAGATTTATGGTCCTTCCCGTGATGCCGACGGCGAGTATCGAAGGAGATTTAACGATGAGCTGTACGAGCTTTACGCAGATCTGACCATAGTCCAGCGAATTAAAGCCCAAAGGCTCCGCTGGCTGGGTCACGTCATGCGAATGGACAAAGAAGCTACAGCCCAGAAGCACATCTATAGATGTTGTGAGCACTGCTGAGCTACAACTCCCGCCCCAAAATATTCTCCTCCCCTCTACTTCTTCCGGTACCGGCACAAGTGTGAATCAAGGCCATCAGCTCCTGGTCCCTCACACTATGTGCACTGTTTGTCGGCACAGAATATATGCGTCCAGAGTGCCATCGGTCAAGTGCAATATCTGCCTTGGCCAATGTCACCTGCGCATATGCTCAGGGCTCGCAAACAGAAATCTATGGACTGATGCGTATGTTGCGCCGTGTTGTCGAGCTGTGCAGCCCACATTGCCGACAAATTCTACCTCGTTTCCCAACGAGCGGAATTTGTCGCCTTCAGGACTGCGACGACGATCACGGACTAGCATATTACCTCCACGGCGAGCGCACCAGTCCCTGACTCCCAGAGTGACCATTGCCTCTCCCCCGCATTTCAAAATAATGCAATTAAACTGCAATGGTATAACTGGCAAGATTGTGGAGATCACCAAGTTTATGCAGCAAAACTCCATCAAAATTGCTGCAATCCAGGAGACTAAACTTGTCACCCACTCGGATCTCAGAGCGAGTGGTGGCTACCACATTCTCCGGCATGATCGTACGGACGGTGGGGGTGGTCTTGCGTTCATCATCCACCAAACCGTGCGGTATAGGGAATCTGCATTCAACACCGACCAAGAGGACATACCCTTAGAGCGACAGGGTATTGTCATTTCAGCTGGAGGTGTTGATCTCGAGCTGATAAACATCTACATACCTCCCGTCACCTGTTGTCCCAGAAGTTATCGCCCTGATTTAAGCGATTTCCTACGGGGCGATAACCGTGTCATTATGGGCGATTTTAATGCACACCACGACATGTGGCATTCACGCCATTCTGCTGACGGCAGAGGACGGGAAATAGCCGAGCAAATTGACGCTTCCACATTCTGCGCGGTGAACACGGACGCCCCCACGAGGATGGCAGTAAATTGCAGTAGCTCCCCGGACATAACAATTGTTAGTCCGGGTCTAATAAACTGCATAAACTGGCGCCCAATGGTGGCTCTGGCATCAGATCACCTGCCAATCATCCTGTCCGTTGATCGTGCCCCGGATTTCACCACCTCTGAGAAGAGATCCTACGTAAACTTCAGGAGGGCTGACTGGGTTGGCTTTACTGAGTTTACTGAGAGCTCCTTTGGTGCTCTTCCCATACCGACTGACGTACGCCAAGGTGAAAAGGAAATACGTAAGGTCATAAATAGAGCTGCAGCCCTTTTTATACCAGCTGGGAGAATACAGAATATACGGCCAAACTTCCCAACTGAAGCTGCAGCCCTGGCCAATGAACGTGACCATATACGTAGCATCGATCCCGCAGACCCACAGATCAGTGGGCTCAACGCGGAAATCAGACGGTTGGTAGATGAACACAAACATGCCAAATGGGAGGAGCATCTGAGGTCTTGTAACCTCTCTACCGGTGTTGGAAAATTATGGTCCACAGTCAAATCCCTGTCAAATTCGACGGGCCCACCAAAAAACGTAGACATCACCTTTGGTGATAAGACGTTTAGTGACCCGAAGAAAAGTGCAACGGCCTTTTGCTGACAGTTTGTACCACACCCTGCACAGGACAGGGACAGACGTCTCTCACCTACTGTCCTACCTACTGTCTCTCACCCCAAAATCTTAGGGGTAACTTTCGACCCCATGCACAAATTCGCTGCTCATTCAACCGCAATTGTCTCTAAGCTACAAAGCCGCAACAAAATTCTCAAGTCGCTAGCCGGCAGCACTTGGGGTAAAGACAAAGAAACGTTGCTGGCAACCTATAAAGCAATTGGTCGGCCGATCCTGAATTACGCGTCGCCGATATGGTCGCCGGGGCTTGCTGAGGTTCATTGGAAAAGACTGCAGGCCTGCCAAAATACCGCACTCAGAACCGCCACGGGATGCGTCCTTATGTCTCCAAAACATCATTTACATCATGAGGTGGAAATGCTCCCAGTTTTGGAGCACAATGAAATGCTAAACAAGCAGTACCTGTTGAACTGTTGCAAACCACAACATCCCAACAGACTACTGCTTGAGTATGAGCCACCTCCTAGGACCGTAAGGGCACATCTACGTGAGCATTTTGATGAGATCCGGCACCTCACACTTTCGCCGTTTGATCCAAAGGTACATACGCAGGCCCTGAAGCACATCCATGACACGTCCGTTGCGTCTTATGTCTCGCTCTGTCCACTGAACGCCGTTTTGCACGCCAAACCACCTCGCGTCGCGGCTGAGGAGCGTCATCTTCCTCGAGAGACAAGGGTCACTCTGGCTCAATTACGCTCTGGATACTGTAGCAGGTTAAACTCCTACTTATCCAGACTAGACCTTGACGTGCCGAATGAATGTCCGGCATGCGGCTCGTCACCCCATAATACCAACCATTTATTTATCTGCTCTTCGGAGCCCACTCTTCTAACACCCATCTCCCTCTGGTCCAACCCTGTTGAAACTGCAAGTTTCCTAGGACTCCCGTTAGAAGAAATTGATGACAATTTAGGTTAAGGAAAAGTACACGCTGGGCAGGGCTACACTTCGTTACAACAACAACAACAACAACAACAACAACAGCCCCCACGAGGATGGCAGTAAATTGCAGTAGCTCCCCGGACATAACAATTGTTAGTCCGGGTCTAATAAACTGCATAAACTGGTGCCCAATGGTGGCTTTGGCATCAGATCACCTGCCAATCGTCCTGTCCGTTGATCGTGCCCCGGATTTCATCACCTCTGAGAAGAGATCCTACGTAAACTTCAGGAGGGCTGACTGGGTTGGCTTTACTGAGTTTACTGAGAGCTCCTTTGGTGCTCTTCCCATACCGACTGACGTACGCCAAGGTGAAAAGGAAATACGTAAGGTCATAAATAGAGCTGCAGCCCTTTTCATACCAGCTGGTAGAATACAAAATATACGGCCAAACTTCCCAACTGAAGCTGCAGCCCTGGCCAATGAACGTGACCTTATACGTAACATCGATCCCGCAGACCCACAGATCAGTGGTCTCAACGCGGAAATCAGACGGCTGGTAGATGAACACAAACATGCCAAATGGGAGGAGCATCTGAGGTCTTGTAACCTCTCTACCGGTGTTGGAAAATTATGGTCCACAGTCAAATCCCTGTCAAATTCGACGGGCCCACCAAGAAACGTAGACATCACCTTTGGTGATAAGACGTTTAGTGACCCGAAGAAGAGTGCAACGGCCTTTTGCCGACAGTTTGTACCACACCCTGCACAGGACAGGGACAGACGTAGGATCTTCAGGCGTGCGCATAAACACAAAAACAATGCCTCCGTTTCCATCATCGCTACAGAGGTTCGAGAGGCCATCAGGAAAGCCAAAAACTCTAAAGCCATGGGCCCTGACGACATAACCATGGTGCATTTAAAACACATCGGCGAAGAGGGAGTAAAATACCTCACTACTGTCTTCAATTTGTCCCTGGCCACTTCTGTCATACCTGAAAAATGGAAGCAGGCAGTCGTGGTCCCACTACTAAAGCCTGGCAAGCCAGCTAACGTAGGGGAGTCTTATCGTCCGATATCGCTCCTCTCGCCAGTAGTGAAGACATTGGAGGCGGTATTACTTCCTCTTTACACATTAATGTTGAGGTTAGCCGAGCACCAACATGGCTTTAGAAAAATACGGAGCACAACATCTGCTCTAAATGCCATTAACACTCAGATAACTGACGGACTCAACCAGAAAAGCCCTAATCACAGGACGGTTCTAGTTGCTCTTGACCTGTCTCAAACTTTTGACACAGTAAATCATGGACAACTGGTATCCGATTTGGAAGATTCATCGCTCCCCCCCTGTCTTAAGCGTTGGTCCGCCAATTATCTGAGTGGTCGTCAATCGTCTGTAGTTTTCAGAAACAAAAAATCAAAACCGAGAAAGATTAAACAAGGGGTACCACAGGGTGGTGTTCTTTCCCCGCTTTTGTTTAATCTTTATATTTCGAGGCTTCCTTCCCCACGAGAGGGAGTCTCGATTGTTTCTTACGCAGACGATTGTACGATCCTGGCATCTGGCACTTCCGTTGATGAGCTGTGCTCCAGGATCAATGGTTATCTCCCCTCTCTTGTTGAGTTTTTCACTGCTCGGAACCTGACATTGTCGCCAACGAAGTTCTCGGCGACACTATTCACGACTTGGACGGCGCAAGTTGGCATGGAGTTAGAAATCTACGTAGGCGACCAAAAATTACCTACTGTCTCCCACCCCAAAATCTTAGGGGTAACTTTCGACCCCATGCACAAATTCGCTGCTCATTCAACCGCAATTGTCTCTAAGCTACAAAGCCGCAACAAAATTCTCAAGTCGCTAGCCGGCAGCACTTGGGGTAAAGACAAAGAAACGTTGCTGGCAACCTATAAAGCAATTACGCGTCGCCGATATGGTCGCCGGGGCTTGCTGAGGTTCATTGGAAAAGACTGCAGGCCTGCCAAAACACCGCACTCAGAACCGCCACGGGATGCGTCCTTTTGTCTCCAGAACATCATTTACATCATGAGGTGGAAATGCTCCCAGTTTTGGAGCACAATGAAATGCTAAACAGGCAGTACCTGTTGAACTGTTGCAAACCACAACATCCCAACAGACTACTGCTTGAGTATGAGCCACCTCCTAGGACCGTAAGGGCGCATCTACGTGAGCATTTTGATGAGATCCGGCACCTCACACTTTCGCCGTTTGATCCAAAGGTGCATACGCAGGCCCTGAAGCACATCCATGACACGTCCGTTGCGTCCTATGTCTCGCTCTGTCCACTGAACGCCGTTTTGCACGCCAAACCACCTCGCGTTGCGGCTGAGGAACGTCATCTTCCTCGAGAGGCAAGGGTCACTCTGGCTCAATTACGCTCTGGATACTGTAGCAGGTTAATCTCCTACTTATCCAGACTAGACCCTGACTTGCCGAATGAATGTCCGGCATGCGGCTCGTCACCCCATAATACCAACCATTTATTTACCTGCTCCTCGGAGCACTCTTCTAACACCCATCTCCCTCTGGTCCAACCCTGTCGAAACTGCAAGTTTCCTAGGACTCCCGTTAGAAGAAATTGATGACAATTTAGGTTAAGGAAAAGTACACGCTGGGCAGGGCTACACTTTGTTACAACAACAACAACAACAGCACCTCAGATCTTGTAACCTCTCTACCGGTGTTGGGAAATTATGGTCCACCGTCAAGTCCTTGTCGAATCCTTCGGGTCCACCAAAAAATGTCGACATTACCTTTGGTGACAAGACAATTAATGACCCCAGGAAATGTGCACAATATGTCCCACACCCTGCGCAAGACAGGGCTAGACGTGGAATCTTCAGGCGTGCGCATAAACACAAAAACTATGCCCCCGTTCCCATCACCGCTACAGAGGTTCAAGAGGCCATCCGGAAGGCCAAAAACTCCAAAGCCATCGGCCCTGATGGCATAGCCATGGTGCATCTAAAACACATCGGCCCAGCGGGAGTCAAATATTTAACTGCCGTCTTCAATTTGTCTCTGATCACAGCTGTCATACCCGAAAAATGGAAGAAGGCAACTGTGATCCCACTACTAAAGCCTGGCAAGCCAGCTTACGTTGGGGAGTCATATCGCCCGATATCACTCCTCTCGCCAGTAGTAAAGACACTTGAGGCGGTCCTACTCCCGCTCTACACATCACACTTGATGTTAGCCGAGCACCAACATGGCTTCAGGAAAGGTAGGAGCACAACATCTGCTCTAAATGTCATAAACACTCAGATAACTGACGGTCTTAATCAAAAAAGGCCTAATGACAGGACGGTTCTAGTTGCACTTGATTTGAGTCAAGCTTTTGACACAGTAAATCATGGGCAACTTGTAGCTGATTTGGAAGACTCGTCACTCCCCCCCTGTCTAAAGCGTTGGACCGCCAATTATCTCAGTGGTCGTCGGTCGTCTGTTGTATTTAGAAACAAAAAATCTAAAGCCAGGAAGATAAAACAAGGGGTACCACAGGGTGGTGTCCTCTCCCCGTTATTGTTTAACTTCTATATTTCGAAGCTTCCTCCTCCACCAGAAGAAGTTACGATTGTTTCTTACGCAGACGATTGCACGATATTGGCAAGTGGTACTTCCGTTGATGAGCTGTGCTCCAAAATAAATGGTTATCTCCCTTCTCTAGTCGAACCTTGACATTGTCGCCAACCAAGTCTTCGGCGACCTTATTCACGACGTGGACGGCGCAGGTTGGCATGGAATTAGAAATTTATGTAGGTGATCATAAAATACCTACTGTCGCTCACCCAAAAATTTTAGGAGTGACTTTTGACACCATGCACACTTTCGCTGCCCATTCAGCTGCAATTGTCTCAAAATTACAGAGCCGCAACAAAATCCTCAAGTCATTAGCCGGCAGTACTTTGGGTAAAGACAAAGAAACGTTGTTGGTAACGTACAAGGCAATTGGTCGGCCGATCCTGAACTATGCGTCGCCGATATGGTCGCCGGGGCTTGCAGACGTTCACTGGAATCAGCTTCAGGCCTGTCAAAACACCGCGCTCAGAACCGCTACGGGGTGCGTCCTTATGTCACCTATATCTCATATACATAATGAGGTGGAAATGCTTCCAGTTAGGGAGCATAATGAAATGCTAAACAAGCAGTACCTACTGAATTGCTGTAAACCACAGCATCCCGGTAGACAACTGCTTGAACTCATTCCGCCTCCTAGGACCCTAAGGTCGCATCTACGTAAACATTTTGATGAGATCCGTCACTATATAACAACGCCGTTTGATCTACAGGTGCACAAACAGGCTTTGGGGCATATCCATACAACGTCTGTTGGCCATTACTCTGCGCTCTGTCCGCTAAACAATGTCTTACATGCCGCAACACCTGGCATTTCTGAAGAGGAGCGTCATCTTCCTCGAGAGACAAGGGTCACTCTGACTCAATTACGCTCTGGATATTGTAGTAGGTTAAACTCCTACATATCTAGACTGAACCCTGATGTGCCGAATGTATGTCCGGCATGCGGCTCGTCCCCCCACAATACCAATCACTTATTTTCTTGCTCATTTGAGCCCACTCTTCTAACACCCATCTCTCTTTGGTCCAACCCTATTGAAACTGCTAGTTTCCTTGGACTCCCGTTAGAAGATATTGATGACAATTAGGTTAAGGAAAAATACGCGTTGGGCAGGACTACATATCGTTACAACAACAACAACACCGGGTCCACAGCTAACTAGGCTGAGGCACAGCCTTGGTCTTAGCCTACCAACACCTGGGCGAACACATCCGTCTCTCACGCCTATGGTTAACTCGACATCGACCCCACCGGCGCACTTCCAAATCTTACAGCACAACTGTAACGGATTAACTGGTAAGATCGCAGAGATAACTAATTTGATGACTCAATATAACATAAAACTTGCCGCAGTCCACGAAACCAAGCTCAGTCCTAGGTCGGACCTCATTACCTATGGCGGATATAACATCCACCGGAAAGACCGTCATAGAGTAACAGGAGGTCTGGGAGGTGGTCTAGCGTTCATAACGCACAACTCTGTACAGTATCATCTATTTGATACCGACATCGAAGGAACGGATGATATCTTAGAAAGCCAAGGTATTACCATCCGTACAGGAGATGTCGATCTGCAAATCATTAATATCTACTTACCCCCTGTCTCAAGTTGCCCCACCGGTTATCACCCCGACATTAGCTTGCTATGACGAGGAGATAACCGCGTGATCCTGGGCGACTTCAATGCGCACCACGACATGTGGCACTCAAACTTGCCAGCAGACAATAGGGGGCATGTACTTGCAGAACAAATAGATGATACGGCTTTCTGTACATTGAACGGAGACGCCCCAACGAGAGTATCGGGTAACTGCTATAGTTCGCCAGATATTTCCATCGTAAGTGCAGGACTATTGAACAACACCAATTGGCGACCCATACTCCCGTTGTCGTCTGACCATCTCCCAATAGTCATTACCATCGAACGACCGACGGACTTTATTACACCTGAGCATGGTACATATATTAACTTTGCCAAGGCGGACTGGGACAGTTTTCAGACATATACGGACGAATCCTTGGCTGCTCTATCCATTCCTACGGACGTACGCAAAGGCGAACGAGACTTCCGCAACATCATTGACTTGGCCTCTAAACGCTTCATTCCTGCGGGTCGAATATCCCAAATAAGACCAAATTTCCCCGCGGAGGCAGCGGCCATGGCTAGAGAAAGAGATGAAGTGCGAAGTCTCAATCCCGCAGACCCCCGTATAAAGGATCTCAACGCGGAAATTCGTAGGTTGGTCGATAAACATAAACTGGCCAAATGGAAACAACACCTAGAGCAATGCAACCTCTCTGATGGTGTTGGCAAATTATGGACTACGGTCAAAGCTCTATCTAATCCAACGCAACACAAGGATAAAGTAGATATTACTTTCGGTGACAGGGTGAAGAAGGACCCTAGGGGATGTGCGAACTCCTTCTGTAGACAATTTGTACTACATTCCCCGCCCGATAGAGCTAAACGTAGAACCATGCGACAGGCGCGTAAATATAAAAATCAAAATACGCCCATTGTCATCACTGCCTCAGAGGTCAAGCAAGCCATCAGACAGGCTAAGCCCTCAAAATCCATCGGCCCCGACGGCATTGCCATGAAGATGCTGAAACATCTAGGCCAGGAGGGACACAAATACTTAGCGGCTCTATTCAGTCTTTCACTGAACACTTTCGTCATTCCTGAAATATGGAAAAAGGCGAGAGTGGTTCCATTACTAAAACCTAGAAAACCGGCAAACATAGGCGATTCATATCGTCCTATATCACTTTTGTCACCGGCAGTGAAGACGCTGGAGTCCATTTTGCTCCCGTATTATACTGCAAATTTTCACCTGGCTAGTCATCAACATGGCTTCCGTAAGCTGCACAGCACCACCGCCGCACTTTCGTTTCACGTATTGCCGGTTCTGCGAGAACGGTATTTGTACCTGTACAATACCCTTCGTACCGAAACGACCCGGGTTTTTTTTTTTATAATGACTCGGCCAAGAGCAATACATTTCGAAGTGACCCTGTCTAACGCGTCACGATTCCCTCACCTATTGTCATCCCCGGAACAGCCCCTTGCAGCACGGCTGCTCCTTATTCTCTTGATCCGGGCTGGCATTGAGCAAAATCCTGGCGCAAGAGAATGGTTCTGCTGCGTTTGTTGGAAGAAAATATATACAAGACGATCACACTCAGTACAGTGTGCATCATGCAAAGGTTGGTTGCATAAATCTAGTTGCTCCGGACTAGATCCAAAAACACATCGGCCCACTAGTTTCTATAAAAGTTTTGTGGCGCCCTGCTGTTCACGTCCTAGGACGTCCCGAGGCAAGCGACGCTCATATGTTGCTTTATCGCCCTCTAATAATCAAGTCTCCACGACCTGCAATAATTATATTGCCCAGCAGAATATATGTGTTCCCGGCTGTAGCTTACTTCCTCGTGCATCAACAGCACAAGCACCCACTCATGGCTACTTTCTTCGTAGCACATCAGTTGATGCTTGTAGCACTACTGAGCTTCAGCCCCCGTCTCTAAACTCTTTACTAACTTCTTCCGGCACTAGCACGAATGAAAGTCAAGTCCATCAACTTCTGGTCCCTCACTCTTCGTGCACTGTATGTCGGCACAGGATATATGCGTCTGTGGCATCGGTCAAGTGCAACTCCTGCCTAGGCCTGTGTCACCTACGCATATGTTCTGGGCTCGCAAACAGAAATCTCTGGACTGACGTGTTTGTCGCGCCTTGCTGTCGAGTTGTGCAGCCCTCAACGCCGACTGATGTACACTCATCTAATAATGAACGAAATCCGCCGGCTTCAGGACTGCAACGGAGATCAATATCGCGACATAACCTACCACCATCTAGGCGAACACATCAGTCTTTAACTCCCAGAGTGGCCATTGCCTCTCCTTCGCAATTTTTTTTTTTTTTTTTGGTCATCCAATTTATTTTGCCAACTGTGTATACATACAATACATCTAACAATTTTTTGATATTAAAAGTAATTCATGATTAATATTACTTGATAACTTGATGGACATGGATGGATTGCGCTCAGTAGTGCATCAATTTTTACGAATTTATTAATCTAATTTAATAAACTTGGTGGGCATAGGTTTATTGCTATTAGCAGTTCATCCATTTTTTAGGAATTCCTTAACGTTGAAGGTCTGTGATTGACTTTCTTTTCAGGCGTGTGAAATTATTTGGTCTTGCTGACAGGGCTAGAATGAACGGGTTGGGAATTTTTTTGATGGCTTAAGGTTAAGCTAGCCCAACCATCAAAGAAAATTTTAGCCCAATCAAAAAGTAAAAACGCAGTTATTTTCTACTTATTTAATGCTAATTTAGTACGCTTTACTTTAATTTATTACACTTGGTATTTTAAAATTACCGAGGGTTTTGAAGTTAACCTAGTCCAACCATCAAAAAAATTTCAGCCCAATCAAGAAAGGAAAGCGTACTAAAATTACCGAGGGTTTTAAAGTTAACCTAGCCCAACCATCAAAAAAATTTTAGCCCAATCAAAAAAGGAAAGCATACTAAATTGCCCAATATTTAATGCTAATTTAATACGCTTTCATTTAATTGATTACACTTGGGGTTTTAAAATTACCGAGGAGTAAGCTAGCCCAACCATGAAAAAAATTTTAGCCCAATCAAAATGTAAAAACGCAGTTATTTTCTACTTGTTTAATGCTAATTTAGTACGCTTTACTTTAATTTATTGCACTTGGTTTTTTTTTTTAAATTACCCAGGGTTGGGCTAGCTTAAGGTTAACCTAGCAAACCACCAAAAAAATTTCAGCCCAATCAAGAAAGGAAAACGCAGTTATTTTCTACTTATTTAATGCTAATTTAGTACGCTTTACTTTAATTTATTACACTTGGTATTTTAAAATTACCGAGGGTTTTAAAGTTAACCTAGTCCAACCTCGAAAAAAAAATTTCAGCCCAATCAAAAAAGGAAAACACAGTTGTTTTCTACTTATTTAATGCTAATTTAGTACGATTTACTTTAATTTATTACACTTGGTTTTTTTAAATTACCCAGGGTTGGGCTAGGTTAAGGTTAACCTAGCCAAACCACCAAAAAAATTTCAGCCCAATCAAAAACTAAAAACGCAGTTGTTTTCTACTTATTTAATGCTAATTTAGCACGATTTACTTTAATTTATTACACTTGGTCTTTTAAAATTACCGAGCGTTTTAAAGTTAACCTAGCCCAACCGCCAAAAAAATTTCAGCCCAATCAAAAAAGGAATACGCAGTTGTTTTCTCCTTATTTAATGCTAATTTAGTACGCTTTACTTTAATTTATTACACTTGGTATTTTAAAATTACCGAGGGTTTTAAAGTTAACCTAGCCCAACCACCAAAAAAATTTCAGCCCAATCAAAAACTAAAAACGCAGTTGTTTTCTACTTATTTAATGCTAATTTAGCACGATTTACTTTAATTTATTACACTTGGTCTTTTAAAATTACCGAGCGTTTTAAAGTTAACCTAGCCCAACCGCCAAAAAAATTTCAGCCCAATCAAAAAAGGAATACGCAGTTGTTTTCTCCTTATTTAATGCTAATTTAGTACGCTTTACTTTAATTTATTACACTTGTTTTTTTTTTTTAAATTACCCAGGGTTGGGCTAGCTTAAGGTTAACCTAGCCCAACCACCAAAAAAATTTCAGCCCAATCAAAAACTAAAATCGCAGTTGTTTTCTACTTATTTAATGCTAATTTAGTACGCTTTACTTTAATTTATTACACTTGGTTTTTAAAATTACCGAGGGTTTTAAAGTTAACCTAGTCCAACCTCAAAAAAAAATGTCAGCCCAATCAAAAAAGGAAAACGCAGTTGTTTTCTCCTTATTTAATGCTAATTTAGCACGTTTTACTTTAATTTATTACACTTGATCTTTTAAAATTACCGATGGTTTTAAAGTTAACTAGCCCAACCATCAAAAAAATTTCAGCCCAATCCAAAAAGAAAACGCAGTTGTTTTCTACTTATTTAATGCTAATTTAGTACGCTTTACTTTAATTTATTACACTTAGTATTTTTAAATCCCATAAAACCGATTATTCCGATAAACGGATTTTGGGCTATAACTCCTGTAATTAAACACGAAGGAACGTGAAATTTTATAAGTGTTGCTATTTTTATATGTGAAATATCGATGCTGAAAATCATAGAGATGGGATAAATATTTCACATAGCTCCCATCATTATCATCATTTATTGGCGCTTAACCGCCTAAGCGATTTTGGCCGTTTCGTATCAAAGCACGCCAGTCATTCCTTTTTAGCGATAACGGACGCCAATTGGAAACCCCAAGGGAGTTCAAGTCATCCTCCACCTGTTGTTTCCATCTCAGTCGAGGCCTCCCCCTTCCTCTGCTGCCGAATTCAGGCGACGATAGGAAAACCTTCTGTGCTTCTTTGTCCATTCGCATAACATGGCCCAGCCAGCGGAGTCTTTGGGCTTTAATTCGCTGGACTATGGTCAGATCTGCGTAGAGCTCGTACAGCTCATCGTTAAATTTCCTTCTATACTCGCCGTTGGCATCACGGGAAGGACCATAAATCTTCCGGAGAACTTTTCTCTCAAATACTCCAAGGGCCATCTCATCTTCTCTTGACATTGTCCATGAATCTGAGCCATACATCAGGACAGGTATGATGAGAGACTTATAGAGCGTGATCTTTGTTCTTCGAGAGAGGACTTTACTTCTCAATTGCCTACTCAGTCCAAAGTAGCACTTGTTGGCAAGAGTGATTCTCCGCTGGATTTCTAGACTGATATTATTTTCGGTGTTGATACTGGTTCCCAAATAGACAATCGATTATTCCGATAAACGGATTTTGGGCTATAACTCCTGTAATTAAACACGTAGGTACGTGAAATTTGGTAAGTATTGCTATTTTTATATGTGAAATATCGATGTTGAAACTCATAGAGATGGGATAAATATTTCACATAGCTTCCATACAATCGATTATTCCGATAAACGGATTTTGGGCTATAAGTCCTGTAATTAAACACATAGAAACGTGATATTTTGGAAGCATCACTATTTTTATATGTAAAATATCGATGTTGAAAATCATTGAAATGGGATAAATATTTCACATAGCCCCCATACAATCGTTTGTTCCGATAAACGGATTTTGGTAGATAACTCCTGTAATTATATCGGTAGGAACGTGAAATTTCGTAAATGTTGCTATTTTAGAATGTGGAATGTCGATGTTAAAAATCAATGAGATTGGACCAATATAACACATCGTCCCCATATAATCGATAGCTCCGATAATTTCGGTATGAGCTAAAGTTAAATTCACACAGGCTGTACTGGGGATCAAACAGTGAAAATCGTGACGCTTATTCATGAAAGGTATTTAGCCTTCGGCACAGCCGAAGACAGCTTTCCTTACTTATTTTCTACTTATTTAATGCTAATTTGGTACGTTTTACTTTAATTTATTACACTTGGTATTTTAAAATTACAGAGGGTTTTAAAGTTAACCTAGCCCAACCACCAAAAAAATTTCAGCCCAATCAAAAAAGGAAAACCCAGTTGTTTTCTACTTATTTAATGCTAATTTAGTACAATTTACTTTAATTTATTACACTTGGTTTTTTAAAATTACCCAGGGTTGGGCAAGCTTAAGGTTAACCTAGCTTAAGGTTAACCTAGCCCAACCACCAAGAAAATGTCAGCCCAATCAAAAAGTAAAAACGCAGTTATTTTCTACTTATTTAATGCTAATTTAGTACGCTTTACTTTAATTTATTACACTTCGTATTTTAAAATTACCGAGGGTTTTGAGGTTAACCTAGTCCAACCATGAAAAAAATTTCAGCCCAATCATGAAAGGAAAGCGTACTAAATTGCCCAATATTTAATGCTAATTTAATACGCTTTCATTTAATTGATTACACTTGGGGTTTTAAAATTACCGAGGAGTAAGCTAGCCCAACCATGAAAAAATTTTTAGCCCAATCAAAAAGTAAAAACGCAGTTATTTTCTACTTGTTTAATGCTAATTTAGTACGCTTTACTTTAATTTATTGCACTTGGTTTTTTTTTTAAATTACCCAGGGTTGGGCTAGCTTAAGGTTAACCTAGCCAACCACCAAAAAAATTTCAGCCCAATCAAGAAAGGAAAACGCAGTTATTTTCTACTTATTTAATGCTAATTTAGTACGTTTTACTTTAATTTATTACACTTGGTATTTTAAAATTACCGAGGATTTTAAAGTTAACCTAGTCCGACCATCAAAAAAATTTCAGCCCAATCAAAAAAGGAATGCGTACTAAATTGCCCAATATTTAATGCTAATTTAATACGCTTTCATTTAATTTATTACACTTGGGGTTTTAAAATTACCGAGGAGTAAGCTAGCCCAACCATGAAACAAATTTTTAGCCCAATCAAAACGTAAAAACGCAGTTATTTTTTACTTATTTAATACTAATTTAGTACGTTTTACTTTGTTGTTGTCGTTGTTGTTGTTGTTGTTGTTAACAATGCATTGCCCTGTCTAGAGTGTATGATCATTCCGAAGATCTTCATCAAGCTCTTCTAAGGGGAGTTCAAGGAAACGTGCAGTTTCAAAAGGGTTTGTCCAGAGGGACAGAGTGGTTAGAAGAGTAGGTTCAGATGAACAATTGAAGAGATGTAGAGTATCATGGGGGGTCCTACCACATGCAGGGCATGTGTTTAAGATTGTATCATTAAGTCTGGATAAGTAGGAGTTTAACCTTACACTATATCCAGACCTAAGCTGTGCCAAGGTGACTCTTTTCTCCCTTGGTAAGGTGCGTTCTTCTTCAGCAATATCCGGTGGAGGACTGTTCAGAACGGGATTCACAGGTAGAGATCCGACAAAAGTGTCTACCGACTCGGTGTGGATGTCGGTTAGAGCCCGCTTATGATTCTGCAGATCAAACGGCAAGGTAATATGATGCCGGATCTCATCATAATGCTTACGGAGATGTTTCCTTATGTCTCTCGGGGGCGGATCTATGTCCAAAAGATGACGGCTTGGATGTGCTGGCTTGTGGCAGTTCAGAAGGAATTGCCTGCTCAGCATTTCCGCATGCTCCTTTACATTGAGCAGTTTTGCCTCCTGATGGAGGTGAGACTCGGAAGAAATGAGGAGACATCCCGTAGCAGTTCTGATGGCAGTATTTTGGCAGACTTGTAACTTCGTCCAGTTGGTGTTATGTACATTAGGCGACCTTATGGGTGCAGCATAGTCAAAGACTGTTTCACGTATTGCCGGTTCTGCGAGAACGGTATTTGTAGTAGTAGTAGTTGTAGCGAGGTGTAGCCCTGCCTAAATGCCAGACAGGGTCACCTCGAGTGTATTGCTCTTGGCCGGGTCGATATAAGAAAACGGCCCGGGGCGTTTCGGCACGATGGGTACAGCACAAGTACTGGTACCGTTCTCGTAGAACCGGCAATACAAGAAACTAGCCGTGTAGGCTATGTAGGTCATTTAGCGTTACCCAGGGTGCACCAACTGGGAGGCGACCTACTTTTACACCCCAACGGTATTTGTACTTGTACATTACCCTTCGTACCGAAACGACCCGGGTTGTATTTTTTTTTATAATGACCCGGCCAAGAGCAATACATTTCGAAGTGACCCTGTCTAACGCGTCACGATTCCCTCACCTATTGTCATCCCCGTAACAGCCCCTTGCAGCACGGCTGCTCCTTATTCTCTTGACCCGGGCTGGCATTAAGCCAAATCCTGGCCCTAGAGAATGGTTCTGCTGCGTTTGCCGGAAGAAAATATACACAAGACGATCACACTCAGTACAGTGTGCATCATGCAAAGGTTGGTAGCATAAATTTAGTTGGACTAGATCCTAAAACACACCGGCCCACTAGTTTCTTCAAAAGTTTTGTGGCGCCCTGCTGTTCACGTCCTAGGACGTCTCGAGGCAAGCGACGTTCTTATGTTGCATTATCGCCCTCCTTAAATCAAGTCTCCACGACCTGCAATACTTATATTGCCCAGCAGAATATGTGTGTTTCCGGCTGTAGCTCGCTTCGTAGTGCGTCAACTTCACAAGCATCCACCCATGGCTACTTTCTTCGTAGCACATCAGTTGATGCTTTTAGCACTACCGAGCTTCAGCCCCCGTCTCTGAACCCCTTACTAACTTCTTCCGGCATTAGCACGAATGCAAGTCAAGGCCATCAACTTTTGGTCCCTCACTCTTCGTGCACTGTATGTCGGCATAGGATATAGCGTCTGTGGCATCGGTTAAGTGCAATTCCTGCCTAGGCCGATGTCACCTACGCATATGTTCTGGGCTCGCAAACAGAAATCTCTGGACTGATGTGTTTGTCGCGCCTTGCTGTCGAGTTGTGCAGCCCTCAACGCCGACGGATGTACACTCATCTAATAATGAACGAAATCCGCCGGCTTCAGGACTGCAACGGAGATCAATATCGCGACCTAGCCTACCACCATCTAGGCGTACACATCAGTCTCTAACTCCCAGAGTGGCCATTGCCTCTCCTTCGCAATTTAAATTGTTGCAATTCAACTGCAACGGCTTGACCGGCAAGATAGCGGAGATAACCACATTTATGCAGCTACATAAAATCAAAATTGCTGCAATCCAGGAGACAAAACTTGGCCCCCACTCGAATCTCCGAGCGAGTGGAGGCTACCACGTTCTCCGGCATGACCGCACGGACGGCGGAAATGGTCTCGCGTTCCTTGTTCACCATACGGTGCAGTATAGGGAATTTGATATCAACACTGACCAAAGAGACTTACTCTTAGAGTGTCAGGGTATAGTTATACAAGCTGGTGGTGTTGATCTCGAGCTAATCAATATATACATTCCTCCCGTCACCTGCTGCCCCAGAAGTTATCGTCCTGACCTTAGGGCGCTTCTTTGTGGCGATAACCGTATCATCATGGGCGATTTTAATGCCCACCATGATATGTGGCATTCACACCTTTCTGTGGACGGCAGAGGACGGGAATTAGCCGAGCAAATTGACACTTCCTCTTTCTGTACTGTGAACGGAGACACCCCAACAAGGATGGCTGTTAACTGCAGTAGCTTCCCAGACTTAACTATTGTTAGCCCGGGGTTAATTAACAGCATTAATTGGCAACCTATGGTGGCCTTGTCATCCGACCACCTGCCTATCATCCTGTCCGTCGATCGTGCCACGGATTTTATCACGTCGGAGAAAAGAACATACGTGAATTTCAAAAAGGCTAATTGGGTCGGCTTTTTGGAATTCACGGAGAGCTCCTTTGGTGATCTTCCCATTCCCACTGAGGTACACGTCGGCGAGCGTAACATACGTGAGGTCATTAAAAAGGCTACAGCCCGTTTTATACCAGCTGGTAGAATAGAAAATATCAGGCCTAACTTCCCAATGAACGTGACCTCATACGCAACATCGATCCCTCTGACCCACAGATCGGTGATCTCAACGTGGAAATCAGGCGGCTGGTTAACATACACAAACAAACCAAATGGGAGGAGCACCTTAGGTCTTGTAACCTCTCTACCGGTGTTGGGAAATTATGGTCCACCGTCAAGTCCTTGTCGAATCCTTCGGGTCCACCAAAAAGTGTCGACATAACCTTTGGTGACAAGACTTTAAATGACCCCAGGAAATGTGCGCAGGCTTTTTGTCGACAGTATGTCCCACACCCTGCGCAAGATAGGACAAGACGTGGAATCTTCAGGCGTGCGCATAAACATAAAAACTATGCCCCCGTTCCCATCACCGCTACAGAGGTTCAAGAGGCCATCCGGAAGGCCAAAAATTCCAAAGCCATCGGCCCTGATGGCATAGCCATGGTGCATCTCAAGCATATCGGCCCAGCGGGAGTCAAATATTTAACTGTCGTCTTCAACCTGTTGTTGTTGTTGTAGCGAGGTGCAGCCCTGCCTAAATGTCAGACAGGGTCACCCCGAGTGTATTGCTCTTGGCCGGGTCGATATAAGAAAACGGCCCGGGTCGTTTCGGCACGATGGGTACAGCACAATTACTGGTACCGTTCTCGTAGAACCGGCAATACAAGAAACTAGCCGTGTAGGCTATGTAGGTCATTTTGCGTTACCCAGGGTGCACCAACTGGGAGGCGACCTACTTTTACACCCCTGTCTTTGATCACAGCTGTCATACCCGACAAATGGAAGCAGGCAACTGTGATCCCACTACTAAAGCCTGGCAAGCCAGCTAACGTTGGGGAGTCATATCGTCCGATATCACTCCTCTCGCCAGTAGTAAAGACACTTGAAGCGGCCCTACTCCCGCTCTACACATCACACTTGAAGTTAGCCGAGCACCAACATAGCTTCAGGAAAGGCAAGAGCACAACATCTGCTCTAAATGTCATAAACACTCAGATAAGTGACGGTCTAAATCAAAACAGACCTAATAACAGGACGGTTCTAGTTGCACTCGATCTAAGTCAAGCTTTTGATACAGTAAATCATGGGCAGCTTGTATCCGATTTGGAAGACTCCTCCCCCCCCCTTGTCTCAAGCGTTGGACCGCCAATTATCTTAGTGGTCGTCGGTCGTCTGTTGTATTCAGAAACAAAAAATCTAAAGCCAGGAAGATCAAACAAGGGGTACCACAGGGTGGTGTCCTTTCCCCGTTATTGTTTAACTTCTATATTTCGAAGCTTCCTCCTCCGCCAGAAGAAGTTACGATTGTTTCTTACGCAGACGATTGCACGATATTGGCTACTGGTACTTCCGTTGATGAGCTGTGATCTAAAATAAATGGCTATCTCCCCTCTCTAGTCGAGTTCTTCACCGCCCGAAGCTTGACATTGTCGCCAACAAAGTCTTCGGCGACCCTATTCACGACGTGGACAGCGCAGGTTGGCATGGAAGTAGAAATTTATGTAGGTGATCATAAAATACCTACTGTCGCTCACCCAAAAATCTTAGGAGTGCCTTTCGACACCATGCACACTTTCGCTGCCCATTCAGCTGCAATTGTCTCAAAATTACAGAGCCGTAACAAAATCCTCAAATCACTAGCCGGCAGTGCTTGGGGTAAAGACAAAGAAACGTTATTGGTAACGTACAAGGCAAGTGGTCGGCCGATCCTGAACTATGCGTCGCCGATATGGTCGCCGGGGCTTGCAGACGTTCACTGGAATCAGCTTCAGGCCTGTCAAAACACCGCGCTCAGAACCGCTACGGGGTGCGTCCTTATGTCACCTATATCTCATATACACAATGAGGTGGAAATGCTTCCAGTTAGGGAGCATAATGAAATGCTAAACAAGCAGTACCTACTGAATTGCTGTAAACCACAGCATCCCGGTAGACAACTGCTTGAACTCATTCCGTCTCCTAGGACCATAAGATCGCATTTACGTAAACATTTTGATAAGATCCGGCACTATATATCAACGCCGTTTTATCTACAGGTGCATAAACAGGCCTTGGGGCACATCCATACAACGTCTGTTGGTCATTACTCTGCGCTCTGCCCGCTAATCAATGTGTTACATGCCGCAACACCTGGCATTTCTGAAGAGGAGCGTCATCTTCCTCGAGAGACAAGGGTCACTCTGGCTCAATTACGCTCTGGATATTGTAGCAGGTTAAACTCCTACATATCTAGACTGAACCCTGATGTGCCGAATGTATGTCCGGCATGCGGCTCGTCCCCCCACAATACCATTCACTTATTTTCTTGCTCATTTGAGCCCACTCTTCTAACACCCATCTCTCTTTGGTCCAACCCTATTGAAACTGCTAGTTTCCTTGGACTCCCGTTAGAAGATATTGATGACAATTTCATCATCATCATTTATTGGCGCTTAACCGCCTAAGCGATTTTGGCCGTCGCCTATCAAAGCACGCCAGTCATTCCTTTTTAGCGATAACTGACGCCAATTGGAAACCCCAAGGGAGTTCAAGTCATCCTCCACCTGTTGTTTCCATCTCAGTCGAGGCCTCCCCCTTCCTCTGCTGCCGAATTCGGGTGACGATTGGAAAACCTTCTGGGCTGGAGCTTCTTGGTCCATTCGCATGACGTGACCCAGCCAGCGGAGCCTTTGGGCTTTAATTCGCTGGACTATGGTCAGATCTGCGTAAAGCTCGTACAGCTCATCGTTAAATCTCCTTCGATACTCGCCGTCGGCATCACGGGAAGGACCATAAATCTTCCGGAGAACTTTTCTCTCAAATACTCCAAGGGCCATCTCATCTTCTCTTGACATTGTCCATGAATCTGAGCCATACATCAGGACAGGTATGATGAGAGACTTATAGAGCGCGATCTTTGTTCTTCGAGAGAGGACTTTACTTCTCAATTGCCTACTCAGTCCAAAGTAGCACTTGTTCGCAAGAGTGATTCTCCGTTGGATTTCTAGACTGATATTATTTTCGGTGTTAATGCTGGTTCCCAAATAGACGAAGTCCCTCACAGTTTCAAATTTGTAACTATCAACAGTGACGTGGCTGCCAAGGCGCAGGTGCGCCGATTCTTTCTTTGATGACAGCAAATACTTCGTCTTGTCCTCGTTGACCGCAAGACCCACTTTTTTCGCTTCTTTATCCAGTCCAGAGAAGGCAGCGCTTACGGCGCGGTTGTTAAGGCCAATGATATCAATATCATCGGCATACGCCAGCAATTGCACGCTCTTGTAAAAGATTGTACCATTGCGGTTTAGCTCTGCTGCTCGAATTATCTTCTCCAGCATCAGGTTGAAGAAATCGCACGAAAGGGAGTCGCCCTGTCTGAAGCCTCGTTTTGTTTCAAATGGCTCAGAGAGGTCCTTCCCGACTCTGACGAAGCTGTTAGTATTGCTCAACGTCATTTGGCAAAGCCGTATAAGCTTTGCAGGGAAGTCAAATTCAGACATGGCGGCATACAGGCAACTCCTTTTTGCGCTGTCAAAAGCGGCTTTGAAATCGACAAAGAGATGGTGTGTATCGATTCTTTTATCATGGGTCTTCTCCAGGATTTGGCGTATCGTGAAAATCTGGTCGATGGTAGACTTACCAGGTCTAAAGCCACACTGATAAGGTCCAATCAGCTTGTCTACGATGGGCTTCAGTCTTTCACACAATACGCTAGAAAGAACCTTATACGCGATCGCCTTTCTTGTGGATTCGGCAGAGCACACTTAAATTCCAATCTGGAGGCATGCACTCGTCTGACCATATTCTGCATAAGAGCTGATGCATGCTTATTACCAGCTCTTCACCTCCGTGTTTGAACAGCTCGGCGGGTAGTCCGTCTTTTCCAGGCGCTTTGTTGTTTTTGAGCCGGGATATAGCTATCCTCACTTCATCATAGTCAGGTGGTGGGACGACTTTTCCATCGTCAGGGATTGGGGTATCGGGTTCGACGTCTCCCTCGCAATTTAGCAGTGAGGAGAAGTGCTCCCTCCATAATTTAAGTACACTCTGTACGTCGGTTACCAGGTCGCCATTATTGTCCTTACAGGAACTTGCCCCGGTCTTAAAACCTTCCGTCATCCGCCGGATCTTTTCATAGAATTTTCGGGCATCATTCCTGTCAGCCAGCATCTCAAGCTCCTCACACTCACGCCTTTCGGCCTCACGTTTCTTTTTTCTGAAAAGGCGTCTCTCTTCCTTCTTTGCCTCACGATAGCGTTGCCATACACTACGGGTTGCGCCCGTTCGCAACGTCTCGCTGTAGGCAGCGTCCTTTTTGTCCGAGGCAGTGATGACAATTTAGGTTAAGGAATAATACGCTTTGGGCAGGACTACACCTCGTTACAACAACAACAACTGGTCGGCCAATGGCCTTATATGTAGTCAGTAACGTTTCTTTGTCTTTTCCCCAAGTACTGCCGGCGAGTGACTTGAGGATCTTGTTGCGACCACGTACCTTTGAGACCATTGCAGACACATGACCAACAAATGAGAAAGTATTATCCAGTGTCATCCCTAATAACTTTGGGTGGCTGACAGTTGGTAGCTTAGTGCCATCAACGAAAATGTCTAATTCATTTCTCACCTCGTGCGTCCATGTCGTAAAAAGCGTCGCCGTTGATTTAGTCGGAGATATCGTCAGATCTCGCTCAGTGAAAAACCTGGAAAGGTCGCAGAGGTAACCGTTGATTTTCGTACAGAGTTCATCAGTATAGGGGCCCTTCGATAGATAGAAATTAAACAGTATCGGGGATGGGACACCACCCTGTGGCACCCCCTGTCTAATACGTCTAGGTTTTGATGTTGCGTTTCTAAGTTAACCGACGCCTGCCGTCCATTCAAATTATTACACTTGGTTTTTTTAAATTAGCCAGTGTTGGGCTAGCTTAAGGTTAAAAAAAATTTCAGCCCAATCAAAAACTAAGAACGCAGTTGTTTTCTACTTATTTAATGCTAATTTAGTACGCTTTACTTTAATTTATTACACTTGGTATTTTAAAATTACCGAGGGTTTTAAAGGTAACCTAGCCCAACCATCAAAAAAATTTCAGCCCAATCAAAAAGGAAAACGCAGTTGTTTTCTACTTATTTAATGCTAATTTAGTACAATTTACTTTAATTTATTACACTTGGTTTTTTTAAAATTACCCAGGTTTGGGCTAGCTTAAGGTTAACCTAGCCCAACCACCAAAAAAAATGTCAGCCCAATATAAAACTAAAAACGCAGTTGTTTTCTACTTATTTAATGCTAATTTAGTACGTTTTACTTAAATTTATTTCCCTTGGTGTTTTAAAATTGGCGAGGGTTTTAAAGTTAACCTAGTCCAACCTCGAAAAAAATTTCAGCCCAATCAAAAAAGGAAAACGCAGTTGTTTTCTACTTATTTAATGCTAATTTAGTACGCTTTACTTTAATTTATTTCACTTGGTATTTTAAAATTACAGAGGGTTTTAAAGTTAACCTAGCCCAACCACCAAAAAAATTTCAGCCCAATCAAAAAAGGAAAACGCAGTTGTTTTCTACTTATTTAATGCTAATTTAGTACGCTTTACTTAAATTTATTTCCCTTGGTTTTTTTAAAATTACCCAGAGTTGGGCTAGCTTAAGGTTAACCTAGCCCAACCACCAAAAAAATTTCAGCCCAATCAAAAAAGGAATACGCAGTTGTTTTCTCCTTATTTAATGCTAATTTAGTACGCTTTACTTTAATTTATTACACTTGTTTTTTTTATACCCAGCTGTACTTGTACACAGGGTATTATAACTTTGTTAGGATAACGGTTGGTTGTACAGGTATAAAGGAATCGAGATAGATATAGACTTCCATATATCAATATGATCAGGATCGAAAAAAAATTTGGTTGAGCCATGTCCGTCCGTCTGTCCGTCCGTCCGTCCGTCCGTCCGTCTGTCCGTTAACACGATAACTTGAGCAAATAATGAGATATCTTCACCAAATTTGGCATGCGTACTTATTTGGGTTCAGAATAGATTGCTATTGAAAATGGGTAAAATCGGACCATAACCACGCCCCTTTTTCGATATCGAAAATTTCGAAAAACGTATAAAATGGGTTAATTCAATATTAGAAGCAGCTACAATGATGAAATTTGCAATCAGTATTGATTTAGATGTTCTAAGGCCGATTTTATAAAAATTTTTGAAAAGGGGGCGTGGTACCGCCCACGTATATTTGAAGAAATTTTAAAATTTTGACTCTTAATAACTTCAGAACAGTTTATGCTAGTATAACGAAATTTCGTAGAGGACATACTATTGTTGTGGTAAATTCAGCTATAGAAAATAAACGAAATCGCTTCGCGACCACGCCTACTTTTTCATAAAAGTTATATTGAAAGGAGGTGGAAATATTGAAAAGTCCATATCTAATTAACTGATTTCGCTATAATAATATAATTTGGTACATACATCAACTTTCATATTCTTTACATAATTTTTTCAAAATTTTGGAAAGTGGGCGTGGCACCGCCCATTTATGAGTCAAGCAATTTTTAAATTCGACTGCTAACAACTTCAGAACGGTGTGAGATAGATTTACGAAACTAGGTACCAGGCATGTTATGTTTATGTAGAGTACTACCACAGAAAATAAGAAAAATCGGTGAACGATCACGCCCACTTTATGTGCACAGCTGGGTATGTAATGTTCGGTTTCACCCGAACTTAGACTTCCTTACTTGTTTTTTTTTAATTACCCAGGGTTGGGCTAGCTTAAGGTTAACCTAGCCCAACCACCAAAAAAATTTCAGCCCAATCAAAAACTAAAATCGCAGTTGTTTTCTACTTATTTAATGCTAATTTAGTACGCTTTACTTTAATTTATTACACTTGGTATTTTAAAATTACCGAGGGTTTTAAAGTTAACCTAGTCCAACCTCGAAAAAAAATTTCAGCCCAATCAAAAAAGGAAAACGCAGTTGTTTTCTCCTTATTTAATGCTAATTTAGCACGTTTTACTTTAATTTATTACACTTGGTCTTTTAAAATTACCGAAGGTTTTAAAGTTAACTAGCCCAACCATCAAAAAAATTTCAGCCCAATCAAAAAAGGAAAACACAGTTGTTTTCTACTTATTTAATGCTAATTTAGTACGATTTACTTTAATTTATTACACTTGGTTTTTTTAAATTAGGTTAAGGCATTTTTGACAAAATTTCTTACATGCAGTCGGCATTTTTGACTAAATTTCTTATATGTAGTCGGCAAGAGCAATACACTCGAGGTGACCCTGTCTGACATTTCGGCAGGGCTACACCTCGCTACAACAACAACAACAACTAAGTCCACTTTTTTCAAAATCTGAGATTTAAGTGTCGCAGCACTTTTTATAGTCATATCTTCTCGTGATTTTAGTAACTATACCGAACAACAAGTATTAACACCATTTAACTAAACTTTTTTTTTGGCCACTGAAAAAATTTTATTTTTTTTCAGAAGCCATTCTGATTAACTCCATGATTTAATGCAGCCAATATCTGGCTCGTTGTAGCTCGCAACAACACCAAAAAAATACAAAATATACTGGCAAATGTAAGCTATATCCGTATTTATGCATCCTACATCTAATATTTTAGTTTCAATTACACAGGGAATTTTAAAATGCAATGTAAATTAAATCAACGGATTTCTCAACTTCAACTCGAATGGACTTAGTCACTGTGTGCACTGAACGGCTCATATGTAGTCGGTATTTTTGACTAAATTTCTTAAATGTAGTCGGCATTTTTGAGTGTGCGATGCCGGAAAAAAATTGGTATACAGCTTTGTATGTTTTTTTTTCTGAAGTACGAAACGTTTCTTGAGTTTGCGTGAAGAGTTAGGTAATATTGAAAATTCATTGCAGTTGAAGAATTTGTCAAAAACACGATGGACTGCTCGGGCAGAAACAGTCAAAGCTGTATGGATTTCTTTCGAAGGCATCATTTATGCTCTTGAAACTATAAAGAAAGATTCCGAAAATTTTGACAGCAATTCACGTACACAAGCTTCAGGCTTGTTAAAAAAAATTTTGGACTTCGATTTTATAAGCTCTTTATTTTTTTGAAAAAATATAATGTTCAAAGTTAAAAATTTGACAGAAAATTTGGGAGCTGAAGAACTTAACATCATCGATGCTTTATTGTTGATTCAAAGCACATCAGAGTCATTTCAGCAAATGAACGATGATATTCAAATAAACGATTTGATTGCGAGCTCGGTTTCCTTTGCTCGGAAGTGGGAGATAAGCCCGGAAAAACGACTTTTCAAAGCATCACAGAACGCGACGAGTGCCAAAAAAAATTGACGAAAATCTGGAATCTGCTACAATTTTCGATTTTGAATTCAAAATTGTTCTTCAAGTTTTTACAAGTTGCATCCAAGAAAAGTTACAAGAAAGTTTGTCAACTTTCAAACCCATTCAGGAAATGTTTAGAATTCCACTACACAGAAATAATGTTACGATTGATTTGATAAACTCTATTGTACAATTGGAACCCGAATTTCAAGGAAGAAGTCGAATGTTTGCTTTGTGAGTTACAAATTCTTTTTGACTCATGTCAAAGTTGTAAATCATTCGAAGATATTTCCACGGTAGCATTCAAGTTAAAACGAGTTACTCCCTTAGCATATAAACTGGTTCGTTATATTTTGACTGCTCCTGTCACGTCAGCATCGTGTGAACGTTCCTTCAGTAAATTGAAAATAGTTTTCGACCATTTGCGCACAACAATGGGAGAAGATCGTTTAAATTCGTTGATGTTGCTCTTCTCTTCAAAAGATAAAGTAGATGAAATTGACCTTTGTGGAGTTGTTGTTGTTTACTAAAACATCGCAGAGTTCAAATTTGAATTTAATTCTTCCATTTTTCTCAAAAAAATTTTTCTTTGTAAAATTATTTTATATATACGACGAAAATAAAGAAAGAGTAAACAAACACTGTAATTTTTAATTCATTCGGTAACATATTGCGCATTTTCACAAGTGTATTTCACTTATTTATTTTTTTTTATATCCATTATTATACCTATAAAAAATGTCGGCAAATTTTCGAGATCAGTCGGCATATCAGTAAGATTCACCCAAATTAGCATTAAATAAGTAGAAAATAACTGCTTTTTCCTGTTTTGATTGGGCTAAAATTTTTTTGGTGGTTGGACTAGGTTAACCTTAAGCTAGCCCAACCCTGGGTAATTTAAAAAAAAAACCAAGTGTAATAAATTAAAGTAAAGCGTACTAAATTAGCATTAAATAAGCAGAAAATAACTGCGTTTTTACTTTTTGATTGGGCTAAAAATTTTTTCATGGTTGGGCTAGGTTAACTTTAAAACCCTCGGTAATTTTTAAAATACCAGGTGTAATAAATGAAATGATAGCGTACTAAATTAGCATTAAATATGTAGATATTAACTGCATTTTTACTTTTTGGTTTTGCTAACATTTTTTTCAAGCTAGCCCAATCTTCGGTAATTTTAAAACACCAAGTGTTATAAAATAAATCATAGCGTCTTAAATTAGCAATAAATATTGGGCGATTTAGTACGCTTCCCTTTTTTTATTGGGCTACAAAGGTTGGGCTAGGTTAAGGGAGCTATTGCAAATCGCTACCTTAATTCACAAAGGTCCTAACTGACATAAAGAAAATTTAACAGGAGAAGCAAAAAAACAAATTTTTTTTTACATTAAACGCTTGCAAATATAGCTTTGTAAATTTGGAATATCTTCGATATCACTGCTAGTAACTCCTTAAAATTTGTAGTGGGTGTGTATTTTAATATGTCATATTTAAATATGTGAAAACCTTATTTTCGAAAAATGTGTCAATTAGGGCCTTTGTGAAGTAAGGTAACGATATAGGCATGGTTTCCTCGAAAGCGGTGACGCTATATAGCGCTCGTTACATAGCGGTGAAGTACGTTGTCAAAAATACTGCCATGTAAAAGTAATTGGGTGTAAACTAAGAAGACGGTGAAGTTCGCCGTAATGTAATATAGCGGCAAGCATTCAAACATAGCGGCCGTCATTACGGTGGCAATTTTCCGTCAACGTTTTTCCCACCGTCATTGTCATAGTGCTGTCAATTCAATAAAATTCTTCAAATTCATTTACAAGAACAACTATTAATTGTTTTCAAAACAAATATTTTAAAAATATAGAAGAGGAAAAAAAGAAAACTGGCCGCAAATTTGCAATTTCAAATGGATTGAAGTCACCGCTACTTGCATGTAAGTTTACAGAAAAGCGGTGCTGGTAATGACGGTGAGCATAGCTACCGCTATATAGCGAATGTTACATAGCGGCACCGCTTTTCGAGGAAACCAAGCCTTAAATGAAAAACTCGATGAATTAAAATACTTGTGCGAAGGTTCCGATATTGATTAAATATCCCTGCAAACATCAACTACCGAAACTCACTAAAACAACCATAAAATTTCAAAGTAAACCCCTACCCTCCCAGCAAACAATTGGAGTCATAAATGATTCAGAAAGGAGTCCTTAATGGGAGCGCTTACGCTCTTTATGAGCTCATATATGAATCCAAACCCACATATAGCATTTTGAAATTATCAATCATTCTTTTTAGAGTATCCTGGATGATTAAAATAAGATAAAAAAAGACTCCCTCGTCGGGAGAAAATGTTACCCTTCGCGCGACTCATCTTGATTAGCCTTTTACAATGATTTAGTTCTTATCAATGAATATTCTTAAAATTGTTATATATTTTTAAAATATAGCCGGGACGTTTTTCAATCCGAAGGGCATTCTTAAAAACTCATATTGGCCATTCGGAATGACCATCTTTGGCGGCCGCCGTGGTGTTGTTGTTGTTGTTAAGGACAATAACAATCCCC